>WOXC01002361.1:0-111927 GCA_011680675.1 Gymnobelideus leadbeateri | reverse complement strand
CTCATTTTCTGAGGCCGGATTCGATCTCGGGTCATCCCAACTCCGAGGCCGGTGCTCTTACTCACTGCGCCACCTAGCCGCCCCTTTTAGGGCAATTGGGGTTAAGTAACTTGCCCAAGGTCACACAGCTAGGTTTTTGTTTGTGTGGGTTAAGTGTCTGAGGCCGGATCCGAACTCAGGTCCTTCTGACTCCAGGGTCGGCGCTCTACTCACTGCGTCACCTAGCCACCCCGCTCTGTATTTTCTTTTACAACATGGTTAATATGGAAATGTGTTTTGCGTGACTTCACGTGTATAAACAATATTAAATTGCTTGCCTTCTCAAGTAGGGGAGAGGAGAGGAAGAGAGGGAGAGAATTTGGAACTCAAAATGCTTATTAATGGTTAATACAGAAATATGTTTTTCATGATCGCACATATATAATCTATACCAAATGGTTTACCATCTTAGGGAGGGGGGAGGTGAGGTAGGAAGAGAGAAAATTTGGAACTAAAAAGTTGTTAAATGAATGTTAAAATTTGTCTTTATAAGTAATTGGAAAAAATAAAATACTATTAAAGAATAAAATTATTAAAAAGATTGAAAATTTTTTACATATAAGTAATATTCAATGAAATAAAATACATTGATAATAGTAAAGGAAGAAATAATGCTATTTGTCCTTGATACTCCAGCAAAACTGAATGATTTGACATCTGAACTGTCCAGTTTTATGAATGGTCCTGCCAGGCCTTTCCATTCCCCCTTCAACTGAACCAACTGAATCCCTACTGGAAAGTGAGCTTCTTGAAAGCAGGACCAGTCTCTGTTTTCTATTTATTTCCTCAGAATTTAGCACAGTGATCTGCATGAATAAGAGCACAGCAAATGCTTTTTATTAATTTATTCATTCATTTTTCTAATTATATAAAAGAGACCCAGAGCAGTTAAGTGACTTGCCCAAGGTCACATAGGTAATAAGTGACAGAAATTGCCATTTATTGTATATTATTATATATTACAATATTATATTACATTATATTATTGTTGTTATTATAAATGGCAGAGATACTGTAACAGTTTTCCAGATTTGAAATCAGGTCTTCCTGACTCTAGTTCCCATGCACCTGAGTTCAAATTCAGCCTCAACCAGTAGCTGTATGACCCTGGGCAAGTCATTTAACCTGTTTGCCTCTGGAGAAAGAAATGGCAAACCACTTCAGAATCTCTGCCAAGAAAACCCCATGGACAGTATTAACAAGTCTTCAAGGTCATGAAGAATAAGACATGACTGAATGAGTGAACAACAATATAGTGTATGTTTAGGGGAAGAATAAAGGAGATGAGAAGAGGATTATGGAGGGCCTCAGACACATGAATAATGAATGGGACAAGGAAATAGTCATTAAAACCACCAGGTGGTGATGGTGAGCAAGGCAGGCCAAAATGTCAATCACCCCTAAGCTTAAGGCTTTGCTTGGGCTTGCCAGAAGAACTCATTTTTACTTCTTTTTTTGTAGGAACTAAGCTTCCCTATCAGCTCGCTCCTTTTCTAGGCTGTGACTTTTCTTTAAAACTCAGTGTTTTTCCTTTCCAAGGAAAAGGAAAAAAAATTGGCTGCTTTCCTTTGCTTACTTACCTCTAGTGTTGTTCAAAATCAACATGGATTGTTCTCTCTCTTTCCCTCTGGTCAACTTTAACTAATAAACCCTTATCTTTATTAGGTGTGTAACTCCAAACCCCTAGCTAGTTTGTACAAGCAAGATCCAAATTGGTTTACAAACCCTCGATAATTTAGATCATTTCCCTTCTGGGTTGTCCTTCTCTCCTTTCTAATCTACTCATATACATTTAATTAAGTAGAGCTGGCATAGATTCAAGAGCTATCTGATTTTAATACAATTTCAAGTACATAACAAGAAACTCAAAATGCCACATAATGAGATAACAATTCCAAATGTCAGTTACTTAGCCTATAGAGGAGGTGGGGTAAGGAGCAGGAATGGTGGGTGGGAGGGGACAAGGGAGGACAAAACTAGTGATGTCTTCATTCTCTGTTAGGATGAGTAAAAAATAAGAGTCGATGGAGGCAAATACGCATGGAGTTCGTCTTCATTCCCAGGACTTTGCTGGCAGGATCCCAAGAGAGTTTCATCAAAAGACATCCATGTGCCATTTTGTTGTTGTTCAGTCATGTCCAACTCTTTCTGACCCTGTGGGTCATAGCATACCAACACTGGATTTTATTGGCAAAGATAATGGAATGGTTTTGCCATTTCTTTCCAGTGGATTAAGGCAAAGAGAAATTAAGTGATTTGCCCAGGGTCACCCAGCTAGGAAGTGTCTAAGGCTGAATTGGAACTCAGAAAGAGAGTCTTCCTGACTCCAGGCCTGGCACCCTATCCACTGTGCCACCTAGGTGCCCATCTGGGAAGAGAACTATATTATATTTTAGAAAGATTATATGACAGTAGTAAATATGATATATTAGAGCAGAATTAGACACATTGAAAATTTTTTACAAAAGCTTTAGTGCTTTCTAATTCTATGAATTGGATAAACAAAGATCCCTTCCTGAGTGAGAATTATTGCAGTGGAAATGCTGTTTGTCCTTCATTCCTGAGGAGGATCACAGCATCAGGAAGGTGATGCTATGACTTGCAAGTACATGGGATTTAAGGAGGCAAGGTCACCAACCTCATGCTCTCCTCTGGAGCCATCTGGGTCCAGTGGCAAGATATAAATCAGGACAACTGGAGGTGGCCCCCTGTAGTGGGAACAGTAAGGAAAGGATAAACACAAAGGGTGTGGGAGAGGTGGAACTGATGGGATTTTCCAATTGGACAGATAGCTGGGAGAATGATATTTCTATTAACAGATATGGAGATGTCAGGAATTTTGAAGGAAAGAATAGAATTTGTTAAGTTTGTGGTAACATCAGGACATACAGGTAAAGGGAACCTATGAGCAGTTGGAAATGTACTTCTGGAGCTTCTAAGAAATACCGTGTCTGATGATTTGCACTCAGAAGTCTGAATAGATGGTGTGGTAGGTGGAGTGCTGGGCCTGGAGTCAGGAAGACTTGAGTTCAAATCTGACCACAGTCACTCACCAGCCCTCTGACCCAGGGCAAGTCACTTCACCTCTCTTTGCCCAGTTTCCACATCTGTAAAGTAAGCCTAATTGCAGCACCTACCTCCCAGGCTGTGGTAAGATCCAAATGAGAAAATGGTTGTAAAGCACTTAGCATAGCATTTGGCATGTAGTGACTGTTATGAAAATGTAGGTGTCATTATTTATATTATTTTATACAATATATTGTATCATATCTATAATATAATTATAAGTATTAATAGCTTGAGAGGTGGTGTGGTATTATGGGTAGAAGATCTGAATTCAGATTCTGCCTATGACACATACTGTGTAATGTAGGCAGGTCACTTAACCCCTCAAAGCCAAGAACTCACTAAAACTCTAAGCTACAAATGAGGTGAAGCATTTATTAAGCACTTACAAAATGCAAAGCACTGTGCTAAGAGATGGGATATAAATAGAAAGTGAAGCAAACATTATGTTCTCTCAAGGAGCTCAGTCTAGCAGGGCTGATGATAGGCACAGAAAGACTCAGCTACAAGCTGGAGGTAAAGACCCCATAGCTGGTAGGGGGAAGATATAAAGCAGACGCCATGTCATTTCCACTGATAAAATCACATCCCTTTTTGATGTGGAGCCATTCAACAGTGCCAAGGGCTTTCTCTTCTGGGTCTTCATTCAATGTGGCTGTAGCATCTGCAGGAGCAGTTGCCAGGCTGCAGCTCCACAGGGGCTACTTCCCAGGACAGTAGTGAAAGGTGTGGGCTGTTAGTAATGCTATTCGATGGGCTCTTGGGTTCACAGGAGAGACTGGAGAAAGTATTGGATGGGCTAGAGAAAGCTGGCAATGGACAGACTGCAAAGCCTCAATGAAGTATGTGGGTCACACAAAAAGGCATGGGTGCTGCTCTCCTGACTTAATCACACCTACAGCATACTCAAGATCAAAGATTTTTTTCCCTGGAATTTGGTAGTCACCTCAAATTTAAGAGCTATATTACTAGACCAGGGGTGAGGAACCTGCAATCTTGAGGTCACATGAGGCCCTCTGTGACCTCAAGTGTGGCCCTTTGAATTCAAACTTCACAGAACAAATCCTAATATTTCGACCAGTGCCACTCGGATGTTTCATGCCAGGATTAAGCAACAACACAAAGCAACCATGAATTCAGCATGCACTTTACAGGCCAGGGAAATTTAATATGGATACAGATGGCTTTGTCCCAAAGGCCTTATGACCCAGTTATGGTATTACCAAAAGAAGGTGTAAAAGCTGTATGTGACAACCAGGGAACCTGGATATAATCAAATGGAAATTTAACTGAGGTTAACATTAAAAGGAGACAATTAACTGGGGGGAAAATCTTTCCAGTAAGTTTCCCTGATATGGGTCTCATTTCCAAGCTATATAAGGAACAAATTCAAATTTATAGAAAAAGAGCTATTCCCCAATTGAGAAATGGTCTAAAGATATGAACAGACAGTTCTCAGGGGAAGAAATCCAGGCTATCTACAACCATATGGGGGGAAAATGCTCTAAGGCTCTACTAATTAGAGATATGCAAATGAAAGTTTTTCTCAGATTCTACCTCACACTCATCAGAGTGGCAAAGATGACAAAACTGGAAAATTATAAGTGTTGGAGAGCCTGTGGGAAAACAGGCACACTGATGCACTGTTGGTAGACCTGTGAATGGGTGTAATCATTCTAGAGAGACCAGGATTTCCCCAACTAGGTTGCCAGGAGCATATTACAACCTATAATGATACCATCAACCAGCTCAAGTATAGATGCGGAGTAGTCATCAGGTCACGTTTTGTGACCAATTCAGATTGTGACCAGACTAAATTAAGGGGAACCTGGAAAAGTCAATTGCCATAAAGTCAAGTGAGCTTGCCCATGTCAGGAGTACCTTGTATGTAATTGTATATTCATTGATACACATGTTTATTATTGCATGCTTGAGTTAGGTTCCTATTGTATTATTTTGGTTGTGAACTTGTGCTATGTTCATAGCATAGCAACATCTGCCTGTTAACCATGCAGTTTTGTTCACTGTTTATTTGTATATTGCACTTATTTTTTGTTGGCCTGTTGATAACTGTTATAGTTAACTAGTTTTTTTTTTTTAGTTTATGATCATTTGCTCAAAAGTATTATAGATATACACATTCTCTCAGAATATGCCTATACTACGTCCTACATGTAACCTGGAGATTTAGTTCTTGAAGTATCCTGTCAAATGATACTATATATAATGTTAAACCTATCACATGTATTGTTAATACTCATTTCTCTTCAACAGTACCATGGGAAGGTTACCTGAAATTCCGGGATAATCACTCTTGAAAGGGTTGATGTTTATTTTGATGTTTGTGCTGTGTAATTAAAGATTTTAAGTATACCCCAGTTAATTTTTGTAATAACTGCAAAATTTCTGAGGAGAAATTTACTCTGGTGGTCCTGAGCACCCAGCACAGATAGCACTGCTATGGAGATAAGTTTTAACCAAATACTGTCCTGGATTTCACCTGTTGAGTGATGTCTCTGAAACTTGAATTTCTGGGACTGTGGTTTTGTAGGCTTTGGGGAGAGACAAGCCAAAAGCCATGGTGAAGTCAGTCTTATTCCATACTGTGGGTGAGGAACTAGGGGTCAGATATAGTAAGGTATTGGATGTCCAGTTCTCCTTCCTCTTCCTCTGAGATTGGATGAGATTCCATGAGAGATGCTGAAAATCAAAAGCTGATGCATGACCCTTCCCATCCCAGTGGAGAACTGATGGGGTTTACTTTTGCTTTTCCCCTCTCTAGTCTGTCAAAGAAAGTCACCTCAAAGTTTCTATCTTTGTTGAGCTGGCAGACAATTTTTCCTCTCTTTGGAAGAAGGTTGAACTGGGGGTAAGAGTTAATTCTATTTCCCACTGCCAGCAGCTTAGGCAGCTGTTTCTTTAAACAATCTGTTCTTTAATTGCTCACTATTACTGTTATTGCTTATGTATCTGTTCCCTCTCTTTGATTTAAAAGAAAATCCTATAACCATTGAATCTGTGTGTGTGTGTGCGTGTGTGTGCGTGTGTGTGTGTGTGAGAGAGAGAGAGACAGAGAGAGACAGAGAGAGAGAGACAGAGACAGAGACAGAGACAGAGACAGAGACAGAGAGACAGACAGACAGACAGAGGTGATGGCAGTGAAAAAATATAAATTTTAAAATTTTAAAAATTTAAAAAATGATGGCTGTGAGCTGTCTTTAGAGACACAGGGGACTCAACTTTACTTCAGTATGGCTGAGACATGAAGGGAGGAAGAGCAGACAATGACTCCATTTGGAAATTCCAAACACAATGAAGGAATATTGAGCTAATACTCCTAAACAAGAGACTACAGGTTTTGAAAAAGGGTGATTGCCGACTCATCGGGATACCTATCACTTGCCATATGTAGAAACCCAGTATGGTACCCACAGGAGCCCAGAAATGGAACCCTACAATGGAAGGGAGCTCTCAAACCTATGACCAACAGCAGTCTTTAATACACGGGGGAGAAAATAATCCCTTTACATTTCTTATAAATAAGAGTCTCCCTGTTTACTATATATATATGTTTTTTACTATGTATATGTATATGTATACATATATATAATATATATATATATATTTTGCTATATGTATATTTTTTTAAAGCAATTGGGGTTAAGTAACTTGCTCAAGGTTACACGACTAGTCATTATTTGTGTGTGGGTGCTCATTTTCTGAGGCCGGATTTGATCCTGGTCATCCCAACTCCGAGGCTGGCACTCTTACTCACTGCACCACCTAGCCGCCCCTTACACTATATTTTTATTCCTTAATACAATGTCTTTCATAGAGTCTTAACAATATTTGAATGAATGGCAAAGTGAATCCATTTTTATCATTGACTTGCTGAGAAAGGGAGGAGAAAAGTCAAGGAGGACTCTGTTGCTTCTAGCCTGGGTGACTGATAAGATAGTAGGGCTGATGATAGAAATCGGGGAGTTATCTATCATGGAACAAATGGGATTTATCCTCAGAATACCATAATGGGATTGGGGTGGGGCACTATCTCCTTTTCACTGTGGCTACCATCCCTTCCTAGTACTGCAGTGCTCCATAGTATAGGTGGTAAATACCACTCACCATGACCCCAACACTCCTAAAGTGCAGCCCAAACCAGATTAAAATATAATTGGGAAATATTTAACAAAAATACAATGGAACACAGATAATGTTAATATGTGGTTTTCAAAGTCAATATGGTAGCAGGGATCTTTATGTAGGGTTTGGTAACTTATGTTTCTATTCGAGTTTGATATCATTGGTCTAGAGAGTCCTGAAGCAAAACTTTCTCCAGGCTACCTCCCACCTCCACAGCTCTGTCACTGTGGTACTTGTCTTATGGAGCCTGTCTTTTATCAAAATCCTTATTGCAGCAAGAATTGTACAATCCTTTCTTTTAGTGTGACTGTGCCCAAAAATGGACCCTTCTCTGCATCTCCACCTGTGAAGAGGGCAGCAGAGTGCAGAGAGTGCCAGAACTGGAGTTGGGAAGGCTCATCTTTCTGAATTCAAATCTAACCTCAGATACTTAGTAGCTGTGTGAACCTGGACAAGTCACTTAATCCTGTTTGCCTCAGTTTTCTCATCTGGAAAATGAACTGGAGAAGGAAACAGCAAACAACTCTAATATCTTTGCTAAGAAAACCCCAGATGGGGCCACAAAGAGTCAGACATGACTGAAATGATTAAACAACAACAACAACAACAACAACAAAGTACTAAATCCCTCCTTTCTCCACTGAACTGCTTTTGCCTCAAGTAAAGATTCCTGGTTACTGCACTAGAAATAGGCAAGTCAGAAAAAAGAGCTGGTTTGGGGCAAGAGAATATTATTTTAGTCTGGAACATGTTCATTTGAAGTGATAGAGGGATATCCAGGGGAGAGTCCAAGAAACAGAGCTCAGCCTTGAGCCCCATCACTAGTCTCCAGTGTTTCCCCATCCACATTCAGTAGTGTCCAATAAGAATTTCATTTTCTTTAATGAATGAATAACTATTTTCAAAGTTATAAAGATAGATGTCACTGTGGCATACCACTTGGGAGGGTCCTTCTCTTCTGGAAAAAGAGAAAATCTAGATGAAAGATACCATTATAGAGCTGGGAGATGAGGCAAGAGAGAATGAGGAGGATTAATGTGAGCAGAGCTAGGAAGAGTGGTTCTTATCTTTATCATGAAGAACATGAAAGGAAGTGGGATGAATGAGAATAGAACTAATTTTCCCATGAGGCAAAACCAGGAATAAAATAGTTAAATATTGCATGAGTTATTTTATTGATACAAACATGGGACAGAGGTGTAGCCCTGATTTCAGTAACTTCTACAGAGGCTATAAAAACTATTATTGTTACTTTAAGGAAAAAAGAAGCTATGAGAATTATAACAGTTACTATTCTTTCTCCCTGTAGAGTCAGAAGGAGTGTGGGTTTTTACCTTTGATCTATCAGATAAACCATGGAGAAGACAGAGGGAAAGAAAGTGAGGAGAAACTTCTTTCTTGTAAGAATTGTCAACTTTTATCTAGCAATATAACAGAGATTTTTTACAATGAGTGAGTCTGAAGAAAGACTATTAAGAGTAATGACTTGATAGAAGGTAAAGATACTGTTTTTCTATAATGGTTGGATAGAACCTGGAGAAGCATAGAAAAAGAAGATGGAGGGATGATCTTTCTTTCTGAAACTACAATTATCTTTATCATGAAGAAGATTCTTATGAAGCAACCTTGTTATTCTGAATGGACTAAATAGTGTGGGATTGTATTTTCAGAAGTGGAATATTTTGTGAATACCAGTGAGGATTTAAGGTCATTCTGGCTATGATCATTCTCATATCCAAAACAATTACCTATTTCTTTGTTTTATTATTTATTTGTTAACTGTGTGTTCAGTAATTTTCATATTTATTTACTCCTAGGAGATTAAGGGATTTAAAATGCAAAGAGATATAGCTACAGTTGGGAAAGAAGTTTTTCAGCTTATTAAATAACATTTGATGAATTTGATAGAGGCTCTGAGCTTAATTTATGGAGAGACATGTTAAAATTTTATTAATTAATGAGGAAATATCAAGCATACCCCTAGACTGCCTTAGAGTTCAGGATGATAAGTTTAAATATGGAAATTGGTCAAGTAGCAGGCAGAAGAGTAACCTACAAGTGAGGTAAGTGACCTATATAACCTTCTTGTACTTGAGGGGTCTTCATTTAAATCCTGTTGGGTAAAAGCTATGATTTTTTTGCAGGTGAATTTTAAGAGAAGCTGTAATTAAAAGAAAAAATCAAAATATATTTGACTGATAATGACCAAATTCTGAATTGCTTAGAAAGGAACATAAGAAACCTAAAAACGTGGAAAGAGAGGACAACGAAATGAACATAAGAAGGATAGATTTGCAAGGGTACAGAAACAGTTACATGGTAGGAACCATTAGCATGAGGTAACATGCCCAGAGGTCAGGTCCATAGTGTAGTGAATAGAGTATTGGGCCTGAAGTCAGGAAGATTCATGTTCCTGAGTTCAAATCTGGCTTGAAGACACTTACTAGTTGAGTGACCCTGGCAAGTCACTTAACACCGTTTGCCTCAGTTTCCTCATCTGTAAAATGAGCTGGAGAAAAAAATGGCACAACCACTTCAATATTTTTGCCAAGAAAACCCCAAATGGGGTCACAAAGAAATAGAAACAACTGAACAACAACAGCATGACCAGGAAATAATAATATTCATGCCAAGATGGCAAATCCCTGGTCCAGATCAGGAAATATGCAACTGCCTTTGTCATTATACCATATTTCTCTTCTCCGTTAAAATTCTGTTCTAAATATCCCTCTAAGAAACCCGCCCCCCCACTAACCCCATCTGCATCTAGTTACTCTAGTAAAACTGGCTTTAGTCAGTAATAATTAGTAAAGTTTCTGTAATCTTTTTGCATGACTCTTGAACCTGCCCTGATTTTCTCATGAAAGTAAAAAACAGAAGACATCTCTGTCCCCTCACCCCCACCCTGATTAAGAGACGGGGCAGTATCTTCTAAACTTTTTACAACTTTACAAAGGGTCTAGGATATTGCTTTGCTTACAGTAGATATGATCTTATCTGCCCTTGTCACATAGCTTCCATCCCTATCACCCTATTGAAACAGTATTCTGGAAGGTCAATAATGACATCCCCATTGTCAGACCCAATACCCTTTTCTATGCCTTTATTCTTCTCAACTCTTCTGCACCCTTTATATCAGACAATAAAGATTACTGTCATTGACACATTTGATGAATTATCAATCCCTATTTTAATTTATGCATGGAGTTTGGAGGCCAGTTTTGAGAATCCCACACAATCATAGTAGCTTAGTGGATAGTGCACTATCCCTAGGAGGTGGGAAGACTTGGGTTTAAATCCTGCTTCTGACACTTGCTAGCTGTGTATAAGTCATGTTGCCTTTAAGCCTCAGCTTCCTTATATGTAAAATGGGCGTAATGCCTACCTCACAGGTTGTTGCCAGGATCAATGAAGTAATTAATATAAAATGTTTCACAGACTTTAAATCCTGATGTAAATATCAGTTATTAGTATGAAGAGATGACAAAATGGAGAAGAAAAATTGTGCTTTTAAAAGGTACAATAAGGACATGTGCTTTAGGGAGGTGTGGGGTGAATGGCATGACTCACAACCATCTACTAAACCATTTTCCAGGCACTCTGGTCTGATGGATGGAGGGCTGAATTTGGAATCAGAAGACTTTGATTCTAATCTTGTTTCTGTAACTTCCAAAAGCACAGGTGCATACTTAAAAAACCATCCAGTTCTCTGAACTGAACCTTAATTTCTTTGTCTATTAAAAAAAAACAACAAATAAACAGGAATGTTAACACTGTCACCTCACAAGGTGATCAAAGGAAAGCAATTTCTAAACTGTAGATCACCACACAAAAATCTGAGCTAATGTACAGCATCATAATAGGTTTTATGTCCTACTGTCTTTTGCCCAAACTCAAAGTCTAAGAAATAACTTCTAGACCATTAGATGAGAGCATTGTGGGAAACAAAAAGCTACTTTTTTCCTCCTTTTTCTTTTCTGGGCTTCTTGCCTTTAAAATGTCTATGACCTGGCAGACCTAATTCATCTTTTGGCTCTGTCACTAGCCAAGGCCCAGGCCTGGATTTTCTAACATTATGCCTCAATATTTCTTCTTGTAGCCTTAATCTTCTTCTGCAGTGAAAATTCAAAGCCCTTACTCCTCATCATCCAAGTTCCCACCTTGTTCTTGACTAGAGGCTGTAGAAAGAGTGTTGGGCTTAGAGGGAAAAGCCCCCAAAGGATTGCAGATGACTACGTGTTGCATGGTTTCAAGCAAGTCACTTAACTTCTCTGAGGCACTGCTACCTCATACAATGGAAAGGATAACACTATCACATTACCTGCCTCAAAAGGTTTTTGTGAAGATAAGATGAAAATAGTGAAATAGTAAAGTACTTTCTAACAGTAAAATGCAAATATGCTTGAATAGTTCAAGGATATGTGAGATTGTTGGTGTAGCTACTCTCCACCCATCTGAATGCAAATCCTAACCTCTTCATCACCTGGTGGAAAGTAATAAGAATAATGACTAGCAAGTACATATCCCTTTAAGGTTTGCAAAATGACATATATATATATATATATATATATATATATATATATATATATATATATATATATATATATATATTGTTTATTCTTCATAACAGCCTGGCAAAGGAAGTGCTATTATTATATTCCTTTTACATATTGGGACACTGAGGCTGAGATTAAATGGCTTACACAGTAAGCATCTGAGGCCAGATCTGAACTTCTATCTTCCCAAGGAGATCAATGGTTCCTGACTTCAAGTATGGTGAGCTGCCAAGTTGTCTTGACCTGTCTTTTGGCACTACTGGGATTGAAAAATTCATTGCTTTGCAGCTAGTCTGGTAATGAATCCCTCCAAACTGAGCTGGGCTCCTGGTACTTGGGACAAAAGACATCCAATCCATCACAGCCCATAATTGAAGCCTTTCTGGTTCAGCTGGATTTGCCAAAGTCTGTGCTCTAATGCCATAGCCTTTGAGAATCCAGGTTCACCTCCAAGCCATGATGAGGCATTGGAATAGGATTTTAGTGGGGAAAGTGTAAGGTGTTATTACTATTACTATTAACAATTAACACAATAATGTTAATAATAATTCTAATATGATAGCTTCATCTAATGAAAAAAAAAGCCAGTTCTCACCTGCAGCCTTCCTTCTAGGGCTGCCCTGGCACACATTAACCATGTGACCTTGAGCAATTACCAGATTATTTATGATGCCTACTATGTGCTCTGCTGCTGAACTGTGCTCCCCCATTTCCTTTCTGTCCATAATCATGTTTGCCCTTTAGTCCTACCCAGGGTTGTTATGAGATCAAAAAGGGCAATAAATATGAAAGACCTTTGAGAAGTCTGAACCTCCATATAAATGATAGCTGTTGTTGCTGCTGCATTCTTATCAGAGAGCATCCTAATCAATTTAAAGCTTTGCCAAGAGGTTAAGGACCGTCTGTGGAGGTGGGATGCTCCCAGAGCTGGATGGCATCAGTGTCTGTGGAGGTGGGAAGCCAAAACATCTTCAAAAGCAGAACCTTGGAGAAGCAACATTAACAGTTCTCAAGTCAAGAACTCTGAAGAGATCTCTAGAGATACAATTGCTCGAAAAAGAAGCGCCTACACATACACCGATTCATGCTCACTTGGGTAGCCCCTTCAGAGAGATGTGCACACGCAAACTCACACCCTAGCTGCCGCTCGGAACCCCTAAACATGAAACTTCCCCTTTAAAAATACTGCAAATAGCAAGAAGGTGATGCGTCTCGCCTCTCTTGCCCTCATCCCCACCCACCCCAGCCTCAACTACCTTAAAAAATATGATTCATCGTGTGCACGTAGACGTTGCGTTGGCTCCTTCCCCTCCCCCGTGTTTTGTTTTTAATTTTTTTTCCATTCTCCTCCTCCTCTGCCCCCTCCCCCTCCCTCTTTCCCTCTTTTCCAGACCTTGCTTTGAAGGCTGGATTGAATGGGAGAGAGTTCGGCTCTCTTTGTCATTTTTCTTCCCTCCCAACGGTGTGCAAGCTCCTTCCGGGTCAACAATAATTATCATCCTTCTAATCACACCCGCGATCCCCAGCACTACAGCAATAAAGGCAGTGGAGGCCGACCACAGCCCCGCAGGTTGCTGGAGGGGTGGAGGGAAGGGGGCGGGGCAGGGGGATCCGGGGGCGGGGAGGGGAGAGTGGAGGAGGAGGAGGAGGAGGACGACGAGGAAAAAGAAGGAGCCAGCCTCTGACCGCGGAGAGAAGAATGGGAGTAAGGGGCAAAAGAGAGCCAAGGAGGGTCACGGCTTCTAGAAAGACTGGGCGCTCCGACACTCGCTCCTGGGGTTTCTGAATCCCGGAGGGCTTGGCAAGATCGCAGTGAACTGGCGAGCCTGGGCAGGGTGACTGCAGAGACTGGGGCATGGAGAGGAACAGCTCGGGCGGAGCGAAGCTCAGTGCCAGCCACCGCCTGGCAGGGGATGGGCAGCAGCAGCCCCTGAAGTCCTGTGCCCTGGGCAGCGCAGGCGGCGGCGGCGGAGGCTCTGGCATTGCCCCTCGGGGCCAGGCTGGGGCGGCGGCGGATCTCGGGGAGCTCCTCCAGAGAGCCCAGGATTTCAAGAACCAAGGAGCGCAGTGCTACAAGGACAAGAAATTCCGCGAAGCCATCGGCAAATACCACCGGGCGCTTCTGGAGCTCAAGGGGCTGCTGCCAGCCCTGGAGGAGCGGGACAAGGACAGCCAGGCACCTTCCACCGCCCACGGGGCCAAGCTGGGCCACCTAACTGAGGAGCAGAGCAAGACGGTGGAAGCCGTGGAGATCGACTGTTACAACAGCCTAGCAGGTAAAATGCAGCTTTTCTCCCAGGCTCTCCTAACCTCTCCTTTCTCTTTATTTCCCCGAGGCCGTCTGCCCCAATGCCCTCCTACTCTCCAGTTAATCTTTTGCTCATTAGCCATTCCCTTCCACCACCTCCCATCTATCCCAAATCCTCCCACTTTTCCAGTTCATCTTTTGATCCTTAACCTTGATCGCTAACCGTGTGTCCAGGCTTTGAAACCACCCCGCGATGTGACTGTCTCTTTTGGGGGGCCGAGAATAGGGCTTTGGAGAAGTGTGACTTTTTTAAAATCTTCCCTGCTGTAGGACGCGGTCAGTTTCACTCTTTTCTACATTCCCCTCCCCCAGATAACTGGGGCAGACCGAAAGGGAGACGCGGCTGCTGCTAATCGTAGGACAGAGGTCCAAATGCATGAAGGAGATAGGAAAGGGTCCGGGTCAACTCGTACAGCATGCTCTGTTTACTTCAATTGCAAGACTGTTTGGGGGGAAGGCAGAGGGCCAGGGCTTACCATTCATGGAGCATTGATACTTCCCTACACTAAGTAAGTGCTGCAAGCCTGTCCCCTCCCTCACCAATGGAAATCCTATTAAAAATCTAAGGTGAAAACCCTAGAGTTGGAAGCTACTGAGTGAAATACCCTTCCATAAAGTTGCATTCCTTTTCTCTACAAGGGCAGGCTGCCACAATATCTACACTATAGTGAGCAAGCAGATTCCCCAGAGACCACTTTTGCTTAGCCCTTCCGTATTCTTCCTAGTTCTCTGTGTCAAGTGAGGAGGAAGACCTCACAGGGACTGGAAATCAAGTCTGGGCTTGCACCATATGTGTTCCCTTCTCTCCCTGTAACCTCCAATAGAAATCTCCTGCCTCCTCTCTTTGGAGTACAGGGCATCCGTTTTGTATACTAGGTGCAACCACTGCTACAGGGAGGTGGGGTGGACTCCTAGGATGAGAAGTGATGATGATGATGATGATGATGATGATGATGATGATGATGAGTATTGGGGTTGATTTTGATTACTGTAGTCAACATCAATTTCTTCCTTCCTCCATCCCTTCTCCATTCTCTTTTTAACTTAGGAAGGGGATTTAACATCACTGGTGGGGGAAGAAGCTGGGTCTGTCTAGAGACTGCCTGCTGGAAAGTGGAGGGTAGTGGCCTTGAAGTGGGTTTGCTGCTGTTCTCTCATAATCTCCTTTTTGGTACAATCTTGGCAGGGTTGAGCTATTCTATTGGGGTTAGAGGAAACCGTTTTCCTTAACCCCTGTAGGTTTCCAAAATTAGGCATAAATGGTCGTGTGTGTGTGTGTGTGTGTGTGTGTGTGTGTGTGTATACATTCTTGGGTGTGGCTGTGTAGTTGTGCTATGTTGAGGCTGAGGGAGTCTGGTATTGAAAGTAAACATTCCCCAGGACTCTTCCTGTCCTTTTCGAAGTGCAGCCCATGGTTCTGTGAAAGCAGCCTGACCCCTGCCCATGCAAGCTTAAGTAGCAGTTTTAGCCAGACTAGATAGGTCCCTGGGAAAGGTTGGTTGCCGCCTGTGTGCTTTGCAGTACTAAGCAAAATGAGAGAATCTGTCTTCAAGGTGGAACATCTAAACCCATCCAAAGATCTGGTTTGTTTCCCTTTATTTCCTGTAACACCTTGGCACACATGCTCCCCAATTAATATTTAAAGGATGCAGAGGAACTGGGGAAGGGGGAAGCGGTTTGAGGTGGAGAGGTTGGACTGATAATGCAGTCAATTCTAAATGGTAATTGAGCCTTCTCAAAAGTTTCAATCTTGGTGACCAGTATTCTCACCCCTCCTCTTCCCCTAGACTTTTGTCTGTGTGCCAGGGAGCTACTCTTACCCTCTTGCCTGTAGCTAGCTGCATCTCTGTAGCAAAACCAGAGGCATGTCCTTGGTCAGAGTTAGGCCATCCATAAGGAGAAGCTGAGGCCTGGCACTTTGGCAAGTTCTGTTTGCAATAGCAACTGTAGAGTGACACAGTTAGATCAGAAAGGTGAGAGAGAAGTAATGGGACACTTAGACCCTTACATTCCCTTAGCTCCTCCTCCTCTCCTTCCTGATATACTGCCTGGCATCCATCACCCTCTGGACACAATCTCACCTGTGCCTTGTGCTTCCAGACACAAACACTTCCAAACCACCTCTGGGGGTGCCTGGCACTGTTGCTAGGCAAATCAATGTCTCTTTTTAAAAAAAAATTGAAATGAGGATTGTTTCTCAACATTGTCCATTTTCATATATCAAAGAAAAGGAAAAGGAAGTTCACTGCAGGCAAAGCAGTGCTCTTAGATTCAGGAACCAAAAACAGACTCTTTAGGCTTAGAATGTTGAGGAGAGGAGGCAGCTGTGAACAGCTGCATAAGAAATTGCCTTGGTCACTTGGGTAGCATTCCTGCTGGAACTCTCTTCGCAGGGCCCTGGGATCAGTTAAATCTGGGGAGGTAGATGTAGGTAAAACTCCCCTGACAGGAGAATGATTTTTTTTTTAACATTGTGTCTAGATGGAAAGAGCTGGAAAGCATACAAAGGAAGAGAAAGAAGCATTATTCCAGGGATGGATTTGGCCACTTGTAAGGCTTTACTCTCTCCCATTCACCCACGGAAAAGCTGAGAGCCCAAACAATGGCAGAGTCAAATAGAAAGATTGCAGTCTGCCTCCAGCTGGGCTGCATGCAGCTACTAAGAACCAGGCAGGTTCAAGGCATCAGAGTCTCTGAAGATTTCCTCTGATCTGCCCTTCCTTTGCCTGGGCTGCATAAGGTCCATAATGGGTGGAGCAATGCAGGGATTGAGGAGGGAACCCAAACTGGGCCAGAAGTTCCAGGGCAATTAGGATGTTGCTAAGGGAGAATCTCTGCTCCAAATGAGAGGTGAGGCCTCCAAGAATTTGTAAAGCAGCCCAGACTGATTGGAGCGGCTTCACTCAGCTCTGGGGACTCCTCACCAAAGGAATAGCAAGGAGGCACTGCTAAATCAGGCCAGCACTGAGTGAGTGAGCGTCTGCTGGGTGGGGAACATAAGGCCTTCACACCACAGTGCACAGGTGAATTGCAAAGTGTAAATAGGTGACCTGCACTGAACCCATCCATTTTGGAAAGGGTGTTGTGATTTCCCTAGACTTGAAGTGCATTTCTTTTATAGTAATCCCTTCAGGGAAAGAGGAAGGAATTTCAGTGACTATAATGATTAGCAAAGAAATCTTGACAAAAAGCCTCAAGCCCTGCACAGGTACCCTGAGGAATCTCTAGGCAATAGAGGCCCCAGAGGAAGTACATTTCACTAGACATATTGGTAGATGGCAGCTCTCTCTGACCTTGAGTGAGACATCCTTTTTTGCTCTCAGGCCCACTGAGACGAAGAAACCAGTGCCAGTAAGGACCTGGGCTTGAATCCTGCCTCAGCCCCTCACTACCTCTGTGTCCTCAGGCAAGTCTTCTCACCCTTTTTGCATCAGTTTCCTCATTTGTAAATTTAGGGGACTGGTCTCTAAGGTCTCTATTACCATAAATTTAGATGATCTTGTGAATAAATGGCCAACCCCTTGCTCCTGGCCTGCTGCTGTTACAGAGATGGCTTGGGTGGATTCAGGAGTTGGCACAAAACACATTGATTTTTTTTTTAATGTTTTCAAATGAGGTTTGAGGATCAGATGTCAAGAATATAGAAGGGTAGTCATGGGATTAGACTGTGGGACTAGAAGTCTAAGGCTTCTGTCCTCTGAGTCACTGTGTGACCTTGGAGAAATCTTGACAGAACTAATAATGTATAGAAGTTTCCAGGGAATGGTGTGAGAATTAATGTTGGCCAAGCATTTGTAGAAAAGATACCTGGTCAGACATTGGGAAGAATTTTTTGACTGTAAGGCTAATTAGATGGAACTAGAGTTTCTTAGAGTTTCTAAGGAAGGCTACGAAGTCTTAGAGAAATGGAATGGATGTCTTATAGTTTACAAGCAGAGCACAAGACTGCTTGACACACAGCTGCTCCCTTCAGCCTCTGGTGTATCCTAGAAAGCTTCTATAACTGCAGAACCAGCCCAGGATGGACCACAAAGACAGGTGACACAAAGCCAGGGCAGTCCAGAGGTGAAGAGGTCAAATAGCCAAGAACAACAGGCTGCATTTGTCCTTTATTCAGCAGATGTTTCTAAATACCTGTGTTTAATATATGGGCTGGGTGCTGAGGTAGGGGGCAGGGCTCGTACAAAGATAAATAAGATAGGGTCCCTAACACAGAGACTGCAACCAGAAGGCATGCACACAGACAGTAATTAGAATGTAAGTAAATGAGAAGAGTATAAAATGCTATGAAGTCAGACAAGAGAGAGATCATTTCTAGCTTAGGGGATCTAGGGAGGCTTTTGGGGGGGGTTGAGGACGGAAGGCAAGGCAATTGGGGTTAAGTGACGTGTCCAAGGTCACACAGCCAGTAAGTGTGTCAAGTTTCTGAGGCCAACTTTGAACTCAGGTCCTTCTAACTCCAGAGTTAGTACTCTATTCACTACACTATCTAGCTACCCCTGAGAGGCTTCATTTTTTAATGGTATTTGAGCTAGGTCTTGAAGGATAAATAGGTAAACTGTTAAGTTGAGAGGGAGATGGGAGAAAGATAAGTTAAGAAAAGGAATTCCAGGACTTAGGAATTACACAAGGCAGGCATTAAGATAGGAAAATAATGTTTAGTGTTCAAGCATGGTAAGTTGTCCAATTTGACTGACGTATATGTGAAAGGAAAATAGTAGGAGATAAGGTTCAGGGGATGGAATAACATTGTGGGAGTCCTCAGATGTCAGGATGTTGGAAAAATTCACACAACGTGAAAAGATTATAGGTGGTCAGATCACACATGCATAGATTTGTGCAACTGCTGTATTTCACCCTGGAGGTATCTCCATGGTGCCAAACAACCATGTTTAAAACCAAAATCTTCAATGAGTTATCCTGGCATCTTCAAATGCCCAGCTGCTAGCTTTGAATAGGCTGACTTTCCATTTTCATCCAAATAGTTGATAGCATATAATCATAGCCACAGATAGCAATCCTGGCAGCTACCAAGTCTTAAGGTATGAAGGACAGTGACATCAGATTTTAAGATTTTCAGGCATATTTCAATAAGAATAAGGTTATAGAAGAGAAGAATGAGGGAATTTTGAGTTTAGGCCATTCTGATGATTCTGATCTCTTAGTCCACACAACCACAAAGAATCTATTAGCTGTTGAAAAGTCTGTTCTTTCACACAAATGTACACTCTTAGATACTCATCCCCCCCCCCCCACACACACACACCCTCATCACCCTGGAAAACTGCCTATTCTGACAAAACCCAGAAGGGATAATTCCCTACGTTTCTCAAAGAGGAAGCAAAAGTCTTCTCTCTTGGCTATGTGCCTAGCATTGTACTCAATAAATGTTGAAAGAATCAATTAAGGGGTTAGGGGAATGGGAGGGAGGTGATGAGGCAGTGTTGGCCTAAAGCAAAAAAATGAACCCAAAGTGGAACAGAGTCAGGAACAAGCCCTTTCACCATCCTTCTACTGAAAGGACTTAGGAAAGACCTGTAGATAACTTCATTTGTATAATTGGTGTCACATTTCTTACCTTCTCAATGGGTGGTAGGGAGGGAGGAAATTGGAACTGAAAAAAAACATTTTTTTAATGAACAGCAAAAAACAAAAATATTAAAGACCTGCAGAAAGCGTCCTACCTGAAGGGGACCCACTGGATATTTGACCTGCACTGAAGGAGATAGAAGAGGTGAGGCTGAAAAAAAACAGAGTAAACCCTTTTGGGTTCTTCAGTAGGGCCCATTGAGAAAAAGCATCAGGGGACATTTTCCCCACTCCAGTTGTCAGTCAACCAACACTTATTAAGTATTTACTATGTGAGAGACATGGTGCTAAACACTAGAGATGCCAAGAACGGCAAAAAACAATCCCTGCCCTCAAGGAGCTTACAATCGGAAAACTATAGTGAGGAAGGCCATAAATAGGCCATAGTTTCAGTGTTTGATCTATTCTGGGAAAACCTTGTGTAGGGCCTTCCTTGTCACTAGGATGATGCCCTGGAGAGAGGAACCCTGAAAGTCCTTTGAAAGCTTAACCTCATGTTCCATATGTGAAATCTCCTGTGGAGGACCTCAGGTAGAAGAATTATTTGAAATAATGAGCAAGGGATAAGTGTAGGTGAAGAAGGGTTGTTTGGAGGCGAGGCTGGCAGCCCCAGAACCATTCCAAAGGATGAGTTGAAAAGAGCCCAGGCCTCAGAGTCACAGCAGTGATAGGGATAGTGAATAAAGATGAAAGATTCAGAAAGGCCTGGGATCTTGTGTTTCCTGGCTCTGTGACCTTGGGCAAGTTGCTTAAGCTTTCTGAGCCTTCATTTCCTCATCTGTAAATTCAGGAGAAGGTCTGAGAAAGGCAGTATTTCTCAGTAGATAGAGACCTGGCCTCCAAGTAGAGATGAGCAGGATTGACCCTGAGCAAGTCATTTCTCTTGTTACTGTCCCAGACGACTCTCTAGACCCATAAATTGCAGGGAAGTTGTTGATCTGTATTCCTCACCAGAGACTTCCCTGCATGTATGAAATCATAGTAGTAGCAGAAGGGTATTTTTTTAGCCCCAGAAACCCTTTGCAAGAACTTTTTCCTATGACTGGAATACTCTCTGTCTTCTTTGCTGCCTCTTAGAATTCTTAGTTCCCTTCAAATCTCAATCCCTCTGTTACCCTCTACATGAGACCTTTCTGGATTCCTCCCTTCCCCCTACCTATCCCCCAGCTGCAAGTACTTGTCCCTCCCTCATATTTACTTTGTATATATGGTGTATGTACAAGTTTCTCCTGATAAGAATGCAAGCTCCTTGAGGACAGTTTTATTTTTTATTTTTGAATCCCCAGTGCCTAGCACAGTGTATAGTATACAGTAGGTACTTAATAAAAACCTTATGGAGACCAAACTAAGACACCTTTTTCTCCTCAAAGATACCTGAGATCTGGGCAATAGGAATGCCTTTTTTTTGACATGGCTAGGTGGCCATGGATTTTGATTGAAAGCACCCATTGTAGGTTGGGAGGTGATAGGCTAGGTCACCATAGTGATGGCAGATGGAGTTGGCCATCCCAGTCTAATATGTGGTAGGGTGATCTGTACTCTTCCCTTCTCATTGGTATTTATTGAGAAATGATTGTTCAGGGATGTCACAAGCAAAAGCATCAACCAGACAGTCCCTGAAGGTTCTGAAGGTTATCAAAGGAAGAAGCTCATATAGAGTCCTCAACTGAGAGTGTTTCTTGGGAAAGTGGATTGAGTGAATCAGGAGAATCTTAAAATTTCCAACACTGTCTCTGACAATAAACATGGCAGAACGAGTCCTGGGATAATACAGCCTCAGTGCTTGTGCCAGTTTTGTATTCACTAGCTGTATGACCATGGGAAAGTCATTTTATTTCTCTGATGACCTCTGAGGCCCTTTCAGTCACCCTAAGACTCTCTGCCATCTGTACTGGATGCGTAATGCCCTTCCTCCCAGATCTGCCAAAATTATGAAACTGTGGCAACATTGACCCTTCTGAGTGACAACAGGAAAAAAAATTCTTTTAGAGCAAGTTGGCTGAATTGAGTCTGATAGTAGCCCCTGTGTAAGTTATCAAGGCTACACTAGCATCAGAGGAATTTATTCACCTTGGCTCAAGGGCCTGGGAACCACCTGCGGTAAATCCTAGAGCTAGGAAGCTTCTGATGCTTTGGTCCTTTTTCAGTTGGGTGCCTCCCATCCATCCAGCTCCAGGTTCTTTGACCATCAGAACTCTGTTCTTTTCATCAAAAGGGTTCAGAAGAGCAGGGAGAAAGGAGAGGTAGGGGAAATAGAGGGAGGTCACAGCAAATCTTTTTGGCAGTCATAGGACGATTTTTTTTTGGTGGATTAAGGCCTATGAAACTCAGAACATCAGCTTTCAAGCCCAAATTCCAACCCTAGCATATTCTTAGAGCAAAGTGGTTAAGAAATGATGAGAGGAGAAAAAATGGTAGCAGAAGAAGGAATACTGGAAAGTAATGTAAAGACATGAGAAAAAAGAAGATGGATAGGAATAGGATCTGCTGGCTCTGGCGTATTTACTGAGAGTAAGGGTGGGGCTAGCTAAACTAGGCCTCAAGTGTTAAGAACCATCACCTTTTGCAAGGGATTTTTAAAAGTGGTACCTTCTTGTGGTTTGATGGGGGCCAGATCCAGAGGCTCCTTCCCCCAGGGTAGCTCAGTTCCAGCCCAGCTCCTAAGCTGCCCAGATAGAGCCCCCGCCCCGCCTCTAGGGGTGGGTGAAGCCACCTGGCTCTTGAACTGGTCTGTCTAGTACAGAGTCCTGTCATCAGGTGCTAAATATCTGCATGGAAGAGACTTAATATCGTGTGATCAATTATGGAGCTTAGCAAACCGGATAGCTGGCTGCAGTGAGAACTGATACTTACACTGTAGAGCATTGAGACTCAAAGGAATGAAGAAACATCAGTATAAGAAGGCAAAGTGGATAGAACAACTGGACCTGGGTCAGAGAGTCTTAGGGCTGGCAGGGACTCAGGGGTCATCAGAGAAATAAAGTGGGCCTTTAAAAAAAAGGCATTTTAGCTCACAGCAAGGTGGGGTTTAACTTGAGACACCAGGCGAGTGACAAGAGCAGGGAGGGCAGGGGAAGAAGAGGCAAGCATGCATTGGGTTCACAGTTACCTGAGAGGAAAGCAATACAAGCCCAGATAAAATGTTCAACTTCACCTGTGGGTGAGGTGATCTTGAACAGAGATGTCAAACACACCCTTTCAATTGTGGCCCAGAACACTCCCAAAGACTGTCTAAACTAGATTCAAATTGGGAAATGTTTAACAAAAGAAATAAATATATAATAAAACTAGGTGGCACAGTGGGTAGAGGGCCTGGCCTGAAGTTAAGAAGACTCTTCCTAAGTTCAAATCTGGCCTCAGATACTTACTAGCTGGGTGACCCTAGACAAGTCACTTATCCCTCCCTGTTTGCCTCAGTTTCCTCATCTATTAAATGAGCTGGAGAAGGAAACCTCAAATAGGGTCATGAAGAGCCAGGTATGACTAAAATGATTCAACAACAAAAATACAGACAATAAAATTAGGATGCAGTTCACCACATGTGAATAGTGGCCCCTGATTCTATTTGAGTTTGGCACAACAAATCTTGAGTATAGGGCAAAAAGAGGAAAGGAGTCAAAGATTGTGCCCTCTGGATCTCCTTAGTTCAAGGTGGGTATACCTGGGTATCACTCCACACCCAATGTGGGTACGGTGTGGGAGGGTTCATTCCCACAAAACAGGAATGTTAACCTGTGTTTTTGAGATAAGGAGGAAAGTTAGGTGTTTTGTGGGGTTGAAAGAGGTATTGCTCGGGCTTGTGTGATTGGTTTCTCATCCCTGACGTCACAGGCAGGCAGGAAGGCAGGTATCAGTTAACTGAGATACTAGAAATTTCCAGCATGGCTACTTCCCCATAAGAGAGATTCCAGAAAAGGATAAACATACTGAAGGAAGAATCATCTAGAAGGATCTAGGTGGGGAAGTTCTTAGCGTGTAAGACTTGGGAGTAAGGAAGACCAGAGTTGGAATTCTGCCTTAGATACTTGTGACCTTTGGCAAGTTGCTTAATTTCTTTCAGCCTTAGTTTCCTCATCTGTAAAAGGGGATAATGACACCTACCTCTCAGGTCCTTGTAAGGATCAAATGAGATAACATAGGTAAGGTTCTTTGCTAACCTTTTTGTCTCAGTTTCCTCATCTATAAAATAAGCTGGAAAAGGAAATGGCAAACCATTCCAGGATCTTTGTTAGGGGTCAAGAAGATGCAGACATGACTGAAACAGCTGAACAGCAACAAAAACCTTAGAATACTATACAAATGCTGGCTAGTAATATTATTGTTATCATCACTTCTAGGGAAGAGATAGCCTATTTCAAGAGAGATTAAGCTTAGAAAACCAGTAATTTTTTTTGGCCTGCCATGTTCTAGCATCCAATATATTAATTATTCCTCCAAGTTTCTCTTCATCTGCAGACATGATACAAGTGCACTCTACAACTTCACTGAAGTCATTGATGAAAAATGATAAACAGCACAGGACCAGAGGGGCTGTGATGATTCCTGAGATATTAGGACAAGCAAAATCAGAGGTAGATAATTTAGATTCATTGATCATCTCTAGGCCTTTTGTGATCCCTTATAGGTTCTTCTCCCCTTTCAGTACTTAATTCTCTCTGATTTCCTAGTAATGTCAAATTTCAAATGTTTCTTGACCATTTCCCCTACCCAAGTGCCATTCTGTGACCTGGTTCCTCTGGATCCCTTTCTAAAGTAACAAGGGGTAGCAACGAGGCTTGCTAATATATTGACTAGTATATTGATAAATCATCCCTTGCAACATACCATATATATATATATGTATATATATATATATATATATACATATATATATATACAATATAATACTATATATCATAAGGTGATGGAATCGGACGCGATAACTTCTATCAGCCCTTTCCAGCTCTGAATCCATGAATTCCTTAGGGTATGAAAGTACTGCAAAGGTATGAATTTTAGGCATTGGATAGACCATCTGGGGAAGGGTGAGAAAGAAGATTTTTTGGTCAAGTGAGCAAGCCTCCTCTGTAATTAGATCATGTAATTTGTTGTTGGATGGAAGATAAAGAGAGGCAAATTTGGGCTTGAGAAGAAGCTTCCTAACAATTAGAGCTCTTCAAAAGTGTAATCAGCTGAAATCAAGAGATAGTGGGTTGTTCCTCACTGGAAGTTTGCTAACAGACTTCTTAACTACGTGTGAAAAATATAGAAGGAATGTAGGGGTTGGTCCCTAAGGTTCAACCAACTTTGAGATTCAATAAGCATTGCTGAGGCCCCTATTATAGGTATGTGCTAAGCACTGTATATCAGGGACCAAGGATGCAGAGGCTGAATGAAATAATCCCATCCCTGAAGGAACTTACATTCTATTAGGAAAAAACAATATGTAAATGCATAGTAAGAACAAGATAGGCACAAAATTAATTACCAGGGCACAAGACTAATACAAAAGACAATAATAAAATAGGGATTCTGGAGGGCACAATGGAGGAAATCTAGTACTTTGCACAGTTCCTGGCACATAGTAGGCATTTAATTCAACTCAAGTAGGGAAGATTTTTTGATTCCTTTTTGTTATTATTCTGTCATTTCAGTTGTGTTGACTCTTTGTGACCCCTTCTGGTATTTTCTTAGCAAAAATGTTGAAATGCTTTGCCATTTCCTTCTCCAGCTCATTTTCTAGATGTGAAAACCGAGTCAAACAGAGTTATACTTGCCAAGGGTTACACAGTCTGAGGTCGTATTTGAACTCAGTTCTGCCTGACTCCAGGTCAGGCACTCTATTCCCTAAGCCACCTAGCTGTGATTCTCTAAGGTAGCTCTTATTCCTAGAGGTCAGCTTTGGGACCTGTGATTGATGTTTTCATCATCATTATGGATGATGGAATAAAGTTGCCATTGGTATCATGTTGGGAAAAGAAGACCAGATCAGAACTCATAAAACTTTTCTATGAAGGTCTATTAGAATGCAATGGGCTCTCAGCTTTCCAGGATGAGCTGGACTTGGCCTTCCCTGAAAGTGAAGGTGGCAGGAGACTAGAGTTTGGGAGGGTCCCTTCTAGCTCTAGAATATGAGGCTACAGAGAAGTGGAGAAGAGTGTCTCAAGTTCAGACCAGTAGTTATGAGAACTAAAAGTTTCACACAAAAAAACCAATCAGACTAGTAATGCATGAAGCAATAATTGTTAGGATGCTTTATCTCTCATAAAGGGCTACTCAAGGCCTAAAGTGAAACACCCAATTGTAGGATAATTACAAATGAAGCCAGAGAGGAGGATGGAGGGAGCCCATAAGAGGGAGTTCACAGGGGGAGTCTGCCCAGTCCACCTCTGGGCAGTTCTGATTTTTAGAGTGTTCTTTCTTGAATTGAGCTGAAATCACACTCCTTATAGATCCTGCTCATTGGGCCCAGTTCATCCCTCCAGGACCACATAAAATAAATATAATCCCCCTTCCAGATGTAGTTCTTTGAAGATAGCTCTCACATCCCTATTAAATCATCTCATTTGTAGGCTCCACAGACTTTGTTCCTCCAACCACTTTTTCATATCACATGATTTCCAGATTCTTCTTCATCCTGCTCTCGCTCTTCTGGAAGCATTCCAGCTTCTCAGTATCTTCCTTAAGAGTGTGGTACCCCCACTAGATGCGGTCTGACTAATTTGGAGGATGCTAGAGCTGTGGCTGCCTCCCACCACCTTGCTCTAAACAGAGTTGTTGTTCAGTCATTTTTAGGCGTGTCTGACTTCTTTACCCCATTTGGGGTTTTCTTGGCAGATTCCAGACTGGTTTGCCATCTCATTCTCTACCTCATTTTACAGAAGAGGAAAACTGAGAGAGACTTGTGACTTAAGTGACTTGACCAGTAAGTGTCTAAGGTCAGATATGAACTCAGGAAGATGAGTCTTCCTGATTCCAAATCCCAGTGTTCAATATACTGCCCCACCTAGCTGCCCTGTGCTCTAAACATGATTTTTCTATTAACTTAGATTAAGTTAACATATACTTTTTTTGGATGCCATGTCACAAGGCTGACTCAGCTTGTTGACAGAAAACAAAACAAAATCCTTTCACGCAAACTATTATTAAGCTGTGTCTCCCCATCCAGTAGTCTAAAGGTAATAAGACTTTATTTTTATCCCTATTAAACTTCGTATTTGTTATTTTCTGCCTTTGGGGGTCTCGGTAGTCCCTGACTCTGTAATCTCTTGCATTAGCCCCACCTGTACCTTACTTGGCATTTCCTTTCTTGCTGGTTCCCAGTCTGGACTCTTCCTTCCTAAAGAGTTTATCTTTGATTCCAAAGGGCAAAGCCCACAAAGGTATAGACTTAGATTAAGGGGGAAGAAACTTTGCTAAAGTATCTGTACTGGAAGCATCCAACTGAGAGGCTACTGTTGTTCCTGGAAGAAAACTTCCAACCAGGTATGATGGTCCACACTTATAATCACAGTTGAAGCTGATGGATCTCTTGAGTTCAGGAGTTCTGAACTGCAGTGAGCTATGCTGATCAGGTATTATTAAGGGATTATTATTTATTTATTATTAAGGGATCACCAGATTTCATAAGAAGGGGGCAAACTGACCTAGGTTTAAAAGAGAGCAGGTCAAAGTTCCCATGCCAGTCCAGTTGTGGGATTGTCTGATCCTTTACCAGCTTTAGTATTTCCAGTCTGAGAGGAACACCTAGTCTTTAAAAAATCCAAATCCTTCATTTTTAAGGAGGTGCTCCACAGGATCCAGAAAAAGCTTCTTTCTTTCCCCTACATTTAGCTACTGATCAAATGAGTCTTAAGAACAACAGACCACGGGCGGCTAGGTGGTGCAGTGAGTAGAGCGCCAGCCCTGGAGTCAGAAGGACCTGAGTTCAAATCTGGCCTCAGACACTTAAGACACACAAACAAAAACCTGGCCGGGTAACCTTGGGCAAATTACTTTATCCCAATTGCCCTCCAAAAAGCAAGAGAGAGAGAGAGAAAGAGAGAGAGAGAGAGAGAGAGAGAGAGAGAGAGAGAGAGAGAGAGAGAGAGAGAAACAACAGACCTCAAAGGTCTTACAAATCCTTCCATTGTAACTATCTAATTATATAATGATTTGGACCAAAGATAGATCTCAAAGCAATTCTGCCCACCTTAGCCTTAGCAATCCTCACATTGTGCCTTGTGAGACAGGTTCTTTTCATTACCCAGAATCACAGATGAACTGAGGTTCAAAAATGAGAAAGTAATCTGCCCATGCTCCTAAAATAAGTCTGTGTTTCAGGGAGAAAGAAGAAAGGTCTGCTGGTAGTAAATGTCAAAGTCCTCTGACTCTGGAGACCTGGCTCTTTCCATTGTTCCACACCCTCTTGGTCACCACCCAACTTCTTGGGCCATTAAGATCTAAAAGGCCCCTCTGCCCCTCTGTCTACAGTCCCTCCCCGTAAGAGGACAAAAACCTTGGAGCTGGCCCTGTGAGTAAGTTCGCTGCAGCCCTTGAGGACCAGATCACTAAGTACTAATTATTGATCCAGAGCTTTATGTAGTCTCACCCCCACCCCCACCCCACCTCTACTATTTGGAGAAAAGACATGCTGAGGAAGGGGAAGCATTGGCTTTCCCTTACCTCTTCAAATCTTTCAGGTCACTTGAAACAAGAAATCTCATCTTCATAAGTTCAAATCTGGCCTCAAAATACTTCTTAGCTGGGTGACCCTGGGCAAGTCACTTAACCCTGTTTGGCTCAGTTTTCTCATCTGTCAAATGAGCTGGAGAAGAAAATGGCAAACAACTCTATTATCTCTGCCAAGAAAATCCCAAATGGACTCAACTAAAAAATTACTTGACAACGACAACATTATATGCTTTACAAATATGAGCTCATTTGGTGTTCACAATAGCCCTGTGAGGTAGATACCATTATCATTTCCGTTTTATAGTTAAGGACCCTGAGACAAACAGAGACTAAATTTGAACTCAGTTCTTTCTGACTCCAGGGTTCTCTCCACTACCTAGCTACCTTGACTTACTTGACTTACTTGGCCAAAGTCTGAGCACCAGATTCCTCATCTGTAATATGAAATATCTGAGGAAGAGGGAGAAGGATGGTGTTCTGTAAGGAAAAGAAATTTGAACGAGTAAGCATGGTAAATTAGGGCTCAAGTTCCACCTTTGACAGTAACTAGCTGTCAAAGGAAGAGCTGTCTGTCTGCTTCTGAGGCCTGGTCAAAGCTTGATTCCAGAGGCCTCAGCACTGAGTTTCCCTCATTTCCTATATCATTTCCATTCCCTAACCCAGTGCTTAGCCTTCCTTCCCATCTCCACACCAGGCCTCCAGAGGCCAGTGACTATGGGAATGTGAAATTTGCCAAACTGACAAAGCAGTGTCTGCTCACAAATGAATCCTTTGCCCACATTTTTAAGTCTGTAGCATGGCCTCACTGACTCCCTGACAGTCAGGACCAATGCAGGCAGTTGGTATCCAGAGCTCCTGTGCCAATGTGATTTAGGGCAATCGATGGACTTCATGGAATAAATACTAAGAATAGTTGGCATTTCTATAGGCTCTCCAGTTTACAAAGCCATTGTTCATATACATTGTCTCATTCAATGCTCCCATAACCCTCTGGGAGATAGATAGTTCAACCTTCATTACTATCATCATTTACGAGGCTTGGAGGGGTTAAGTGCCCTTGCCTAAGAATAAGTAAATTTTAAAAACCAGAGCTGGAACCCAGGTCCCTTTCTTCCAATTTGAGTGGGTTATACTGTTATATCAGTGTGTCTACCTCCTTGAAAAGAGAACCTCTTGGGGCAGCTAGGTGGTGCAATGAATAGAGCACTGGCCCTGAAGTTAGGAAGACCCGAGTTCAAATGTGACCTCAGAGACTTGATACTTACCTAACTGTGTGACCTTGGGCAAGTCACTTAACCCCAATTGCCTTGCCTTCCTGCCTCCCACAAAGAAAGAAAGGAAGGAAGAAAAAAAGAAAGAAAGAAAGGAAGAAAGAAAGAAAGAAAGAAAGAAAGAAAGAAAGAAAGAAAGAAAGAAAGAAAGAAAGAAAGAAAGAAAGAAGGAAAGAAGGAAGAAAAGAGAGAAAGAAAAGAGAACCTCTTCCAGGAGCTAACGGTCACCACTGACCCCACCTAGGGCTCCCCTGAATCTTCAGGAGTAGCAGACAACACCCTAGAAATTCTGCCAGTGAAGAGGGTGCTAAGCACTATCTTTCAGGAGCTGCCCAGAGGTGAAGGAGGAGGACCCAAAGAAGACCACTGTATGGAGCAGTTATAGTGAGTGGTGAGACTGGAAGCCTGATTGACTGTAAAGGCTTAAGAAATGAGTGATAAGAATATAAAAGCAACAAACGTAGATGAACCAATGACAATGAGAAAAGGAGACGAGATCGGAGGATTGAGGGGATGAACGTGCTTTGAGGATGGAGGAGACCCAACCTTGAGGGGAAGGAAAAAACCTGCTTAGAATTTGAGAAAGTCGATTAGGGAGGAATCAAAGTGTCAATTGTACAGCAGCGAGGACCCAGTTGAGATTAAATAATATGAATTAGGAGTGGATTCAGTTGGCGTAGTTGTAAGTGACATTAGGCAGCACAGGAACACAAGTGGAGAAGGCAGATGGTCAGTTTGACCTCAGGGTTGAGGACTGGAAGGTATGAATGGCCATAGAACAAAGGGCCAAGGAATTCCAAGGAGACAGAGGACTGAGCAAGTTAGCTATTGGGAGGAAAGGAAGGAAGACTGGAGCGGGTGTAATGGACTGGGAGAACAGGGGACAATGGAGAGATTAGAGACCATGGTGAGAATAAAGCCTAGGAGTGAGACATAGAGAGAGATGGAGGGATAAAAGATGATGCTGAGAAGGAAGAATTTCAGAGCCTGAGATGCTGATTTGGGGGTGATAAGATTGAAACTTGGGGTTGAAGGAAGTCATGATTGGTAGATGGGGAGACCTGGGCCCCTTGATGATTAAGTGAAGGGAGAGACATGAAGAGGTGAGGGAGAGGCACTAAGTACTTAGTGATCTGGTCCCCAGGGCCTGCAATGAACTTACAGGGTCAGCTCCAAGGTTTTTGCCCTTTTACAGGGAGAGAGAGTAGACAGAGGGCTCTTTGTAGATGGTTTTTTTTTTGCCTTTTTTTTTTGTTGTTTTGTTTTTTGAGGGCAAGTGGGGTTAAGTGACTTGCCTAAGGTCACACAGCTAGTTTTTGTGTTAAGTGCCTGAGGCTGGATTTGAACTCAGGGACTCCTGACTCCAGGGCTGGTGCTCTATTCACTGAGCCACCTATCTGTCCCGCCCCCCCCCCCCCGCCCCCACTTTGTAGATATTAATGGCCCACGCAGCTGGGTCATGACTAGGAGGGTAAAGAGCTCTGTCTGGAGTCAGAGGACCTGGGTCCATATTCAGCCTTTGACATTTACTATAAGTGGGACCTTGAGCAAGTCACCCTCTCTGGGCTTCCTCTTCCTCATCTGTAAAATGAGGGGGCTCAACAAGATCAGAGGTTCTTGATTTTTTCTGTCTTGATCTTTGGCAGTCTGGTGAAACTTATGGACCTCAACTCAATACAATGCTTTAAAATTAAAAAATACAGAGGATTACTAAGGAAACCTATTATATTTAAATACAGTTATATATATGTATATATATCACATGTTATCACATATTATATATACATACACATATATAAACACATATTTTAATTAATTTTTATTTGCATAAATTTTATATACATACAAACACCTACATATCTATATCTAGCACTATCAATATTTATCTATATATCTATATTCCTCTATATCTATATCGATCTATTTATACCTATATCTCTTTATCTATTTATCTGTCTGTGTCTATCTCTATCTACCTGTCTCTCTATCTCTATGTCTGTCTGTCTATCTCTGTCTCTGTCTATCATCTATCATCTATCATCTATCATCTATCTATCTTCTATCTATCTATCTGTCTGTCTATGTCTTTCTATCTATTGATCATCTGTCTGTTTATCTCTGTCTATCTCTATCATCTATCTGTCATCTATCTGTCATCTATCTATCTATCTATCTATCTCTCTATGATTTTTTTTTTTTAAAGCAATTGGGGTTAAGTAACTTGCTCAAGGTTACACGGCTAGTCATTATTTATGCGTGGGTGCTCATTTTCTGAGGCCGGATCTGATCTCGGGTCATCCCAACTCTGAGGCCGGCACTCTTACTCACTGCGCCACCTAGCCGCCCCTTTGGGCAATTGGGGTTAAGTAACTTGCCCAAGGTTACACGGCTAGGTTTTTTTTTTTTGTTTGTTTGTGTGGATTAAGTGTCGGAGGCCGGCTCTGAACTCAGGTCCTTCTGATTCCAGGGCCGGCGCTCTATTCACTGCGCCACCTAGCCGCCCCCTCTCTATGATTTTAAAGTTCCCAGACCCCCAGATTAAAAACTCCTGGACTCAATGACCTCCAAGGTCCCTTGTGGCTCTAGATTTCTGATCCTCTTGTTCCATCTTCTCACTTCTTTGTGGCTAGATCTTATCCCCTATTAGATCAGAAGTTCCTAAGGGCAAAGCCTGTGTCATTTCATGCTTTTTCTCTCCAGAACACCTGGCACAGAGCCTTTGGATGGCCATTGCTCCTGGAGGGCCCAGCTTGTTTCTTGGCGGTATCCTCAGCACCCAGCCCCGTGCCTGGGAAAGAGTAGACATTTAATAAATGCTTGTTGATTGATTGTACTTCATAACTGTTAAATTGCTTTGAATTGGGAGTTCAAGGGAAAATTGGAGGACTAGGCTGACAGCCACAACTTCATAACATAGTCTCCCCTCTAGTTGATTAAACTTCTCTTAGTGTGGAACAACCAAATAAATATAGGAATGAGCATGCAGGGAAATAGATTCACCCCCCTGTCTCATCAACACACACACACACACACAGACACACACACACACACATACAACTCTCACACTGCCTGATGTGAAGAAGTAATCATCTAAAGCAGAGGATCTCTTAAAACAATTTTTTATGTTGATGTCATTTGTTTTTACATCAACAGAATTTCTCCCAGGATCTCTTTCCTCCCTCTCTTCCCAGAGAGCCATTTCACATAACAGATTTTTTTTTTTTGAGAAAAAGAGGGGAAAACCAACAGAACTGATCAATACAGTGAAAAGGTCTGAACACATGTGCTGTGCCCCACACCTGTGGTCCTCCCACTTCTTTTTTTGTTGTCCATCGTGTCTGACTCTTCCTGGCCCCATCTGGGGTTTTCTTGGCAAAGATGCTGAAAGTTTGCCATTTCTTTCTCGAACTCATTTTACAGATGAGGAAACTGAGGCAAAGTGACTTGCCCAGGGTCACCCAGCTAGTAAGTATCAGAGGAGAGGTTTGAAGCTCACAGCTTCCTGACTTCAAGTCTGCTCTCATTACCCCACCTAGCTGTCTTCACAAACTTCACAAGTTTGGATGCAGTGAAAGGGCCACACTTGAGGACCTAGAGAGCCACATGTGGCCTCAAGGCCTCCCCACCCCTTGTCTAAAGGGCCCATGGCTTACAGTGGCTTAGAAGCCCTGGAGCAGATTGGAATTTGGTTCTGGGCCTTTAAACCTTGAGGCCAAAGAGATTCATGAAAAGGCTTTAGGTAAAAGACATGAGTTTGTGCTTTTATAAGCTGAATTCTAGTTCTCTTCAAGAATCACCCTGTGATCTTATCTCATCCCAAGCAAGCAGAAGGGAAAAACCCAGGCGTGCTTCATGGGGGAGAAAAGAGAAGACAGTCGAGAGTCAGTTAAGGGTCACACTGTAGCAAGACAGCTGCCACTACATCCGGTACATACATACAAATGGCTGTGGGGTTTCATACACAGAGCTGTGTGTATTTGGCAAGCAGAGAATCTTCTAGGTCCCACAATGATCCTTTGGGGAAATGGTGGGGTCATAAACTTGTTTATCATCATTTTATAGGCATAAAATTGAGAACCAGAGCTGAAAGTCAGGGGAACCTGTTACAGACTGGACTTCCAGCTGACTCCACTTCCCATCTTTTTGATTTCAACTTCATGGAACAAGGTCCCCTCCTCCTCTGGGTACCATCTGGTGTTTCCCCTCTTTCCAGTTTTCTGTATTGTTGTTCTTCATTTGATTATAAGCTTTTTAAGGACACGGATTGTCTCTACCCCCGCTCTTATTTGTATAATCAGCACTTAGTAAGGTGCCTGACATGTAGTAGGTGCTTTTGGATTGAATTGAAAATTATTGTTCTTTCACTTATCACCCGTGAGGCCTTGGCCAAGCTTTTCTCATTCTTAGGCTTCAGTTTCTCCATTTGTAAAATGAGAGGCCTAGACCAGCTAATCCCCTAGGCCCCTTGCCTTCCACTTAGATCTGAATCACTTATCCTAAGAGCCCCAAGCAATTTGGTGGCAGAGCTGGAGGAGATAGTTCCTAAATACTAGCTCAGATTTCCTTAAAGGGGTCAGAAAAGAGCCACTAACAATCTTTTCTTCTTCCTTAAGAGCTCCTGGTAAAGAGTCTGGAGCCAGGATTGCTCCAGTTTCCCTCACATCAACTGACTTTTAAAGCTCTAAGCTCTCCTCAGTCAATAGAACTGGGGGGAGGTGACGGAAAGGGAGGTGGAGGGGAAAGAGTGGAGAGGAGGAGCCCAGGGGACTTCTGTCTGGCCTTGGGCACTATCCAGAAGGCTCTCAGCCTGACAGCTGAGTTCTGATCAGAATCTGTAGCTGGTGATTTAAGCAGAGAAAAGACCAAAGCAGGGTGGTGAAACTGCAGGGGAACTAACTGATCAGGGCTAACAGCCAGAAAGTTCCCTCTCCTCTTCCCCCAACTTTTGCTCATAGGCTAAGTTTGATCTGGATATGATTAGGAAGGAATTGGTCCAGATCCCTATCACCTCTTTCTACCTGCTGAACATTCAGTAATTTCTCTTCTCCCTCCCTGCTGCCTCCTGGCTTCCTAGAGATAACCCCCTTGTGAAAGGAGGGGAAAAAATCCCAAAACCTAATTAGAAAAAAGCATCCACCTAAATAAGAGGATTGTTTAGATAGGTCTAAGCATTGATCCACTGTGTGTCTCCCCTACCTACCCCCCCAACCCCTGCCCCCATGTCCTTCACCCTTATCTGTCTATCTCAGTCTCTCCATCTGTAAATTGGAGATAATGCCACCCACTTTGCCAAGCATCCTTTCTAGACTTGGGGACTGTTTCGGGGAAATGATATGAATTTATGTGGTTCCTAGGAGAATAGTTTGTTTCAATGCTTGAGTAACCAAAAGAAGAGGTGTCTGTCTAGAAGGTTCTTTGGAGTCAAATCATCATATAAACAGGGTGATTCATTGGGATAGTGTAGCGGCAAGCACCCCAACATCCCCAGGGTAGCTGCCAACACAGGTTCTTAGATTTGCTTTTGTAAAGAAAAGCAACTCAAAATTGGTTAACAAGCTTGCTTTAATCAAACAAACACATATTACCTAGTTCAGGGGAAAAGGTCAACACTCCAAACTTCAGAGTATACAGACAGATCAAACAGACAGGCTTCCAAACTGTCCAACCATTATATCAATATCAAATCACAGTTACCAGAGAGGGAAGCATCAACATCTGGGTTTTCAAAGGGGGGGGGGGTGCGGAGGGGGCTCTCAACAGCTTCCCAGAGTCACATCTGGTCAAATCACACAACACTTCTCAAAGTGAGCCCCAAAACAAAGCCTCAAATCAGGGATTATATAGTCTTCTCCTGGCTCAGAGAATATAACGACCCTCTTGACCCACTGCCCAATCACACAGCATCAAGGTGTGGTCATTCCTGAAAACCAAGCCGCCCACCACAGGCTCCATGTGACCACATTCAGCCTATTAGGGGGCAGAATATACTTTCAAATTAAAGAAGGTTCTCAGAGTCACTTAAGCCAATCAAAGGGCCTAGGGGCAGAGAAGATCTTCAAATCTGCATTTCCATTACAGATAGAAATTTGTTCAAAAGCTAAATGATAAATCAGGATTTGACTGAGGAAAAAGAAACAGGACAAATAATTCTGACTTAGGGCTTTTTTCTTCAGTCATCATCATTTCCTCCCTTTCCCCAACCCCTTCCCAGCTGCTATATGTCCTATTGTTCCTATATAGTGTAGATTCACTATGGGCCCTCAAAGTCGATTCTTTATTAGGTATTAAACTCTTACATAGAATCACAGAATTGGAAGGAACCCCAGGAGTTTTCAGTCCAGGGACTGTCAGGCAGTGGACCAAATATGGCCTGCAGCCTATTTTTGTAAGGGGATTGAGCAAAGAATGACTTTTACATTTGTTAATAAAATTTTATTGTACAGTATTTTAAAATGTAAAAACCGTTCTTAGCTCTCAGGCTTTACAAAAACAGGAAGCAGAGGGGCAGAGCCAAGATGGCGGAGTAGAAACAGCTCATCCAAGCCACTCTGCCCCCAGATTCCCCCAAAACTATGTAAAAGGGGACTCTGAACAACTTCTGGAGCCCCAGCACCCACAGAACGACACAGAGAAGCTAACCTCCCCGTGAGGACAGCCCAGCAGCCCTGCAGGAAGGACCATCACAGCAGTCTGGGAGCCGGCAGCATGCAGCTAACAGAGTGTGGGGAGCCTAGCCGAGTGGAGCCCAGGTCCCCATGAGCCCCATGGGTTTTAGACCCAGGGCAGCAGGGCCAGCAGCCGGCTGGAGAGACCCCAGAACACCAACAGCTGTGGTGATTCCAGAATTATCAACACAGACATGCCTAAGACAAAGTGAGAGGTTAGTGCCCTATGGACTTTAGCACCAGTATTTGGGGAATGCGTCGGCTTCCTCCTCTGGGGGCTAGAAGCCACTGAGGAGACGCCATTTTGCAGTTTTCAGAGGCAGCTCCAGCTCCTGGCCTGAGAACTGTAGGGAGATCCAGTAATCAGTCTTGGTGGGTAATCGGTCTTGCTTTAACCTCCCTGGATCTGGATTGTGATCTGGGGTGGAAGTCGTGGGTGGGTTTACAGCTTGCCAGAAATGGAAGTTGCCCTCCCACACGTTCGGGATGAAAATTCCCCTATCTGTCGGCAAAGACATATTGTGGCAACAAGCCCAAAAGACAAGTAATTAAGTGGCAACATGCCAAGGCAAAGGAAACAGAAAAATGCAACCCTAGACTCCTATTTTGGGGGAATAGAGTGGGAAAAGGACTGTGAGGTCAGAAGTCCTGCTCCAAACCCCCAGGGGAAAACATGAGCGGGTTGCAGGCCATAGAGGACCTTAAGAAGGACTTTAAAAATCAAATAAGAGAAGTGGAGGAAAAATTGGAAAGAGAAATGAGAAGGATGCAGGAAAAGTATGAAATGAGGGTCAACAGCCTGACTGAGGAAAACAACACCTTAAAAAATAGACTAACTCAAATGGCAAAGGAGGCCCAAAAGGGCAATGAGGAGAAGAATGCCTTAAAAAGTCGAATTTGCCAGATGGAAAAAGAATCTCAAAAGTTCCCTGAGGAGATTCATTCCTTCAGAGTTAGACTGGAGCAAATGGAAGCTAATGACTTTATGAGAAATCAAGATGCTGTTAAGCAGATCCAAACAAATGAAAGATTAGAAGGCAATGTGAAATATCTCATGGGAAAAACCACTGACCTGGAAAATAGATCCAGGAGAGACAATTTAAAAATTATTGGACTACCTGAAAGCCATGATCAAAGAAAGAACCTAGAAATCACCCTTCAAGAAATTCTCAAGGAAAATTGCCCTGATGTTTTAGATCCAGAGGGCAAAATAGAGGTTGAAAGAATCCACCGATCACCTCCTGAAAAAGATCCCAAAAAGAAAACTCCCAGGAATATTATAGCCAGGTTCCAGAATCCCCAGATCAAGGAGAAAATACTACAAGCAGCCAGGAAGAAACAATTTCAATATTGTGGAAACACAATCAGAATAGCCCAGGACCTGGCAGCTTCTACACTGAGGGATCGAAGGGCATGGAATATGATATTCCAGAGGGCAAAAGAACTGGGAATGAACCCAAGGGTCACCTACCCAGTAAAACTGAGTATTTTGTTTCAGGGGAAAATATGGTCATTCAGTGGAATAGAGGACTTTCAAGCATTCTTGAGGAAAAAACCAGAATTGAATAGAAAATTTGACATCCAGACACAAGAAGCAAGAGATGCCTGAGAAGGTAATCAGGGAAAAGAAATCAAAAGGAACTTATCAAAGTTGAACTATTTACATTCCTATATGGAAAAACAATAACTGTGACTGATGATATCTTTCTCACTATGAAAATAATGGAAGAAGGGTGTGTGGTCATATGAATACATATGTGAATGTGTGTGTATATGGCTACAGTTATATATGGATAGAGGGCATAAGTTGAATTTGTTGGAAAGGGAGGATACTCAAGGGATGAAATTATGAGGTGAGAGAGGCAAGTGGCAAGAGGAGATGGGGAGAGACAGGGTAGGGTAAACTATCTCATGTAGAAGAAGCAAGGGGAAGTGGTTGCAAGGGAGGGGAAGAATAGGAAGGCAAAAAGGCAAAACCACATTCTCATTGAATTTGGTTCAGGGAGAGAATGATATACATACTAAATGGGATATCTCAACCTGCAGCAGAATAGGGGGAAGGGGGATGAGAGGAGGGATGATGGATGGGAGGGCATCCTTGGGGGGAGGGGAGGTTGGAAGTACCCACTATAGAAGAGGGACAGGATCATGTAGGGAATGGACCAGGTGGGGGGTGGGATGAGTGGGAGGGAATTATAAGCAGCCTTGTACAATATATCTACTATGATAATGTTTTGCATAGCTAGACATGTACAACATATACTGAATTACTTATCTTCCCAGAGGGAATGGGTGACAAGGGAGGAAGTAAATGGATCTGAAATTCGAGGTCTTAAGATTAAATGTTTCAAATATATATAAATACTATTATTGAAAAAATGTTGTAAAACATTTAAAGAAACTTTCAGGGACTGGCACGAAAGAATGGCCACCACGAAGAGTTTACCTCTCTTTTTCTTCAGAAGTCAGAGTAGTTTTCCTGCCCCTGGAAGAAATGAGAATATGGAGCCCTGCTGCTGCTCTCAGGAAGCAAGCAGAACTATTTTCATCATGCTGTGTAAGGCCCCTCTTACGAAGACCATGCCAAAGAGTGTTGACATCCTTTCTACTTGTGGGCTGCTTATCATTCAATCAATAAACATCTATTAAGCACTTATTATGGACCAGGCACTAGGGACACAAGAGATAAAAATGAAACATTCATGGATCTGAAAGACTGTATTTTATCAAGGGAGACAACATGTATATGTAATAAATATATAAAAATGAATTCAAAATGAAGGCTTCATGTAAAAACATGAAAAAAAACCAAAACAGGAAGCAGTTCCAGGCTGTTGTTTGCTGACTCCTAACTAGGCCAGCCTAGCTTAACTAGTGTCTTCTTTATAACATTCCTGAAAAGTGATCCTCCAACTTCAACTTGAAGGCCTCCAGTAATGAGGAACTTGCTGCGCTCCTTTCTTCTCTCTATCCCTCATCAGCCTCTTCTGTTGCTGAACAGCGCTAATTGTTAAGCAGTTTTCCCTCTTAATGAGCCAAAATCTGCATTCTTCTCATCCTACTACTAGCCTTTGGAGATAGACAGAATAAATTAAATCCTTTAAAAAAATTAAATTTATGAAATAGAACAAGCATTTTCTGTAACAGAATAGAATAATGAAAAGATGATTACTTATGAAACTACAGGTCCATTATGTATAACTTGCTATTCCTTTCAATATATAGTAAATTTATCATCAGAACTTTTTCTTTTGTCTTTTCTTCCTTGTCCTCTGCCCTGCTAGAGATGGCAACATCTTAAAATATCTGAAGTTCACACCGATGGTCTTTCCCCCATCCTTAACCCAAAGAAAATTCTCCCTTTTCAAGGCTAAACATCCTTCAGCTGTTCTTTACATATTGTATCAAGTCCCTTTACAACATGTATGATTTCCTCTTGTTAATGTCCTTCTTGACTTACTATTATCAGACCGCTATTACTATATCAGACTTACTATTTAAAGTTTAATTTTAGGGGTGACTAGGTGGCGCAGTGAGTAGAGCGCCGGCCCTAGAGTCAGAAGGATCTGAGTTCAGATCTGGCCTCAGACACTTAACACACACAAACAAAAAACCTAGCTGTGTGACCTTGGGCAAGTTACTTAACCCCAATAGCCCTCCAAAAAGCAAAAAAAAAAATTAATTTGAATTGGTTGTAGCTTTGGCAGTGTGCATTATATACTGTATATAAAACTCAAAAAACCCCTCTGATCACTTACCCAAGCACTAATGTCACTACAAATACAGACTACCTCAAGATAATTAATAGGAAGGATGATACTGCCTTTGAGATACCAAAAATATAAAGTACTACATAAAATCAGAAAACAATGATCATTAATACGATACTATTTAAAGATGAGGAAGCAGTAATATTGAGTAAATGTCTTTGCTTTGAGCTAATTGTGTCCTCTGACTATCAAAAGTAAATTCACTGGTAGAGATTCATAAGCTTTATTTCATAGTTTATACCATGAGTGCTTCTCTACAGAGTATAGGGTGAACCTATGGGGGAGGGGTTTCCCCAGTATCTTATGCTACAGACAAGATCCATCAAGGTCCATTTATCACAGTCTTTGGATTATCTAAAAATTAATGTTTTTCCATGAGAGCTGGTAGGCCTGGAGATCACACACACATTCCTAAATATATGGTTATACAACTGAATAAATGCATTTTACAAAATGCTTCTAGGTTTCCACTTCATGCTTTCAAAGGTCTACCCAATCCAAAGACAATAAAGGGAGGAAAATTAAGCTTCCCCTCCCAGAGGGAAAGTCTGATTCCAACAGAGTTCCCAACAAGGGGAATTGCATTTGACTGGAAATCACCTTCTTACCTTCCTAGGTGAAAATTCCTTTGGGTCTTTACAATGTATTAGGGCACCTGACATTTTCCTAGTGATTCCTTGCAACACATAATCCAAAAGGATAGCCCTCTTTACCCTGCTGCTAAGATAAGTAGGCTAGTTTAAAAAGAAATCAAACAAACTCAGAAAAGTCCCAAGGGGTGGAACTCACAGGAAGGGATTGAGCACTTGAAGTTAACTTTTTATGATGTATAGGCATCAGGGAAACCTTATTCTATGTATGAGTAGTACATAAGGCATTCAGACAAGCCATCTAGATACATACCACAGTGCGGCAACAATGCAGATCTGAAAAGCAAATCTGAAATATTAACAGGAATGATCCTTCATAGTATTTCAGGGATGTTTAATGTCCATACTGCTCCTGTCGACTTCCATACTTATAATGCACATACAGATATCCACAAATACATGTACATAAACATTAAAAAAATTATTTCAGAGAAAATGGTCAGGGCAGCTAGGTAGAGCCCTGGAGTCAGGAGGACCTCAGACATTTAACACTTACTAGCTGTGTGACCTTGAGCAAGTCACTTAACCCCAATTGTCCTGCCTTCCCCCCTTCAAAAAAGACAAAAAAGGAAAAAAGAAAATGGTCTAACTGGTAAAGGAAATGCATCAGAACACTGGTCAGTCATAGTCTGAAAATACACACAATTTTTTTTTTCTTCAGTGGTCCCTACAAATGAATGTGAAACCTCAGAGAATCCCCTCCAGAGCTATATACTTCTTGTTGCTCATACATCATAAAGAGATAACTTCTTTATACTTCCAAAGATGACAGATTCAAAGCTGGAAGAAACCTTAGAGGCCATTGAATCCATCTTTCCAGATGAAGAAAATGAGACTGAGTAAGATTAAGTGACTTGTAAAGGGCAACAGAGCTAGCAGATATCTGACTAAGAATTTGAACTCAGGTCTTCAAGACTTTCAAGTCCAATACCCTATCTATATACTAACTAGCTACCTCTTAACACCTTTTTTTTTTAAGATTGATGTTCTTAGGGGCAGCTAGGTAGTGCAGCAAATAGAGCACCTGCTCTGGAATCAGGAAGACCTGAGTTCATATTTGACCTTGGAAACTTAACACTTACTAGCTGTGTGACCTTGAGCAAGTCACTTAACCCCAATTGTCCTGCCTTTCCCCCTCCAAAAAAAAGATTGGGGTTCTTAACCTTTTTTTTTGTACCATGGACCCTTTTCACGGTCCGATGAAATCTATTCACCCTATCTCAAAATAATATTTTTAAATGTATAAAATAAAATATATAGAATTACCAAAAAACAATTATATTGAAATAAAGATGTATTTTTTTTTCCTTATCCACATCCACATTGACATGAAGTCAATTCATATACACCCCTTGGGGAGAAATCAATTGACAAGCCCTCATACTGCGTTAAAATGAAAAACTTCTCTCAAAGAGATTTGAAAGCTGATGCTATTTGCACTCAGCCACTCTTGCAAAATACTAGCTTTAAAATTTTAACTCTACTTTTATCTCCTTAAGAATGAATTTCCCCAGTTCTTGGGGAAAAAAAGAAGGGGACCAGTTTCAGTGACCCCACAGAGGACTAGTCATTGAGCCAGAGAGGAAGGGATTTCACCACCTCCTTCTTAACAGGCTCCTTGGAATGTCATCCCCTTGACTGGCAAGAGGTTTGTGGTGTTGACTAACAGGCCACCCACAATGTTAACAGTTTGTTCCCGAAATTAAACTGATCCTCCTAAAAGCACTTTGCTGGCAAAAATGAAAAGACATGAGGAGAAAGGGGAAAAAATGAAATGCATCAAGTTAACCTCTTGGCAACTGTTTGGCTTTTTTTGTTGACTTACCTGGCTTCCCTTCCAGTGAACCTGACTAGCCCGTTCCTGCATCCTTTCCCATAGTCTTTCATTTCCTGGTTTTCTTGCCCTCAGGTCCTCAACTTCAGAGATCTTCATTTGTGCCTCCCTAATGTTGTAAAGGATGGTTTTCTTTCATCCAAAACTTGTCAGTTACAAACCACTCAATGAAAGGTTTGTTTTTTCTGAATGACTGTATTTCCACATTCCTGATGACTGAGAAGGAATCTGAATTGGCAGGGTTGAAGTTAGACCTTTCCAGGAGACATCAATCAATCAACAAGTATTTATTTATTTTTGTTCAGTGGTTCAGTCATGTCAGACTCTTTTGTGACTCCATAGACCATACTATCCATGGGGTTTTCTTGACAAAGATATTGGAGGGGTTCTCCATTTCCTTCTCCAGTGTATTAAGGCAAACAGAGGTCAAGTGACTTGCTCAGAATCACAGAGATAGTAAGTGTCTGAGGCCATATTTGAGCTCAGCTTTTCCTGACTCCCACCCCAGAAGCTCTATCTACTGAGCCTACCTGCCTCAAGTATCAAGGGCTCCCTATGTGCCAGGCACCTGTGGGGATACAAGTTCAAAGAATAAAAATAGGAATTACTTACATTCTAATGGGGAAGACATATGTGTGTGTGTGTGTGTACATAAACACATACATCCAACATAAATATAAAGTGAATAAATACAAATGTATACAAGGCATTTTGGGAGGAGGGGTACTAATATTTGGGGGAGATGGAAGGGGAATCAGGCAAGGCTTCATGGGTGGGGTGTGGGGGGAAGATAGTGTCTGAACTGTATCTTAAAGGAAGAGAAGGACTCTGAGGTCAAGGTAAAGAAGGCATGAATTCAAATCATGGGACATGGCCAGTACAAAGGCAAAAAGGAGAGAGGGGGAGTTTTATGTGAAAAACAGAGAAGGTGAGTTTGGCTGATCCTGGTGTACAAGGGGGGAGTAACTCCTAAGGAGGATGGATAGGTTGGGCCAGGCCTTTAAAAGGACTTCTTCAGTATCTAGTCTAACAATTTGTTACTATCTCAAAAGTCACAATTGCCCATATTGTGTGGACCTGAAGCAAGGTCAGAGTAAGAAGGGGCCCAGCTAACATGCATGGGCCATAATTTCTTATATCAGTCCCTTATTTTCTCCATCCATTTCTTTCTTTCTTTTTTTTTTGGTCTTTTTGGAGGAGGGAAGGCAGGGCAATTGGGGTTAAGTGACTTGCCCAAGGTCACACAGCTAGTAAGTATTAAGTGTCTGAGGTTGGTTTTGAACTCAGGTCCCCCTGACTCCAGGGCTGGTATGCTATTTACTGCACCACCTAGCTGCCCCCCTCCCCATCCGTTTCTTTAGAGGTAAGAATTGTGCCCATTATTTATTTTCTCTTCTCCCAAAGTAACCAACACAGTGCTCTGTACACAGGGGCATGAGGGAAGGCTTCATGGTACCTGCCATGGTACCTGAACTGAACTTTGAAGAAAGATGACAGGGCAGAAAATAGCAGGGGGTCAAGAGAAGGCTGCATCATCCCAGATAGTGCCAAAATGAGTGACCTAGATCCTCCTAGGCATGGTTTCTGGTGGAGTAACTAGCAAAAGGGACAGCTAGAGAGAAAATCTAATGAGATTTCTTTGTGAGGAGGAGGAAAAAATAAGATCCAGAACAGAGTTGTGGTTGATACCTGTACTGAGGTCATAGAAGATGGATGATAAGGATGGCTGAGAAAGAAGTGTTCAGTCTCATAGGAGAACCAGGAGGGAACTGTGTCACAGGCGCCAAGGAAGAAGCAAACTTTCAGGAGGAGGGAATGGTCATCAGTATTAAAAGCTGCAGAGAGAGCAAGAAGGATAAGGACTAAGGAGACAGATGAATGGATTGGTGAGTCGTGGCCAACTACATCTAAGCAAGTTCCAGCTATGACTCTCTTTACTTCTTAGGCATCTTCCTCCCTGAACCTTGCCTCCATGTGTGTGCCCCTTCATTCATCTCATTTGCTGGCTGAATCACTTTCTAGATTTGTTTGTTTGTTTGTTTGTTTCTTAACTTCTTTGACGTGGTGACTGCTTTATAACAGTTAAGATTTTGACAGAAATAATGATAATCAAGGTCAATATCTGTCTTTTACATTCCCGTTTATCAGCACCAATGACTTATTTGAATAGATCGTGTTGAAACTATTGCAACTATATGGTGTTTTCTTGACATCTTTAGTTTTTCTTCTAATTAGACGCTGATTTTGCCATTTGTTCTAACATGGCAATGATCTGAGTGCACACAGATTCTCAGATAACTTCCATATCAATAATCATTTACAGTCTCTCAATAGAATCACTTTCATTTTTTTTGTGCTATTCATCAGTGCTCACCAAGTCTAGCACCTTTATAGCCATTTTTAATTTAGCCCTAATATATAGGTTTTCCTATTACTTATTTCCTATAAGTATAGGAAACTAAGTCTGTATCCTTTTTTGGGGGGGCGGGGAGGGAAAGATTTCTTCTTCTATACATGACCTACTACTTCTTAGACCATTGCTAGATTTAGAGCAAGAATATATAGACTCACTTTACAGAGAAGAAAACCGTGACCCAGAATGGTTAAGCAACTTGTCTAACCTCCAACTCTATTCTAGAATGTGGTCCTTGTATATAAAGGTGAGACTTCTTAGAAGTCTACAAGATATCTGTGTCTTTCATTTCTCCAATGTGAACCATATTTTCTGTAGTGCCAATGCAAAATTCACAGCACCGACAGTGACTACTGGCATTATGCTGGAATAATTCTGAATTTAAAAATTTAACAGACTTTTCATATAGAAGACAGAAGCAAAATATTTATTCAGACACCAGAAAACCAAATCCCAATACCAGGAAACCAAATCTATCATAACCACAAGGAAGTTAATACACCACAGCAGAGCAGGAAGCCATACCATCCTTTAGCCTGCCCACAAACACTCGAAAACCTAGCTATCTGCTTGCCTGACATCCTCTCTCTCTCACCATCTAGCTACTCTGATTCCCAGCTTCCTGTGGGCTCTACTCCACCTTTCAGCAAACTCCTCCCACCATTTGGCCTATTAGGGGGCAGAGAAGATCTTCAAATTCCCTTAAGTCTATTAAGGGGCAGGGAAGATCTTCAAATTTCCATTCCCATTACATTTTCCAACATATTTATCATCCTCCCCTGAACCCACCTTTTCACTGATGTCACCAGGTATTAACATATATATATATATATTGACTTGGTTTGAAGAAGTCTATCAAGTTCTTTGTACAATTTCCCTACTTCCTCATCCCTTGCAATGTAGTTTGGTGCATAAATTGTAGTTCTCTTTTTTATATATATTTTTGTTTTTCCCCCAATTACATATTAAAAACTTTTTTAACATTTGGTTTTTTTTTTTAAGTTCTGAGTTTCAAATTCTATCCCTTCTTCCCTCTATCTCCCCCCTCCCCTTATTGTAAGCAATTGGAAAAAGGTTATACATGTACAGTCATGTAAAATGTTTCCTTATTACTGGTTTTGTTCAAGAAGACTCAAATAAGAAAGGAATAATGAAAGAAAGAAAGAAAGAAAGAAAGAAAGAAAGAAAGAAAGAAAGAAAGAAAGAAAGAAAGAAAGAAAGAAAGTGAAAAATAGCATGCTTCAGTCTGTATTCAAACAAAATCAGTACTTTCTCTAGAGGTGGATAGTATGCTTCATCATTAGTCCTTTGGGATTGTCTTGGATCATTGTATTGCTGAGAATAGCTAAACAATTCACAGTTCATTGAACAATATTGTTGTTACTGTGCATAATGTTCTGTTTCTGTTCACTTCATTTTGCATCAGTTCATGTAAGTCTTTCCAGCTTTTTCTTTAATCATCCTGCTTGTCATTTCTTATAGCACAATAATATTCTTGGTGGTCTTTTTGCTTATAGTCTTCATAAGCAGTACAAGAAAGGAGCCAAAGGATCTCATGAATGGTGTGTTTTATTGGGTACATGATGAAGCCAACCCCACTAATCCCTTTGTTTCTCTAAGGGACCTCTGAGCTATCCTAAAATTTAGTTGAAACTCTTTGTCTTCTAGTGTCAAATATTTATGATGTTGAGTATATATGTTTTATATTCATGATGTTGAGTCATGGTGTTGAATATTCTGTGATTCAGTTTTCTCAGTTTATTAGCCATTAGTTAAAGATCTCATCTTTATAGTAGCAACAGTTAAGTTCATGTTGTGATTTCATTACTACAGGGAACTTCAAGGTAAGGAAACTCCCTCTTTACCAATGCAGATTGTCACCTTCTCTGTAACTTTTAATATTAGAGAATTGCCTGGATAACAAAGAAATTACATTACTTTCCCAGGGTCACACAGTCATTATGTGTCAGATGTTCTTCTTAACTCTGAGGTCAGTTCTTTATCTATTAGAGTATGATGCTTCTATAAAGTTTTTAGATAGACTAAAATCTGTGGTATTTGTATCATCTTCAGGTGCTTTTTCTACCATTCTAGTACTATTATGACAGAAAAAGAATGAGTCAGGGAGACACACAGAGCAGAGAACCATTTTTTTTCTTTGTTTCATGAGTTACCATGGCCAGAGAACTCAAAATCTCATGGACAGGTCATGAACCTTTCCATGCTTGGGTTGGTCCTTAGCAGAATCAATCTTTTACAAAGAGATCAGTTTAGATTTGATGTCAGGAAAAACTTCTCAATAATTAGAACTGAGTGAAAGCCAGGTGGGCTGGTTCAGGAGGTGATGAGTCTCCTTTTTTTGGAGGGCTTTAAGCATAGACTGGAAAACCACTCCTTGGATATAACATGGTGGGGATTTCCTTTGTGTGTGGGTTGGACTAGGGAGCCACTTAAGTCCTTTCCAATTCTCCAATTCTGTGATTCTGTGAAGAAATGAGGCTCACAACTTATTCTATTCCGGGTTCATAGCCTTCTCTTTTCTCCCCTCTCAACCTCTATAGCCTGTCTACTCCAAGCTGAACTGGTGAATTATGAGCGAGTCAAGGAGTATTGTCTCAAAGTTCTGAAGAAAGAAGGGGAAAATTTCAAAGCTCTCTACCGGTCAGGCGTGGCTTTCTATCACCTGGGGGACTATGACAAGGCCCTCTACTACCTGAAAGAAGCGAGGTCCCGGCAACCAACAGGTAAGGCAGACTTGTTTCTTACTGGTTAGTCATAGTAGACTTTTCTGGACTCTTCTTACATAAGGTGTCCTGTTTTCAGGACTAGATAAGGGAGTGATAACAAAGGTTAGGTTGTACCTTTGGAGCTTTTCAGTATGTATTTTTATGAATGGTAGATAGAAGTTTGGGTGCCATATTGGGGATAGAGAAAACAACTTAAAGATGGTACAGTGTTCCATATCCACTGTATACTTCTCCCAGCATAACAGACTATCACCTAAACATCCCTGACCCTTAGCTAGCATAGGTTTCTGAAAAGTGAGAGGTGAGCCCCCCTCATTATTAATTCAAATAATCCTAGAAAAGCTAACTATAGCAGTAAGGCTAGAGAATAAAGTCAAAGATATATACATCATTAAAGACAAGACAAAACTATCTCTGTTTGCAGATGACATGATAGTATATTTGGAAAATCCCAGAAAATCAGTGAAGAAACCCAATTGAGATGATTAGTAATGCCAGCAAGATGGCACTATACAAAATAACACCACAAAAATACCATCTTCATTTCTATACCAAAATAACAAAATTTAGGAGATAAGGACAAAGGACACAAAATGTCAGGGAAATAACCTATTATGAAACACACAAGATTTTTATACATACAAACTCTTTACAGAAATAACAGGATACTTAAATAATGCATGAGAGATAATAATAGCTAGCATTCATATAATGACACTCACTGCTTATGAATGGGCTTTGTCAATGTAATTACAATGATAATTTATTCAGTCATTTTCAATCATGTCTGACTCTCTGTGACGCCCTTTGAAGGCAAAGATAATGGAGTGGTTTGTCATTTCCTTCCCTAGCTTATTCTATACATGAGGAAACTGAGAAAACTGAGTCAGGAAGACCTGAGTTCAAAATGACAATGCTAATTAATTTATAGATTTAGTGCCATACCAATCAAATTATTGAAGTGACAATTTTTAGAACTGGGGAAAAAACCAGCAGAATTCACTTTGAAGAACTAAAGATCTAGAATGCCAAGGGAAATATGAAGAAGAGGAACATAGCATTACCAGACCTCAAATTATATAAACAGCAATCATCAAAATTATTTGATACTTGTTTTTAAAATACATACATAAATAATTGGAACAAACTAGATAAGCAAGAGATAGCAGCAGTTAAAAACAGTTGTATTGAATAAATCCAAGTACATGAATTCCTGGAAAGATTCCCTTTTTACTATAACTGCTGGGAAAAAATGGAAAGTCATTTGGTAGAAATTAGGTTTAAACCAAAAGATTATGTCATGTACCACAGTAAACCCAATATTGATGCATATCCTGAATATAAAAGGTCATATCATAAAATAAAATCAGAAGAGAACAAGGTCAACTATGGCAAGAGTAAGAATTCTCTTTTTTTGGAAGGGGAAGGCAAAGCAATTGGGGTTAAGTGACTTGCCCAAGATCATAGTTAATAAGTGTCAAGTGTCTGAGGCTGGATTTGAATTCAGGTCCTTCTGACTCCAAGGCCAGTGCTCTATTCACCTTGCCACCTAGCTCCCCCAAGGGTCAGAATTCTTAAACCAAACAAGCAATAGAGGTGCTCAGAAAAAAGAAAACAGAAAAATTTCGAGTACATAAAACATCGCTGAATAAATAAAATCAGTGAATCTAGAACTAGAAGAGCAGTGGTAGAGCGAGGGAATTTCCATCAAATATAACCAATACAGGACTAACATATAAAATATCACGCAAAATTCTGCATAATATATAACACAGATATATAAAACCAGGAGCCATTTGCAACTAGGTAAGTGGCCAAAGGCTATCAAGAGTTTTCAAAATAAGAGTTGCAAACTATAAATAAGAAAAATGTATGCTCCAAATGACTAATAGTCTAATTAATGCAAATGAAAGCAACTCAGTTTTCATTATGCAAATTGGCAGAGAAGAAACAAGATAGAAACAGTCAGTGCTGGGGAAGATATGAAGATGTAAGCACACTGATTCACTGTTGATGGAGCTCTGAAGTGTTCTACTTGTTCTTGATTTCATTGTGTAATTGTGCAAGAAAAGTGACTAAACAGCCCATAACCTTTAATCCCACTCCTGAGTTTTCAGTGGCAGCTCCAGCTCCTGGCCTGTGAACTGTAAGGTGATCCAGCAATCAGTCTTGGGGGGTCATCGGTCTTGCTTTAACCTCCCCGAACCTGGATTGTGGTCTGGGGGGGGGAGGTCGTGGGGTGGATATCCAGCTTGCCAGAAATGGAAGTTGTTCCCCCACACGTTCGGGATGAAAGCTCCCCTGTCTGGTGGCAGAGGCATACTGTGGCAACAAGCCCAAAAGTCAAGTAATTAAGTGGCAACATGCCAAGGCAAAGGAAACAAAGTAAACAGAAAAATGCAACCTTAGACTCCTACTTTGGGAGCAAAGAGGGTCGAAGCATGGAGCGGGAAGAGGACTGTGAGGTCAGAAGTCCTGCTCCAAAAGCCCCAGGGGAAAACATGAGCGGGTTGCAGGCCATAGAGGACCTTAAGAAAGACTTGAAAAATCAAATAAGAGAAGTGGAGGAAAAATTGGAAAGAGAAATGAGAAGGATGCAGGAAAAGTATGAAATGAGGGTCAACAGCCTGACTGAGGAAAACAACACCTTAAAAAATAGACTAACTCAAATGGCAAAGGAGGCCCAAAAGGGCAATGAGGAGAAGAATGCCTTAAAAAGTCGAATTTGCCAGATGGAAAAAGAATCTCAAAAGTTCACTGAGGAGATTCATTCCTTCAGAGTTAGACTGGAGCAAATGGAAGCTAATGACTTTATGAGAAATCAAGATGCTGTTAAGCAAATCCAAACAAATGAAAGATTAGAAGGCAATGTGAAATATCTCATGGGAAAAACCACTGACCTGGAAAATAGATCCAGGAGAGACAATTTAAAAATTATTGGACTACCTGAAAGCCATGATCAAAGAAAGAACCTAGAAATCACCCTTCAAGAAATTCTCAAGGAAAACTGCCCTGATGTTTTAGATCCAGAGGGCAAAATAGAGGTTGAAAGAATCCACCGATCACCTCCTGAAAAAGATCCCAAAAAGAAAACTCCCAGGAATGTTATAGCCAGGTTCCAGAATCCCCAGATCAAGGAGAAAATACTACAAGCAGCCAGGAAGAAACAATTTCAATATTGTGGAAACACAATCAGAATAGCCCAGGACCTGGCAGCTTCTACACTGAGGGATCGAAGGGCATGGAATATGATATTCCAGAGGGCAAAAGAGCTGGGAATGAACCCAAGGGTCACCTACCCAGCAAAACTGAGTATTTTGTTTCAGGGGAAAATATGGTCATTCAGTGGAATAGAGGACTTTCAAGCATTCTTGAGGAAAAAACCAGAGTTGAATAGAAAATTTGACATCCAGACACAGGAAGCAAGAGATGCCTGAGAAGGTAATCAGGGAAAAGAAATCAAAAGGAACTTATCAAAGTTGAGCTATTTACATTCCTATATGGAAAAACAATAACTGTGACTGATGAAACCATTCTCAGTATGAAAATAATGGAAGAAGGGTGTATGGTCATTTGAATACATATGTGAATGGGTGTATATATGTTTACAGTTATACATGGATAGAGGGCATAGGTTGAATTTGTTGGGAAGGGATGATACTTAAGGGGTGAAATTATGAGGTGAGAGAGGCAAGTGGCAAGAGGAGATGGGGAGAGACAGGGTAGGGTAAACTATCTCATGTAGAAGAAGCAAGGGGAAGTGGTTGCAAGGGAGGGGAAGAATAGGAAGGCAAAAGGCAAAACCACATTCTCATTGAATTTGGTTCAGGGAGAGAATGACATACATACTAAATGGGATATCTCACCCTGCAGCAGAATAGGGGGAAGGCAGATGAGAGGAGGGATGATGGATGGAGGGCATTCTTGGGGGGAGGGGAGGTTGGAAGTACCCACTATAGAAGAGGGACAGGATCAAGTAGGGAATGGATCAGGTGGGGGGTGGGATGGATGGGAGGGAATTATAAGCAGCCTTGTACAATATATCTACCATGGTAATGTTTTGCATAGCTAGACATGTACAACATATACTGAATTACTTATCTTCCCAGAGGGAATGGGTGACAAAGGAGGAAGGGAATGGATCTGAAATTGGAGGTCTTAAAATTAAATGTTTCAAACATATATAAATACTATTAATTATAATCTTTTGCTTGTAATTGGGAGATAAGATGTGCAGGCATTGGGGCACAGAGATTCACCTTGCTCTAATGGAAAAGTCGAAGGGGGTATGGGAGAAGATATAGGAGAGAGCAGATTGGAGGAAGGGATATCTTGTGGGACTGCTATTCTGGGATGGTGGGCAGGGGAAAAATGGGGGGAAAATTGTAACTCAAAATCTGGCAGAAATGAATGATGTAAAACAAAAAAAAAGTTAATAAAGCATTTTTAATAATAAAAAAATGAAGACAAATGTATGAATGTAATAGAATAATATTATGTAGTAAGAAATGTAGCCAAAGAATTCAAAGAAAAATGGGAAGATTTGTATGACCTGATGCAGAGCAAATGAATAGATACCAATGACTATTATAACCAAGAAGGAAGCTGGACTCTGAGTAATGGAAAAAGTCAAAATGAAGGGCCTGGAGAAATGATAATGAAGCATATTTCTCTCTTATAATAGGGAGGTAGGAGAAAATATTTTATAAAATTGGCAGACATGGTCTCTGATTCAGATATTTTACTTTGCTGTTTTTCTTTCACAAAGAAGGATTCCTTCTGGTGTAAGGGGTGAAATGACTGTGATTTTTTTTTAATTTTTTGGTCTTTATTAATTTGTTTATTTTTAGTTTACAAGACTCAGTTCCACAATTCCTTGAATTTCAAATTTTCTCTCCCTTCCCCCCACCATGGCAGCATACAATCAAGTATAGTATCTGCAAATACATTCACATTAGGCATTAGTCAGGTTATAAAAAAGGATTGTATCAGATGGAATGAACAATGGGAAAGATGAAACAAAACCAAACAGGAAAAAGAAAAAGAGCAGGTAGTTTGTTTCAATCTGCGTTCAAACTCAGTACTTTCTCTGGATATAGATATCTCTCTCCATCATGAGTCTTTTGGAGTTGACTTATAACCCTGGATTGCTGAGAAGAGTCCAGTCTATCAAAGTTGGCTGTCACAATACGTTGTGTCTGTGATTGTGTACAAATTTCTCCTGGCTCTACTTTTCTCACTCAGTATCAGTTCATATAAGCCTCTCCAGGTAAATATGAAGTCCATCCATTCCTCAATAGTATTCCATAACATGCATATACCACAAATTCAGCCATTCCCCAATTGATGGATACCCCCTTAATTTCCAGTTTCTTTGCCACCACAAAAAGAGCTGCTATAAATATTTTTGTACATATGGGTCTTCTTCCCATTTCTATGATCTCTTTGGGATACAACCCTAGAAGTGGTATTGCTGGGTCAAAGGGTATGAAATTATTTATAGCATATAGCATTTATAGCATAATTCCAGATTGCTCTCCAGAATGGTTGGATCAGTTCACAACTCCACCAGCAATGCATTAGTGTTCCAATTTGTCTACATCCTCTCCAGCATTTGTCATTCTCCTGTTTTGTCATCTTAGCCAGTCTGACTGGTGAGATGTGGTACCTCACAGTTGTTTTGATTTGCATTTCTCTGATCAACAGTGATTTAGAGCATTTCTTCATATGCTTATAAATATCATTAATTTCTTCCTCTAAAAATTGCCTGTTCATATCCTTTGACCATTTATTAATTGGGGAATGACTTGTATTCTTATAGATTTGACGCAATTCCCTGTATATTTTAGAAATGAGTTCTTTATCAGAGACACAAGTTGTAAAAATTCTTTCCCAATTTTCCACTTCCCTCCTAATCCTGGTTACATCAGCTTCATTTGTATAGAAGCTTTTCAACTTAATGTAATCAAAATTATCCAGTTTGCATTTTATAATGCTCTCTAATTCTTGTTTGGTCATAAAGTCTTCCCCTCTCCACAAATCTGACAGATAAACTATTCCTTGCTTTCCCAGGTAGCTTACAGTATCAGCCTTCATACCAAGCTCATGCACCCATTTAGACTTGATTTTGTTATATGGTATTAGATAATGGTCTATGCCCAATTTCTGCCATACTATATTCCAGTTTTCCCAGCAGTTTTTGTCAAGTACTAAGTTCTTATCCCAAAATCTGGGGTCTTTGGGTTTATCAAGCAGTAGATTACTATAGTCATTGGCTGCTAAGTTTCCTGTACTGAATCTATTCCATTGATCCACTACTCTATTCCTTAGCCAGTAGCAAGTAGTTTTGAAGACTGCTGCTTTATAGTACAGATTAAAATCTGGTATAGCTAGTCCACCATTCCTAGCATTTCTTTTCATTCATTACCTTAATATTCTGGACCTTTTGTTCTTCCAAATGAATTTTGTTACTATTTTTTCTAGCTCTATAAGGTAGTTTTTTGGTAAACTGATTGGTATGGCACTAAATATATAATTTAATTTAGGTAAAATTGTCATTTTTATTACATTAGCTCGACCCAGCCATGAGCAACTGATGTCTTTCCAATTAGTTAGATCTGACTTTATTTGTGAGAAAAGTGTTTTGTAGTTGTGTCCATATAGGTCTTGGTTTGTTTTGGCTGGTAGATCCCCAAATATTTTATAATGTCTACAGTAACTTTAAGTGGGATTTCTCTTTCTATCTCTTGTTGTTGAATTTCATTAGAAATATACAGGAATGCTGAGGATTTATGTGGGTTTATTTTATATCCTTCAACTTTGCCAAATTTATTTATTGTCTCAACTAATTTTTTACTTGATTCTCTAAGAATATCATCATATCATCTGCAAAGAGTGATAGCTTGGTCTCTTCTTTACCTAATTTGATTCCTTTGATTTCTTTTTCTTCTCTAATTGCTACTGCTAGCATTTTTAGTACCAGATTGAATAAGAGGGGTGATAGTGGACATCCTTGTTTCACCCCTGATCTTATTGGAAATGCTTCTAGCTTCTCCCCATTACATGTAATACTTGCTGATGGCTTTAAATACATACTACCTCTTATTTTAAGGAAGTCTCCATTTATGCATATACTTTCTAGTGTTTTTAATAGGAATGGATGTTGTATTTTGTCAAAAGCCTTTTCTGCATCTATTGAGATAATCATGTGGTTTTTGCTAGTTTTATTGTTCATATCGATTATACTGATGGTTTTCCTAATATTAAACCATCCTTGCATTTCTGGAATAGATACTACCTGATCAAAGTGTATTATTCTTGTGATAAGTTGCTGTAGTCTTTTTGCTGATATTTTATTTAGAATTTTTGCATCTATATTTATGAGGAAAATTGGTGTATAATTTTCTTTCTCTGTTTTATCTCTTCCTGATTTAGGTATCAGTACCATATTTGTGTCATAAAAAGAATTTGGTAGTACTCCTTCACTAATTTTCCCAGAGTACTGGAATCAATTGTTCTTTAAATGTTTGATAGAATTCACTAGTAAATCCATCTGGCCCTGGAGATTTTTTTTTCTAGGGAGTTCACTGATGACTTGTTTGATATCTTTTTCGGAGATGGGGTTATTTAAGTAATTTACTTCTTCAGTTAATCGGATCAGCTTATATATATATTTTTATAAATATTCATCCATTTCACTAGTATTGTCAAATTTATGTGCATACAACTTGGCAGATTAATTCCTAATTATGGTTTTAATTTCCTTTTCATTGGTGGTAGATTCACCCTTTTCATTTTTGATACTCATAATTTGGTTTTCTTTCTTTTTTTAATCATATTGACTAAGGGTCTATCAATTTTATTGTTGTTGTTTTTTTTTTTTCATAAAACCAGCCCTTAGTTTTATTTATTAATTCAATAGTTTTCTTAATTTCAATTTTATTAATGTCTCCTTTGGTTTTCATTATTTCTAATTTAGTATTTAATTGCGGATTTTCAATTTGTTCCTTTTCTGGCTTTTTCAATTGCGTGCCCAATTCATTGACCTCCCTTTTCTCTAATTTATTCATGTATGCACTAATGGATATAAAACTTCCCCTAAGAACTGCCTTTGAAGCATCCCACAAATTTTGGTATATTGTCTCATTGTTGTCATTCTCTTGAATGAAGTTGCTGATTGTTTATAAGATTTCTTGTTTGACCCACTCATTCTTTAGGATTAAATTGTTTAGTTTCCAATTAGTTTTTTAGTCTGTCTTTCCAGGCCCTTTATTGCATATTATTTTATTACATTGTAATGTGAGAATGATGCATTTATTATTTCTGCCTTTCTGCACTGAATTGTGAGGTTTTTGTGTCCTAGTATATGGCTGATTTTTGTGTATATGCCATATATCACTGAGAAGAATGTATATTCCTTTTTATCCTCATTCAGTTTTCTCCAGATATCTATCATACCTACCCTCTCTAAAATTCTATTCACCTCCTTAACTTCTTTCTTGTTTATTTTGAGGTTGGATTTATCAAGTTCAGAGAGGGGGAGATTAAGGTCCCCCATTAGTATAGTTATGCTATCCATTTCTTCCTCTAATTCCCTTACCTTCTCCTCTAGGAATCTGGATGCTGTACCACTTGGTGCATATATGTTAAGTAATGATATTGCTTCATTCTCAATGGTGCCTTTTAGCAGGATATAGTTTCTTTCCTTATCTCTTTTAATTAGATCAATTTTTGCTTTTGCTTTATCTGAGATAAGGATTGCTACCCCTGCTTTTTTACTTTAGCTGAGGCATGATATATTTTACTCCAGCTTTTTAACTTTACTCTGTGTGTATCCCTCTGTTTCAGATCTGTTTCTTTGAAACAACATATTGTAGGATTATGAATTTTAATCCATTCTGCTATGCACCTCCATTTTATGGGAGTGTTCATTCCATTCACATTCATAGTTATGATTGTTATCTGTTTCTTTCCCTCCATCCTATTCCCTCCCCTGTTTGTGCTTATATTTTTTCTCCCCTTCTCCCTTCCCCTCCTTAATAGTTTTCCTTTTGACCACTGCCTCCCTCAGTATTCCCTTATCAGCCCCCTCCCTTTTCCTCCCCTTCCCCCTTACTTCTTTCCTACCTTCTAGCCACCCCCCCTCCCTTTCATAGCCCTTTCCCGCTCCTACTGCCTGTAGGATATTTTATACTTAATGAAGTATGTTATTTCTTCTTCAGACCAAGAATGACAGGAAGAAATCTCCTGTGAAGCTCCTCTCCCTCCCCTCTTTCCCTCTATTATGATATGTTTTGTGTCTCTTCTCGATAGAGTCCTGTGCTTAACTGGTTGTGTTATTTCCTCCTTGCACCAGAACCAATGAGGGGAAAGCTCATATAATGCTCATCTCCCTCCCTTCTTTCCCTCTACTATGCTGTTTTTATGCATCTTTGTTTGGCATAATTTACCCTTTTCCACTTCATTCATTCCTCTTCTTCCATTGCAGTGCCTTTTTAGGCCTTAATAAGTTTTTTTTTTATCATCACTTTGTGTAATTTATACTCATACCCTCTACTTGTCTATAAACAGTTTGCTCTTATTAAATAACAGTGTGTGTGTGTGTGTGTGTGTGTTTTTTCCTTGTTTACCTTTCTATGACTCTCTTGCACCTCGAAATTGGAGGTTGAATTTTCCATTGAGCTCTGGCTTTTTCCATCTGGAAGGTCTTGAAATCTGTTATATAGTTGGATATATATATATATATATATATATATATATATATATATATATATATATATATATGTATATATATATATATATATATATATACATATACATATACATATACATATAGTTATATAGTTGAATGACCTGGAAGAATATGTTCATTTTCACTGGGTAAGTGATCCTTGGTTGTAACCTGAGTTCCTTTGCCTCGAGAAAAAATTGTATTCCACTGCCACCAGTCTTTCAGTGTAGAGGCTGCCAAATCCTGTGTGATTCTCATTGTGGTTCTGCGATATTTGAATTGTTTCTTTCTGGCCTCTTGAAGTATTTTCTCTTTTACCTGGTAGATCTGGAGTTTGGCCACAACATTTCAAGGACTTTTCAGTTTGGGATCTCTTTCAGGAAGTGTCCAGTGGAATCTCTCAATTTCTATTTTCCCGTTTCTAGTATCACAGAGCAGTTTTCCTTGATGAGCTCTTGGAAGATATTGTCTAGGCTCATTTTTTCATCATGATTTTCCAGTAGGCCTATGATTCTCAGATTATCTCTCCTGGATCTGTTTTCTAGGTCAGTTATTTTTCCATTGAGGTATTTTACCTCTTTTTCTAATTTTTCATTCTTGGTGTTTTGTTTGACTAATTCTTGGTTCCTCATAGAGTTATTAGATTCAATTTGGTTGATTCTAGTTTTTAGCGAATTATTTTCCTTGCTTAGTTTTTGGGTCTCCTTTTCCATATCACACATTTTTCTTTTTAAGGAGCTGTTTTCTTCATTTTAATGTTTTTCTAATTTTACAATTTTGATTTTAAAAGAATTATTCATTTTGTCTTCTATCTCAATTGGTTTTCAAAGTTCCTTTTGAGTTCATCTAGGAAAGCTTTCTGTGCTTGGGACCAGTTACATTGTCTCCTTCTGAATTTGGTTCTTCCCTCTGAGGATAGTAGGACTCCAAAGTCTTTGTCTTTGCAGTCTGCTTTCTACCCATTTTGCATAGGGCTCTAGCCATGCCCTTCCTTTAGGGTTCCCAAGGCTTTACTGTTTAGGGTTTTGCTCTGGGGTAATAATTACTAAGTTTTCAAGGGGTGGGGGTTGGAGCAGCAGGGGTTCACTCTGCTATCCTGGTTGTTGGAGGTCCAGATAGGGACTTTTTAAATTTCTGGGCTATGGATTGGTAGTCCAAGTAGTATTTTCTGTCCCTGAGAAGGACCCTGCATTTGATTCTTACCTTGCTCTTTCCAGTCCCAGCCTTTGTGGTTGGTGGGATGACTTGCCCCCCTCATTGATCAGGCCTCATCCCGGACTGCCTCTCTCCAATGACTATGATTTTAAAATGAAAGGCATCAATAAAAAAATTTTAAAAAGAATAAAGAGAGTTGGGACAGTGAAGATGGGTGCTGTAGGTTCAGAATTAGTCCTAAGAGATCTAGAGGGAATAGAATTTGGCCTACTCAGTATTTGCATAGGATGGAAATCCCATCATACCAGTCCTGCTGGTCCTTCAAACCTGCTGTGAATTAGTAAATTACATGACAAGGACCACAGCTATGGCTAAGAGGAATAATAATCAACATGGTTGGGTTGGGTGGTCAGTGATCAGTAGCTGTGGCAAAGAAACAAAAGGGAAGAGAAATTAAAGGGACAAAACGTGTCCGTTTTACAGTCCCTGAAGTTGGGATCTACAATTACTCGTACATAGATCTGCACAGTCAATAAAGCAGTCATGGTCCCTGCCCTCTGTGAGTTTATATTTAAAGACAATTAAACAGAATAATGCAAACAGACCCAACCCAACAGAGAAAATGTCAACATGACAAGCAGAGAGGTCACAAATGTGGGAGGCAAGAAAAGAGAACACCATGAACTCAGAACAGTGCTGACTCCTTTCTACTGACTTTCCTTATCTTATAGGTGAGAAGGGGACCCTGAGAAAGGAGGCTGGGGAAATGTACACACCAGTGTTATTTAGGATAACAATTAGATGGAAGCAAAATATATGGCCAATAATTGGAGAATGGCTGAATCAATAAACATTGCATAAGCACCAACTTTGTAGCAGACACTATGCTAAGTAGATTACAGTCTAATGGGGGGAGACAACATGCAAACAAATATATACAAAGTAAGCTATATTCAGTATAAATAGGAAATAATTAAAAGAGGGAAGACACTGGAGTTAGAAGGGATCAGGGAAGGCTTCCTGTAGAAGGTGGGATTTTAGTTGGGACTCAAAGGAAGCCAAGGAAGTCAGTAGTCAGAGCAAAGGAGAAATAGCACTCCAGGCATGGGGAACAACCAAAGAGACTATGTCCAGAGCTGAGAGATGGAGTGTCTTGTTCATGGAACAGCCAGGAGGCCAGTGTCACCAGGTCAAAGAGCTGTTGTTGCCATTTAGTCAGTTAGTTGTTTCCAACTATTCATGACTCCATTTGGAGTTTTCTTGGCAAAGATACAAGAGTGGTTTGACATTTCCTTCTCCAGCTTATTTTATAGGATGAGGAAACTGAGGCAAAAGGGCTAAGTGACTTGTCCAGGGTTATACTGCTAATAGGTGTTTCCAGAGATCAGATTTGAAGTCAGATCTTCCTGACTTCAGCCAACACTAGCTGCTTTAGATCAAAGAGTATGTGTTGAAGAATAAAATACAAGAAGATAGGAAAGGTAGGAGGAGGCTAGGGATGCAATGACTTTGAATGCTAAACAGAGAATTTTGTATTTGTTCCTGAAGTTTATTGAGTGGGGTGTGTGTGTGTGTGTGTGTGTGTGTGTGTGTGTGTGAGAGAGAGAGAGAGAGAGAGAGAGAGAGAGAGAGAGAGAGAGAGAGAGAGAGATGATCAAACCTGCATTTTAGGAAAATCACCCTAGTGGCTGAATGGAGAATGGAAAAAAGAAGGGAGAGATTTGAGGCAGGCAGACCCACTGGCAGGCTATTTCATTAATTGAGGCATGAGGACCTGCACTACAGTGGTGGCAGTGTCAGAGCAGAGGAAGGACTGTATTCAATAGATGTTGCAGAGGTGAGATCAACAGGCCTTGACATCAACTTGGATATGGGGATGAGAAATAGTGAGGAATCCAGGCTGACTCCTAGGTTGTAAACCTGAGGGTCTAAGAGGATAGTGTTATCTTCTACAGTAACAGGGAAGGTAGGAGAGGGGAAAGGTTTAAGGTGGAAGATAATGAGTTTCATTTTGGACAGATTGCATTTAAGATGTCTTGTGTACATCTAGTTTAAGATGTCTGAAAGAGGGGCAACTAGGTGGCACAGTGAATAGAGCACTGACCCTGGAGTCAGGAGGACCTGAGTTTAAATCCAGCCTCAGACACTTAACACAAAAACTAGCTGTGTGACCTTGGGCAAGTCACTTAACCCCAATTGCCCTACCCTCCCCCTCCAAAAAAAAAGATGTCTGAAAGGCAGTTGGAGATGCAAGATTGGAGATAAAAAGAGAGACAGGGGCAGGAAAAGGTAGATTTGAGGATCATCAGCATAGAGATAGCAATTAAATCCATGGGAGTTAATAAGATCATGGTGAAGTAGTACAGAGGGAGAAGAGAAGAGGGTCCAGGACAGAATCCTGAGGGACACCTACAGTTTGAGGCCATGATCTAGAGGATGATCGGAAGAAGTAGTCAGATAGGTTGGAGGAGAACCAGGAGAGAGTAGTGTCTCAGAAACCTAGAAAGATGAGAGTATCAAGGAGGATAGGGTGATCAGCAGTGTCAAAGGTCAAGGAGAATGAGGATGGAGGAAAGACCACTGGATTTGGCAACTCAGAGATTTTTTACTAACTTTGGAGGGAGCAGTTTTGGTGGAATGATAAAGTCAGAAGCCATATTGTAAGGGGTTAAGAAGAGAGAAAGTGGAGGTGCCTGTTGTAGATGGTCTTTTTGAGAGATTTAGCTACAAATGGCAGAAAAGATAGAAGATGTTAGTTAGCAAGAATGAAAAGATCAAGTGGGTTTTTTCAGAGTAGGGGAGACGTGGGCACATTTGTAGGCATAGGAAATGAGCCAGTAGAGAAAGAGAAATTGAAAATAAGTGATAGAGTCGGGTAACAGAGGGGGCAGTCTTTTGGGGTAGACAAGATGTAATGGGATCACTTAAACAAGTAGAGGGATTAGCTTGGGTAAGGAGCAAGGCCATTTCATCATGTGAAACAAGGGTGAAGGAGGGGAGAGAGACAGAAAGCACCCAAATGATAGGAGATGAGGAAGAGAAGACAAGAGAGAGTTCACAGTTTTTCTGTAAAATATAAGGCAAGGTTCTCTGCTAAGAGATTGGGAGTGGGAAGGGAAAAACCATTGGAGATTTGAAGAGGAATTAAGAGGTTTGGCAGAACCATTGTGCAGAGTGGAATAGTGAATTGATAAGGTATAGAAGGACTGCCTAGCAGTAGTGATGGCCCAGTTGAGCTTGTATAACATAAATTTGTAAGTGAACCCAGTCAAAATGGTTGTATAATTTTTTCCACCTTCTTTCAGCAGCAGAGGTGTAGACTTGAAGGCAGTAAATGGTGGGAGTGATCAAGATTGAAGCTTGGCTGAGAGTATTTATCCATGGGATAAGGGGGCTAGAAATGCAAGAAAGGGGTACAGCAAAGAACTGAATTGATTTACCAAGGAGTCAAGATAGGGAGAAGAGGATAGAGTGGCTAGTACAGGCAAGATGGTCTAGGAGAGAATTGAGAACTCAAGGGATTGGAGGTCGAAGAGTGAAGAAAGAATGGGGTTGTAGAAGGGAAATCAGAGAGGTGAAAAACTAATAGATTGTAGCTAGATAAAGGAATTTCAGAATTCTTGACCATGCTGATGGTACATTTATGGGTAGTACCAACATCAAAGGTATGATAATTTTTGTGTGTTCCTGAGGTGGGGAGTAAGAGTAACTCATGGGAGATGAGCAGGTTGTGGAACTGAATAGTTAAAATATTTGAGGGAGAATTAACATGAATGTTGAAATTCACTAGTATGAGAGCAGGCATTGGAGTGGAGAGAAAAATTGCAAGCCAGGTATCAAACTTATTGAGAAAAGAATGGGCATGGTCTGGGCAATTACCTGACCTTTAAATAGTAGCTATCAGGATTTTGATTGGGTGGTAGATATGAATAGGATAAACCTCAAAAGGAGAAAGGATTACTGAATAATGAGTAGCAATAGAGAGCAAGGAGTATTAAAATTCTCTTATTTTGACCAGTGAGCCAAAAAGAATGAGTGAAGATGAAACTAGTACTGGAAAGGGTGGCCAGGGATGATATGTCATCAAGGGAAAGCAAGATTTGAGTAAGAGCTAGTAGGTGGAAGGAGTGTGAGAGGAATAGATTTAAGATGAAGGGAAGTTCATTTCATATGGAACAAGCATTCCAGAGGGCACCATGGAAGGGCCAGGTGGAATTTAGGATGAGGCTTTGGAGTGGGAGGGTTAAGGGATTTGTCAATGAGGAATCTGCTGGAAGGGGATGTGAAGTGGAGTTAGAATGATGATCTACAGGAGTTCAGAGTCATTAGGTTGTGAAGGGCATGATCAAGTATGAGAATGTTCATTGGTGAGTGGAGAGCACCACTTTTCTACCCATAAAGGACTGAAAAGATGAGAGGCCTGAAGTTGAAGGGACATTTGCTATTCTTTCACTGGAGTTTCTCCAGATCCAAGTTGGGAAATTGGGCTGGCAGCAAGAGATGGAAGATACCTTGTATTGGTACAAATGGAAGTGGTTGTTTTGGGGCAGATGGTAGATGCCTGACCTTGCTCCAAGAAGCCTTTCCTCAGGTAACATGCTACACCCAGCAGAAGGTAGAAGTCTCAGGATGCTAGTGCACCTGTGGTCTGATCTTCTCACCAGAGGACAATAAGCTATCATATGTAAATGCAGCACCTGCTCTGATTACTTCCCAAACTTGCACTTATTCACAGATTGGGTGCCCAGAGAATGATAGCTACCTCAAGTTCTAGGGGCAATCCTATTACTGTAGCCTTTAAGCCCTCACTAATGTGGTTCTTTTTTATGATCAGCCAAAAGACTTAATTAGCTCTTAGAAAAGGCATTTACTGAGATAGTATAGCAAGAACAATAGTTATAAAATATTCTCCCTGTAATAATATTCTTCCACAAATTAAGCACATTATCCTCAGGGAGAGTTGACTTAGAGTGTTATTGAAGTATACATGTAGGATACACATATGGCAAAGGCAACCACAAAGGGTCTAGACATCCTTTCTCTCTTTGTAGAGTCCTCACATGGCTCTTCTTGAGTGGGGCATCTCTGTTGGGTGGGTTGCTCAGTTGAACTTTCTGGATTTCCTCCTATCTACAATTCAAGTCTTAATTGCCAGGCCTAGGTCCTGCTTTTCCTTAGGTGACTCTCTACCTTTTCTCAAATGTGAAAACGTGTATGGAGTGATGCACAGGGAAGAAAGCAAAGTCAAAAGATCAATAAATGCAGTACCTATAGGAACATAAATGTTGCACTGTCTTGGCATTATAAAGAAGATTGGGATGCTAGAGATGATGGGCATTTACCTACAGCATCCTGACCTCCTTGGCAATGCTCACAACATAAATAAAGGAAATATTGAGAGACAACAAAATTCTGGTTAAACAAAACAATCCATGTTAGTATCATACTATCAAAGTTAGGCAATGTAGCATAGAGATGGTCCTGCCTCTGACATAGCCCATAGATCTGAGAATTGGAGAGACCTCAGAGTCTATCCAGTCAAAACTCCTCATTTTGCAAACAAGAAAACTGATACCTAGAGAGATTAAGTACCAGAGTGTTACAGATCGTGTCAAGGGTAGGATTTGAACACAGGTGCTCTGACTTGAGCTTGGTGATCATGGGCAAATAAATCACTTACCCTCTTAGTGTCCAAGATACCTCTTTAAATCTATAAGTTGAAGAAAAGTTGACATCTGCATCAATGGATGGATTTTCCACAGTGGGAGCTCCTTACACTAACAAAAATCAAAGTCAAATCCACATCCAGAGAAAGACCTACAGAGTCTGAATGCAGATTGAAGCAAACCTCTCTCTCTCTGTCTCTCTCTCTCTCTCTCTCTCTCTCTCTCTCTCTCTCTCTCCTCTCTCTCTCTCTCTCTCCCTCTCTATCTCTCTCTCTTTGTTTTATTCTGTTTCTTCTTTCTCATTGTTCACTCCATTGGTTATAATCCTTCTTTACAACTTGACTAATGTTTAATGTGAAGGTATTTGTAGATCCTATATTTGATTGCATGCCGCCATGGCGGGAAAAGGGGAGGAGAAGGAAGTGGAGAAAATTTGAAACTCTAGGGATTGTGGAACTGAATGTTATAAACTAAAAGTAAATAAATTAATTAAAAAAGAAAAAAAAATCCAAGTCAAAGGACACAGTCCTCTTTTCAGTTAATAAAGCACAAAATGTGTTTTGTCGTGGGGTCTGGTAGAAAGGTCCTGTGTATATGAACAACTTTTCTTTTCCAAAGGAAAGGAAGTTAGAAATAAGTTAAAGGGGTTAAAAAAAAAGACATCAACTTGATGAAATCTCCAAGTGCCTCAGTTGTCTTCATGTAGGCCTTGGCTGCTTCAGTGTGGTCTTATGCCATCCACTGCTGGCCATCTCAGTCTTACTCCTGCTCCAGGAATTACGTCATCAGAGCCCAGCTGTGGTTCTGATAAAGGGCATGCAGGATTCCTTCACACAGGCTCTGTCTGTTCTGGAAGGGGTGCCTAGTGGAGCCATTGAACGTCATAACTGGAAGAGACCTAGGATAGCCACAGTCCAACCCCCTCACCTCAGAAATGGACTCAGCAAACAGCTGCCAAAGAGAGGTCAGGGATCAGGGGCAAGAGCAGGCCAGCTGCATTGCTCGCCTCCTCCCTTCTCCAGCACAAAAAAACAAAGGTCAGGAGACACAAGAACTTTATAGAACTCTTGTTAGAATGAATGCTGTACTTGAAAAGGGGGATCTCTGCAATCCCTTGTCCTGTTGACAAGGGGAGGAGGCATCAAGTACTGGACAATTAAATTTAATTCAATAAGCATTGATGTGGTAATAACTGTGTGTGGAATAGCATTGTGTTCAATGCTAGGGGAAATAAAAGTTTAGATTTGAGCAAAACCTGAATTCAAATGTGGCCTCAGACACATACAAGCTGTGCACTACTGGGCAAGCCCAATAGACAAACTCTGTTTGCTTCAATTTCCCCATTTGTAAAAGGAGAATGATCATAGCATCTGCCCTCCGGAGTTGTTCTGAGGATGAAATGAAATGACGTTTGTAAAGCTCGTAGTGCAGTGTCTGGTGCACAGTAGGGATGAAGTGAATGCTCAAAATCATCATCATCATTGTTGTTATTATTTGTTATTGTAATTATTGTTACTAGATGTGTTCCTTGCTCTCATGGTAGTCTAAATTGGGAGAAACAATAAAACAACAGCAATAATAATAGTTAACATTTATAAAGCTTTAAGGTCTACAGACCATTAAACATGTGTCATCTCATTCCATCATAAAGCACATGTGATAAGTACAATAGAGAATCATGAGACAAAATTCTTGTGAGATTAGAGGGAAAAGGTCATTAAAGGTGAAAAGTATCACTCAAAGTTTTGTGAAGGAGGTAGCATTTGAGTTAGACTTTAAAGGATGAATAGGAATTCAGCAGGCAAAGGCGGGGACTGCATAGAGACTAGTGTGGGCAAGAGGGCACAGAGTGAAGGAAATGTATTTTTTTTGTCTTTTTGGAGGGTGGAAAGCAGGGCCCTTGGGGTTAAATGACTTGCCAAAGGTCACACAACTAGTAAGTGTTAAGTGTCTGAGGCTGGATTCGAACTCAGGTCCTCCTTACTCTAGGGCCAGTGCTCTATTCCCTGCACCACCTAGCTGCCCCCCCACCTTTTTAAAATGCATTGAATTTTAATTTGGCTGGAGTATGTGAAGAAGAGGATGGTGATGATGATGATGATGATGGTGATGATGAGGGTAGCCTTTACATAGTGCTTTAAGATTTATAAAGCTCTCTACAAATATTATCTCATTTGATTCTTACAAAAATCCTGGGAGATAGGTGTTATTATTATTCCCATTTTATTGATGAGGAAACTGAGACAGGGAGAGGTTGACTTACCCAGTGTCACACAGCTACATTTTATTTCAGGTCTTCCTGACCCCAGGCCAGCATTACCCACTGTGTAACCTGGGTACTTCTGTAAAAAGACATGAGGCTGGGAAATTAAGGTAACACCAAATTGAGAAGGGCCATGAATGCTAGGCAAAGAAGATTGAACTATATTTGTTAGATGATAGGGAGCTTCTGAAAATTTCTTAATTTAACTACCAGGAGGCATCCATAGCCACTTACCCATGCTTATCCTATGCCCAGCTGGGGTAGAAATGCCCAGGAAGGGAATGTTTTTTATGGATACCAATTAGCCAGACTCTCACTTCTCTCAATAACATGGTGCCAGTTTATCAAGGGATCTGTGAATAAGTGGATCTAGCCAATCGAAATTAACTTTAGACTGTCATCCTCTCCACCCTTGTCATTCCATCCATCCATGGGAAACCATCTCACCTTTTGAGCTGGTTTACTTAGCTTGGCATTAGTCATGTGACCATGGCATAATAGAATGGGCTTCATGCAGGAACAGACAGGCATATCTGGTTACTATAAGTGGCATTTCCTCTTAGCAAAGAATCACTAAGAAAATAAACATTAAATAATAACCAGAGTATGCAAATAGAATAGTCATAATAAGCATATAAAACAGCTACCAATTACTTGGCAAGCCCAAACTGTGCTTCCTCATATACTGGAAATCCCACTTAGTTCCCCACAGTCATTGCTTCAGTCAGCAAAGCTGTGTCTATCAGAATTTTGCCTCACAAAATAAAGAAGCAGGCCCCCTGGAAGTACTCTAATCCTGGTATTCAAGGCATAGAAAATAGACTCTGAATCTAGATGACATCAAGAGCTCAGTGTAGGATGAATTCAATATATTCAGTATAATTAGGAAGTCAGGAGGGTCCATGCTTCCTTGGCCTTGACTGGCTAGTTGTTGGCCAAGATCTCTGGCATTACTTTTCCCTTCAGTGGAATTCCATAGTGGCATTGAGCACATGGGCCCCCCTCTCTGACTCAGCTTCTTCTCAGACAATTTCTCTCCCACTCTCTCAATACAAAGACCCCACTAGTCCTCCTAGAAGAGGGCAGGGCATGTTGTAGAGTGAGGAGGCTTTTCTTTTTTTTCCAAAATGCTTTATTAAATTCTGGTTTACATCATTAATTTCTGCCATATTTTGAATTACAATTTTTCCCCATTTTTTTCCTACTTGACTTTTGGGCTTTTGGCTACAGTAGGCTCTGCTACCAGACAGGGGAGCTTCATACCAAATGCTGGGGTTTTCTCAGCTGCCAAATGTATTAGTTGGGTGCCCTCTCTGAAGCCTCCACACGCTCTGGCAAGCTGGTCACACACCCCAGGACCTCAACCCTAGACTGCAATCCAGATCCAAGAAGGTTAAAGCAAGAGCAATTTCCCCTCACACTGGTTGCTTTGTCCCCCTACAGTCTGCAGGCCAGGAGCTAAAGCTTCCATATGGCAGTGGCTGCACAGCCGGCTTCTCCCTGTAGGGGATAAAGGCCAACCGCACTCCCAACTACTGGATCCCAAAGTCCACACTGTACTGACCTCTCACTTTGTCCTTGGCATCTATGTGTTGATAATTCTGGAAACCGCCACAGCTGCTGATGATCTGAAGTTCCTCCAGCTGGCCTGCCCTGGGGCTAAAATCTTTGGCTCCCACAGGGCTGGAGTCAGCTCCCAGAGTGCTGTGCTAGCTGCTCCCTGTTGTTCCTCACAATGACCCTGAGAGGTGGGTGCTATTATTATCAGTGGGATAATAATAGCGGGAGGTTAGCTTCTCTCTGTCATTTTGTGGGCTCTATAGCTCCAAAGTTTATTCAGAGTCACCTTTTCCATGAATTGGAGGTCATGGGAGCCAGAGCCCAGCAGAAGCCCTGTTTCTACTCTGCCATCTTGACTCCACACCTCCCCCCATGAATAATTCTTTTTAAAAAGGGAAGAATAAAAAGTACTCCCAGACCTTTAAATATATTATGAAGCAATAATAGCAAAATTATTTGGTACTGTTTAAAAATTATAAAAGTAAATCAATAGGGCAGTCTAGATAGACAAGAATATAAACAAACTCAACAACTTTTCTTCAGTAAACTTGAGAACATGTACCATTTGGGGATAATCTCCCTATTTGGCAAATGCTTCTGGGGAAACTGGAAAGCATTTGGGCACAAATTAGGTTTAAATCATCCTTTATTCCATATACAGCAAATAAACTCAAAAAAGATACATGATCTGAATATTAAAGAACAATATAGAACATAGTGAGATCTAGTTGGTACCCTTCATACCTGGGGAAGAATAGTTTAAAATCTGTATTGATAGATTTCATTTTTTCATCACCTTCATTTCCCAATGGAATTCCCCCTCATCTTCCCAGACATTCATCCTTGTAACAATGAAAAAATAGACAGAAAAAATGAGGTTTCCCTTGAGGTATATAGATGGTGCAATAGATAGAACACTGGACCTGGAATCAGGAAGACTTGAATTCAGATCTAGCTTCTCACATCATGTGACCCTGTTTGCCTCAGCTTTCTCAGTCATAAAATGGGGGTGATAATAATAGCACCCACCTCTCAGGGTTGTTGTGAGGAACAAATGAGATCATACTTGTAAATTACTTAGCACAGTGCCTGGAATATAGCAGGTAATTTAATGTCAGCAGAGCAGAGCAGGTGATCTCCAGTGAGTTTTGTGCTGGACCCTGTGTTGTTTTTAACATTTTTATCAGTGCTTTGGAAAAAGGTATAGAGATGGCATGCTTATCAAAGCTATTACAAAGTTAAGAGGGATAAGTGGAATATTGGATAACAGTAAGGATCTTAAAAAATACCATCAACAGGTTTTTTACTTGAATCTAATAAGAAGAATTCAATGAAAATAAGTGTAGTCTTATACTTGTGTGCAAAAATAAATCAATTTAACAAGCCCAAGATGGGCAAGGCATAGTTAGACAGCAGTTTATCTGGAAAAGATTTGGGGGATTTAGTGGACTGCAAATTCAGTCTGAGTCAGCAATGTAGTATGGCAGTAAAAAAAACCCCAATGTGATCTTGGACTATGTTTAGAGAGACATAGCTCCTAGGAATAAAGAGATGGTCATTCCTTTGTACTCTGTACCAGGGTATGGTATTTCATTTCTGGACTCCACGGAGTAATAAGGTCATTGCTAAGTTGGCATGCAGAGAAGTGCAATCAAGATGGTGAAGGGACTTAATCCTTATCACATAAGAATTTTTGTTGAGTGAGTCATATCAGTTTGAATTTGCTAGTGAGTCATTTCAGTTATACCTGACTCCCTCATTTGGAGTTTTCTTGGCAAAGATACTAGAGTACTTTGACATTTCCTTTTCCAGCTCATTTTACAGATGAGGAAACTGAGGCAAGCAGGTTTAAGTGACTTGCTCAGGGTCACATAGCTAGTAAGTGTTTGAGGCCAGATTTGAACTCAAATTCTCCTGACTCCAAGGCTGCTACTGTAATGACTACATCACCTTGCTGCCCATATGAGCACTAATTAAAAGAATTGGGCATATTGGACCTGGAAAAGACAAATAGCATGTGAAAGGTATGCTTTCCCTACCCTTTCTTTCCTGCATAGCCAGATAGCTAGACAGATATAGTAATATAAGTTTATATGTACATATATGTGCCTATATGATTTTAAGCTTTTACATAGATATTTACTGGGAAGATATAAGAACAAAAGCATAAACAGTACTTCCCAACTCCTGCTTCCCCTATACTTTGAGCCATACTTGCCCCATGCTATCTTGGCCCTTAGGCAGTGTGGGCTCAAGCTTAAAGCAATTCCTAGGAAACATTTCACGCAAGCTGCTTTGGGGTTTGAATTAGAAAAGAGCTATTATGTGACAGAAGGCACAGGCTTATTCTGCTTATCTCCAGAAAGAAGAATCAGGAGCAACAAATGGAAATAGCCAAAGTATAGATGCTGTCCAGAAAAACTTCCTCACAGAGACATCCAAAATTAAATGGGCTAGCTACCTCAAGAGGTAGTGCAGACCTCCTCTCCTTGGAGGTCTGCAAGTCAACCACCTTTTATTAAGGACTTACTAGGTGCCAAGCACTGTGCTAAATTCTGGGGATAGAAATACAAGTGAAAAGACAACACCTGCCTTCAAGGAACTTACATTTCAACTGGGAAAAACAACACACTAAAGGGAACTGAAAAGAGGGTAGGGTAGATGGGTACCTATCCACAAGAGCATTTGTCTTAGAATCCACAAAGTCAGCATTGGAGCCAAGAGGGGAATGAAGGTTGGCTGCCCTGGGCCTCTCCCTAAAATGGAGACCCTGGTGGGAATTTAATGATAAGAAAAGGGGGGTAGCATGGCTGGGGAATGTTCTAAGGTGAGAAGGTCTCAGGGGTGAATGAATATTCCAGGACAAGAAGGCCCCCAGCACTGAGGCAGGTCCCAGAATAAGACTGCAGCTAAGCTGTGGTGCTAAGGTTAGGAAAATCAGAAGCAGAGTCAAAAGAGGCCAAGTGAGTTGTTGTGGGGTATGTGATAGTGGGAATTTCTTTAGGGTTTGTGTTGGACCAGACAATTGTTGAAACCCATGTCAACTTTCAAAGTCTGGGATACCTTGTTTCCAGTTCTTTGCTACTGCAAAAACATTGCTATAAATGTACTGTTGTGTTTGTGTGTTTTATCTGTATGTGCATGACAGTACTATGCATGTAGAATACGTATCAGATTTGACCAGTATATTGATGTTTTGCTAACTTTTTCCCTTCTTCCTTTTTTTGTTGTTTATAAGGAATGATTCTCTGTAAAGAAGAGGGGTTAAATGTATTGGGAAATGTAGGTGATAAAAAAGCAAAAGATATCAATAAAAATTTTAAAATATTCTCTCCCAGGCATAGTCATAAAATGTATTAAATCTCTTCGAGACCCACTGAAAGTTGTTGTGGGGTATGTGATAGTGGGAATTAGACAGGGACTCCCATGAATCTATGGAACATACTTTGAGAACTGATACATTAATTCATGAGCTAGACATTCAGAGAAAATGAAGGATATATTATATATATATATATATATACTAAATTATATATAAATATATATACTAAATAAATACTAAAAATTGTGTGTATATATATATATTTAGTTATGTCTAATTCTTTATAACCCCATTTTGGAGTTTTTTTGGCAAAGAAGCTATCGTTAAGTGACTTTCCCAGGGTCACACAGCTAGTAAGTGTCTGAGGCCAGATTTGAACCCAGGGAGACTCATCTTCCTTACTAAAGGCCACTATACCCCCTAGCTGCCTGCCTCTCTCTCTCTCTTGCTCTCACTCTCTCTTGTTCTTGTGCCCTCTCTTGTGTGTGTGTATGTATATATAATATATTTACACACATGTGTGTATACATACATATTCACACCCTTACTTGTCATATATACCTAATAATAGGATGTAATTCCAAATTGTTTTCTAAAATGTTTGCATCAATTAATTCACAGCTTTACCAACAGAATCACATACTGTTTGCATAATTTAATGGTTTCATTTATCTGTACCTTCTTTTCTAGCTAGACCATAACCTCCTTGAGGACAGGGGCCCCCTATGCTACTAACAGTGCTGGATCCTCAGTATATTTGTTGTGTACCTTCTGTACTTATTCTGTCATGCTGGCTATAGCTGATAATCTGCAAGTAAAGGGTGTATTTGAATGTGTCCTAGTTCCTTCCATTACCCAGTGGGATGTCTTGCCAGCTGTCTATAGGAAACTCTGCCCAGTGGTCTGGCATTGTAGGAATCTGTCCAGCCTGCTTCATGGAATTTGTCAGGCCAGCCCTGGTTATAAGAATAAAATTATGCTAGAGATGGAAGTTCTGTGCCCCTCACCTTCATTCCTCACCTTTCCTTCTGTTCCTTACAGGCGCATTGACCAACGACTGAGTCGCATTGTGGGGAGGAATTGTTTTTCTCTCTGTCTCTCTCTCTCTCTCTCTGTCTCTCTCTCTGTCTCTCTCTCTCTCTCTCTCTGTATCTCTCTCTCTCTCTGTCTCTCTGTCTCTCTCTCTCTCTTTCCCTCTCCCTCTCCCTCTCTTTCTCTCTCTTCACCTAGGTCTATAGCCAAGTACATCAGGCCCCAGTTCAGAAAAAAACCTTCTGGCTCCCTTCACAAAACATTAGCCAGATGGTCACAGACTAATTGTTGGAAAGTATTGGGTCAGCTGAACTGGTTGGTTCTAATCTGTCCACTTTGTATAGACCCAGTTTGTTTGGGCCTGGGAAAAGTCCAACAATGTTCCTTTATCTAGTATTAGCTTACATGTGTCTTTCCTTTTCCTGCAGATACCAATGTGATACGGTATATCCAGCTGACAGAGATGAAGCTCAGCAGATGTTCCCAGAGAGAGAAAGAAGCCTTGTAACCAGGAAACTTACTTCAGAGATGGACCCATGGTGGACATTGTGCTTCCAGGGGCCCAACAGGTGGATTTCCCCTTCCTGGGTTTGGTCCTTTTCCTGTACCTCTCCCACCTTCCTTCAAAAGCCCCCTTAACTCTTTGTCTACTCCCAGTTTGAAGAGAAAGAGAGAGAGCAAGAGAAGCCAGCTTAGAACCTGGTCAGTTGCCAGAAAATGGTCAAAGCCCTGCTCCCTTGATGAGAAGAATCCTGAAGAGATTTGTGTCAGATTTGGAAAAGGCTTAGCTGATGTTGTCCACTGCTGGGATTCATCTTAAAGGCAACCTTAAGTCTGTAAGCTTATCCCTTCTAATTGCCTCCCTGATAGTCTAAGCCATTCCTCCCCAACCCTAACAGACACATCTGGAGGAAGGGCACAGAAATCCCCTCCTAGAGGGATGTAGATATATATATCAATTTCCATCCCCCTCCCACACTCTCATTCTTGGCTTCTGTTGCATTCTATGTGCCCCAAATCCCCAAATCTCCCTTTGGGGTTCTAGGACTCTGTTACCAGCTTATCTGCCACTGAAGCCCCCACTAAATGCCTTCTGAGTGAACTTACATCCCATTCCCACATAGTAACTTTGGTTGAAAGGAGCAGGTAGGGGAAGGTTAGGGCAAGGGCAAGAGTGAGGGAAGGGGGACAATAATGCAAAAGCTGAAAAAAGCTTTGTATAAATCAGGGGATAAAACTATGGACTAATTAAATACAAATAAAAATAAATTAATAGGTGGTAATTCCTGTCATTTCTTTTTGAAATAGCCCCCCTAACCATTTTTCCCGCCCCTTACCCCATACACCAAGTCAAGGAGGTACTCACATAGCTCTGGATGACCTTCAGAGCAGCTGACCATTTGCTTAGTGCCCTGTGGAGTTGCTTGTACTCTGTACTGTGTGTCCTCTGCGGAGGTGTCTACCCCTAGCATGTGTACTCCAATCCAACAAGCATTTATATAAAGCACCTACTATGTTCTAGGACTGTTTTAGGTGCTGGGGACACAAAGACAAAATAAAATAGTCCCTGCCCTCAAGAAGCTTGCATTTTTCCCTTAACCTAAGTATAACCTAGTCAAGGTTGGGTGGAAAGACATCAGTTGAGTGATGAGTCCATTTTTGGATAGCTATAATTGTTAGGAAATTTTCTCTTATTTTGAGACAAAATGTGTCTTCTTCCTACTTGTGCCCATGGGGACTTGATCCTGGGCCAAACAAAGGAAATTGAATCTATCTCTCATGTATTAATCCCTCAATGTCCACCACTAAGTTTTGTCTTCTCTAGGCTAAATATCCCCTGGCAGGGATTCTAAGTATCCCCATCGTACTGGTTGCCCTCCTCAAGGCATTTTACATTTTGACCCTACTTTCCTTAAAATAGGGTGTTCAGAGTTAGGCTCACTATTCCAGATGTGTTCTGGACAGGACTGAGCACGACAACATTCTCCCTTCCTACATCTGGACATCACTCCCTAGAATTATGTTAGCTTTTCCAGTAGCCAAAGCACACTGCTGACTTCTAAGGCACTTGTAGTCTACTAAAAATTGCCAAGTTTTTGTCACATGAATTGCTTTCTAGGCTTATCTTCCTTACCTTGTACTTGTGCAGTTGATTTTTCTGAGCCCAATGTCAGGACATTATGCTTACCCTTATTAAATTTCATCTTAGCATCAGCCCAACATTCCAACCTGCTGAAATCTCTTTGGATTCCACATCTTAGATTCCATTGTATTATTGATCCTGCCTACCTTTTCATAAAAACCTGATTATATAATATGCTTTTCCATTGCCACTGATATTAGTTCTGTCTTTCCAAATTATCCTTATAGCCCACCGGTTCTCAAATATTTTGGTCTCAGGACACCTTTACCTTCCTAAAAATTATTGAAGACCCCAAAGAGCTTTGTTTAAGTGGGTTATAGCTATCATTATTTACTGTATTAGAATAGTAAAAATAAATAAAATTTTAAAATATTTATTCATTAAAAATAGTAATAAACCCATTATACATTAACATAAATGAAAAATTTTTATGAAAAATACTATTTTCCAAAACAAAAAAAATTAATTGAGAAGAGCGGCATTATATTACATGTTTTTGCAAATCTCTTTAATGTCTGACAATGGAAAACTGCTAGGTTTTCATATTGGCTTTTGCATTCAATTTATTGTGATAGATTGTTTTGACTGAAGTTTGTGAAGGAAATCTGCCCTCATACAAATATGTAGTTGGAAAATGGAGGAGTATTTTAGTAGGCAAATAACATCTTAGTATTATTATGAAAATAATTTTGACCTTGAGGAGCTCCTGAAAGGGCCTCTTCATGGGTCCATAGAGCATACTTTGAGAACCATTGCGTTAAGCCACAATCAAGACTTTGAGAGCAAAGGAAAACATGAAGATTGCGTCTCATCTTTCTTTCTCCTGAGCTCAAGTTTAACAGTAGTTCATGGTTATATTGCACTTTACAGTTTACAAAGCACTTTCTTCACACAAAAATCCAAAAATCAGGTAGGCAGTGCAAGGACTGTCATCTCCATCTTACAGATGAGAAAACTGAGAATCATCAAGATTAAATATTTGCCAAGGTCAATCAATTGGTATATATTTGCTAAGTACTTATTTATTATGTACCAAGCTATTGGGGATACAGAGACATCCATAAAACTTTTCCTGTATTCAAATGCAAAGAAATTTTTTAGGGGAGGTCCTAGCACTTGAGGAAACCTGGAAAGATCACATGTAGGAGGAGGTGGTATTTGGGCTGAGCTTTGAAGAAGGCTAGAACTCTAAGAGGGATGGCTAAGTGGTGCTGTGGATAGAGTGCCACGCCTGGAATCAAAAAAGTTCATCTTCCTGAGTACAAATCTGGCCTTAGATACTAACTGTGTGACCCTGGACAAGTCATTTAACTCTCTTTGCCTCACTTTCCTCATCTGTAAAAGGAGCTGCACAAGGAAATGGCAAACCACTCCATTATCTTTGGCAAGAAAACTCCAAGATGGGGTCATGAAGAGTCTGATGTTACTGAAACAACTGGACAGCAACAACAAAACAAAGGATTCTAAGAGGTGGAGGTGAGGGGGGTCACATAAGTGTCACAGCCAGCTTTTTCTTTGGTTCCTGAGCACTTAGCCAGGAAGTACTTAATATGATTGTTGATTAATTTGTTACCTTCTGATTTGAGATTCAGCCTTTTCCCCTCACACCCCATTGCTTCCTTCCACTCCTTATCCTTTTGAACACCCTCAAAAAAAAAAAAAAAAAACAGATCAAAGCAAAATCTCAACGTACCAGTCCTCTGCTAAAAGACGGAGTGATCTGCTGCCATTTCCTCATCTAATTCTTCATGTATACAAAGGACTGAACCATTGTCTCTAAGCAAATGCCTGGGTTGCTCTTAGGGGTGAGCATTCTCTATACCTGACCCACTAGTATTAAGAAGACCACCACCTATCATTGGAGAAAATCTACCAAAATCTATGTGATGTTCTCGATTTCTCCCTCCCTCTTTCTATGATGTCTTTTAGGACCCATGGTTGAGTGTGCACTTTATATATGTAAAGCTATAAATTTTAAGCATGTGAATCACCTGAAAGGAACTGAGTCAGGTAGAAAGTTCCAGCCCATTTGCTGAGCATGTTGAAGAATCATAAAATGTTGGGCCCTAGAAGTGTCCTCAAAGATCGTCAATACAGCTGATTCATTTTTTTTGGAGGGGGGATAGCAAGGCAATTGGGGTTAAGTGACTTGCCCAAGGTCACACACCTAGTTAAGTGGCAAGTGTCTGAGGAGGGATTTGAACTCAGGTCCTCCTGACTTCAGAGTTGGTGCTCTATTCACTATGCCACCTAGTTGCCCTTAGCTGCTCCGTTTTACAAGGGAAACTCAGAGAAGGTGGACTTGTCTAAGGTCACAGCTATCTCAGCACAAAATCTGATTAAAGCCCACTTCTCCTGACTTCTTTCTCTTGACACTTCTTCCTATCACTAAACATTCACTCAAAACTTGATTGTCTGGAGTTGTGTGGTACAGGAACACAATCAAGTCCTGAATGAGTGCTTACTGATAACAAAAAAAAGTATACCCGACATGATCCAGTCTTTGTAGTATCATAGACTGAGTTGGAAGACACTTGAATCTAACACTTTTAAGATATGAGGACACTAAGGCCCAGATTTGTGAGCCTTAAGTGGTTTGTCCAGGGACACACAGGCGGTGAATGGCAGAGACAGGAATCTAATCTACATTCTCTGATCCAGCATTCTTCTTAGTGTGTGTAGTGATTATCAATAATCAGTTATTCTTACCACATTGTACTTAAGTAACAGAGGGATTCAGGAGTGGTGAAACCTATGGGACAATGCAATTACCAAGCTTTGTGATCAATCCAGGCAATTTGATGCAAGATTTGGAGTCTGGAAAGAGCTGGATTTAACTATAACCAAGGCAAAGGAACTGGGACTTTTTCCAGGGGGTTAAAATTTAATGAATGCAAATAACATAGCCTCAGAGTCATGCTTCTTGTCCCCTTCTGGAAGCTGTCCCGCCAGAGAGCTCTCCCTACCTCCACTTGCCCCAGACACAAAAACTAGTTAGAGTTCTGAAACTTACTAGCTTTGTGACCATGGGTAAATCACTGAACTTCTCTGAATCTCAGTTTCTTCATTTGAAAAATGGAGATAGTAATACCTAGAGTACTTAACTCAAGAGGCTGTTGTAAGGATCAACTGAGAAACATATGTAAAGTGCTTTGCAAATCTTAAAGCTTTACGTAAATGCCAGCTATCATTATTAATATTATTACTACTAATAAAAATTTCATTCTCATCTTTTTGGATACAGTTCAGATAGGAAGAGTCCTGAGATGAGCCACTATCCTGCTACTGTATTGTTGAATCTAATGTTTTGTGAAATCTTGCACAAGTGGATAAAATACTTGTTCTTTATAATCAAATAAAAATATTGAAATGTAAGCTTATCTTCTATGGGCTCACTGAAAGTATCTTTGAGATAATTCCAGGAGCAGACTGGATGAAGGTGGTGATATATGCCCCATCCTATCCCCACATTAATTTTATCTCTTCTGCTGTATTTCTAACTTTTGAAAGCATGTTGTTCCATGTAGATTGAATATTATGACATTTATTTTTTCAAATTTGGTCTTAAAGTTTTATGGATCATTGTTATGTCTGTGTGGTCTCGGGCAACAGTTCAGTCTGTGAAAATGATATGTTCCAACAGTTTATTGGCTAAGATCACCAAGATTTTTTTGGGGGGGGGATCTTGGGGGTGAGGTGGGTCCTGTATTTGTAGTATGAGGATTTGTCATTTATCAAGCTATAAAAGACTGGGCAAGCTTCTGATGCATAATTCCAGCCACCAGGTCAAGCCTTGCTAAGTATTCAGTAGGTGCTACATTTTTACAGTCTATGTGGTTGTGTGGCATAGTTTCTATGCCATTTCCCTGTATCATTTACACTAATCACTAAGTCTGAGCTTCTGTAGGATAACCATTCAGTAAATTCTGGTGGCAATATTCTTTTTCTGAATTGCTATCTTAAACCCCTCCGTTGCCCCACCCACCCACCCCCCAAAAATCTACACCACAGCCAAATGGTTTGTTTGATGCTTCCTTGGTAACATTGTTGACTGAATTAACAAAAATGTCATCCACGAAGCACTTTTTTATTCTATTTTAGATATTAGCTGTTACATCGACTCCATCTGATGGTAAATCACTTTCAATTACATTCAACAGATCCAATAGCATTTACCTGTTATCAGCCTTTACTCAGCAAAGTGACGTCTGCTTGTTCCAAAAGTATTTCTGTAGGTTTTTGCCCCGTAAATTATGTGCTCTAAAAATATCTATTGAAAAAAGGTAGCAAAATGTTATAGCACGTTCATGTGATTTGTTCAATGATTACTGAGTCACCAATAAGTTTCTTTTTCTGATCCTAGAACTTTTTGGCACACATTTTTGCTCAGCCAATATGTTGTTTTCTTATGTGTTTCTAGATTTTTTCATGATACTGTAAATGCTTTTTATAAAGTACTTAAACATGTAATTCACTTATATTTGAGGGAGTCATTGGTGTTCTCATCTTCTGGTAATAGATATGTGATGCTTTCTGTTAAGCTGGTAAAGTGCCTTGCTAATAATTCATGCTCTACTATGGAACATCTGAGCCAATAATTATGGATCTTATTGATGGATGATGATGATAAGGATATTTTCATCTTTATGTTCAATGAAGTACAGATAGAAACAGTCCTAGAACAAGTCACACTATCTTACTACTATTGTGCTTTTATGTTTAATGTTAAGCCTACTATTGTGCAAGTAGATAAAATGATTGATTTTTTTGTAATTGAATTAAAGTGTTGGGATGCAAATTCATCTTCTGTAGACTCACTGAAAGCATCTTTGGGACAAGCCCAGTACCAGACAGAATGATACTAATGATTTCTCCCTCTCTTCTTGCCTTTCTCCCTACTCTCCTCCCTCCTTTCTCTCTACTTCTTCCCCTTTTGTTAGTCCCACCTTCCCAGCCACAAAAAAACTTGGGATCCAAGTAGAAGTGTTCCTTTGGTGGTGGTGGGGGAATGCAGGATGGAGTTGGGGTGGGGGGGAGAATAGAACACAGAGAAGGAGGGCTAAGTCATATGGACTTGAATATTCAATGCCCCAATTCCATTTAAAGTTATTCTGTGTCACCAAAATAAATTAATAGTAGGGAATTTTTAATCATTTTTGGTTGTGGGAGAAAGGCAGCAACCTTAGAATCCCCAGAGATACTGGTTCCTGGCCCAAGGTGAATAGAAGAGAAGGGAAAGGAGGTTATATTCGAATCAGAGAAATATTAATGATATTATATGAGTGTTATTACTTTTATAAAAGACAGAATTCTGAAGGGACTCACTCACATATATATGATTTTCAAAACAATTTGTGAGGCAGGAAAAGCAGGATTATTAACTCCATTTTATAGACAAGTTGTAACAAGCAGGCTGTGAGATAGAGCCAATGAGTAATTTTGAAGAATAAGACTAAAATATGTCATTAAGAAAATGTAATATTAAAAAAGGAAACTGTGCTCGTCACTTGCTGAGGATACATACAATAATTGGACAAACTGTGTGCTCTGCTCCTCTTTTTTTGAGTTTGAATTCTCTATTTAAATAAATTGAGATGAACAAAAACACCAACACAACAATCAGAAGGGAAGGAAAAGAACCTATAACTGAAATCCTAGAATAAGAGAAAATAAAGATGAGAAAGATGTCCCCCAGTTACTTTTTTTAAGTTTTCAGTTTATTTTTAGTTTTCAACATTCACTGCTATAAGTTTTAAATTGCCCCCCTCGCCAAGACAACTTGCAATCTGATATGGGCTCTACACATACATTACTATTAAACACATTTTCACATTACTCATGTTGCATAGAATTATAATGAGTGTTCCATTCCTCTTGATGTCAAAAGAAAACAGGGAAGTCTTCTGAGAACTTTAGATGGATCCACTGTGGAGAATTTACAGGAGGACATGGGTAATAATAACACAGGATGGACAGTTATGGATTGGTTTCAACCTATATGGAAACTGGACCAATCTCCCAAATTGTTGAGACCACAGGTGATTTGCGTCTTTGAGTATTTACATAGAAGGCTTGGCCAAGTGATGAAATTTAGGTCACCTATTACAAAGGATGGAGCTGAAACATGAGCTCAAGTCCTTTAATTCACAGTTCAGCACTCCTTCCAAGGCCCTGATCTCACAGCCTCTCAAATGGCTCTAAATTCTTGCTTGAAAGCTGGAGTGTTTTTGGCCAGTAATAGCCACCAGCCCAAGCCTCAGTGGCTCTTTGTTTAGTTTTGATGGTTTAGAATAAGTGTAAATAGTAATTGATTTCTGTTCTGGATGGAACAGGTCTTCCCCTCCTGGACTGATATTTTTGTTTTCCATTCAAAGTTTGGGTGGGGTATACATTCTTTGATTTGATAGCCTAAAGCTGGCAAGCTGGAAGATGTAGTCTAAGTCGGCTTCCACCAATGCCTTCAGTCAGACCAGTCCACTGAGCCTCATCCCTAGTGACAGACTTGTCAGAGAGAGAAATTGCAGGCATAATCTCTCAATCTGAAGGGACTTCTACAGCTTTGTAGTCCAACCCTGTGAGAGCCATCTCCAGTTGTCCTGATGCATATCTGGCCACTGGACCCAGATGGCTCTGGAAGAGAAAGTGAGGCTGGTGACTTTGCATAGCTCTCCCTCACTTAAATCCAATTCACTTGCAATTCATGGCATCATTTTCCTGATGTCACAGTCCTCTTTGAGAATGAAGGACAAACAACAACAAGTAATATTTTTGTGATGGTAAATTAGTCCATCTCTTGTCTCGATTCTTACCTAACCCTTAGTCATTCAATGAGTATTGCCTCAAACAAACTGAGGCCTCTTCTTAATTATATATTAATTATATAATAAGGTTAAAAAATCTTAATTTAGAAAGACCAAGATCATCCACTGAATCCCAGCCATCACCAATCATCTTGACTTTTGTCTTGCCACTGGACTTTGATGACTGGAGGAGAGAATGAGGACATTCTGCCTCACTTAAATCCAATTCAAGTCAAGATATCACCTTCATGATGTCATTGGTCCTCTTCAAGAACAAAGGAGGGGTGGGTAGATGGTACAGTGAGTAGAGCACTGGCCCTGAAGTCAGGAGGACCTGAGTTCAGATCTGGCCTTAGACATTTAACATAACATTTACTAGCCATGTGACCTTGGGCAAGTCATTTAACCCCAATTGCCCTGCCATCCCCTTCCAAAGGGGGAAAAAAAGCAAAAAAAAAAAAAAAAAAAGAACAAAGGACAAACAACAACTACAAATTCCTGCTTGGTATCCTGGCACCATCAGCACTGGCCTGGACACAATCCAAATAGAATTTACCTCAAATATCATTTCCAGATAAATCTTTACTTATCCCTTGATCATGTTCCCCATTTCAAAGTCCTCTGTCAGAATCTAAAGTCTAAATCCACCCAACACAGGAAGTTATGTTCCTCTGTCCTCCTTTAGCATTGCATTCACTCATTACCACCTGCAAACTGGAATTGAGTCTGTAGTTTATTAATGACTCCCCGAGTTTGGGAGGGGAAAAAAGAGAAACAAAACTGGGGTGGGTAAGTTGAGCCCACTGGGTATTGCATAACTCCTCCCTTTTGTGATACACTGTCTACATAGACAGATTATCACATAAACAGATATCAACTCAAGTCAGAAGAGACCTAAATTCAATTCTTATCCCCATCAAGGTGCCAAATTAAGAGAGTGACAAAGCCATTGAGCCAAGGCCATGATACTGTGGTTGGGTAAAGTAGGGCAAGGAAGCCAGGGAAGAGAAATGAGCAGAAGATCGTATCCACCACTAGACGAGCCTGCATTCCAGAGTGTGTTCTTCGTTGGTATTGAGTTTAAGTCTCTCCCCTTCTTGCCTTACTGATTAGTTTAGAAAAGACCTCTTCCAGATTCCACAGGAGTCAGATGTGAGTGTTTCCTAGTGACATGTTAATGGAACAAAAGAAGGAAGACATTCCTCCCCAGTCCTGACTGTCGGTTTCTCCAGGCAGAAATCCCCACCAGAAAAGCTGCCTTTCAACTCTTCCTGTTCAGAGGAATGTGCTGGCCCTTAGCCAAGATTAAGTATAATGCTCTGGCCCCATTCTCACCTCTCATCTCTCTTTCAGTATTTATTCAGGAGTAATATTAGTGAGTACATCTTCCCACCATCTATCTCACTAGTCTGTCCCAGAGTGGGAGCAACTTGAAAACCTCTGTTGTGTACCTTATCAGGCAAGAAGAGGAAATGGAAGTTTGGGGCACTGTTACAGGGTCAGAAAAGCTTTTTTTTTTTCTTCAGAGGGTGCTTGGAACCCTGAAATGCAAAGGTACAGCACAGGTCTGCCTTGAAAGAATTAGACCTCTCTTCCAGTCAGAGTAACACTGGTTAGGTGGGCAAGATCTCCAGTAGATCTGCAGTATTGTGACGCCAATAGAAGTGGGTGAGATTCTAAGTGAATCTGTGTAATTTAAAGGGGGTGAGATTGGTACTTTTATACAGAAAAGGGGGAAAGGGTCAGTGAAAAGATCTTCTGGGGTTAAGGAGTGGTAAGTAGCCTGAGGTGGGCCAGAGGCAAACAAAGAAAGGAATTAAGTGTCTGAGAACCACAGTGAAAGGACAGTTAAAAGGATTGTTGAGTATCTGGGTACACTAGGATGGACCAGATGCCTCATGTAAAATGCTGGGGAACCGTTAGTGTGTGGGAAAGTTCAGGGGCAAAGACAAGGCCTTTTCCTTTTAGGGGTCCAGGTCCCGTCTCCATCAGTCTGTCCAACCTTCAGAGGTGTACATGGGATTCTACAATACCTTTCAGAAGATTTAACCCTCCTCCACACAGTCCTCAGCTCACAGCTATAACTAGGAATTCTGGTACCTTATGAAAATTCATTTAAGTTGGAGGTGATGGAAGAGGGAGGAAGGAATGAGGATTGTGTCTAAGAGATGATGATCATTGCTGTACATGATGGAGATGGACAGAAATCATAGCTAGTTAGGAAGCTAGAAAACTAGGAAGCCAAGGTGTTTTGGAGCTATAATCCTACTATAGATATCTCTGACAGAATTTCCTTCTAAAAATTATTACGGTGATATATTTGGGGGAGGGATGGAAAGAAGACTGATGCCGGCATTGTACTTATTGGGGAGAAAGGAGAATCATTTGAAGGTTCGTTAATGATAGTTGCGAGGATTGGGACAGGATAAAATGAACTTTAAAAGAGGAAGAGTGTTATATCTTCCAAGGAATCACCCTGATGTAATAATGAATAATAATAGAATTAACAGAGTGTGTTAAGGCTTGCAAAACACTCTATAAATACATCATTTTATACTCACAACAGCCCTGGGAGGTAGTCTATTATCATCCTCATTTTGCAGATGAGGATACTAAGGCAGACAGAGGTTAAGTGACTTGTCCAGGGTCATACAACTGTCTGATGTCAGATCTGAACTGATGCCTTGTATCCCATTTTGGTACTCTGTCCATTGGACCACCTAGCTGTAAGAGGTCTTGTGTGGTGGTTTTGCTCTCTTGAACCAGCTTTTTTGTAATTAACAAACCATAATCACAAAGGGGTCTTACATGCCCAATGATGGTGGCAGAGGGAACTGCTATTTACAAGCCAGGAGCTGAGAACAGGGTGGAGAAAAGCTAGAACTTGTGACAAGCATTGGAGGAATCCCAGGCTCCTTTCACAGGGTACCTTCAGACCATCCCCTTGAAGAAGAAAAAAAGCTTTTCTGGCCTAGTAATAGTGACAACAGAGACCAGGAGGCATGCCAGCTTGCCAGCTCCTCCTCCTAGCTTGCATTTTAAGGAACAACCAGCCTTAGAGAGGATTCCAAGAAATATATTGTTGTCAACACATGGAAAACTAGGTTTCCATGAGAACTAGAAAATGGAAGGAATAAGTGAAGAGATCTAGAGAAGAGAAGGCGAAAAGTAATTTGTTCACAAAGAACTCTTAGATGTGAGTGGGAAATTCCTCCAGCTAGTAAGTGTCTAAGGCCATATTTGAACTCACTTCTTTGTAACTTCAGGCCCAGAAGACAAATGAGTTTGTTTTCCATGTCAGACACTTATGGTTATTTTAGCTTCTCAGAACCTCTGTTTCTTCTTCTATAAAATAGAGATAATAAGACTTATACTACCTCCTTCATGGGGTTGTTGTGAGGAAAGTGCTTTACAAATCTGAAGTAACGATCCAGTGTGTCCCAAAAGTTCTAGTGCAGTTTTAAGTTTTAATTAGACTTTAGAAGTATAAATGGTACAAATTTACTCCCCTAAAACCATCATTAAATAGTAATTATTTAAATTTACTTCCCACTTATTTCATTTTGTCAACTTTGAATAATTTTAATTTTGACAAGGGAGGCCACCCTGTCATTATGTAAGAGGTATACAACAGTTTCTGAATGATACTTATCTCAGACCAATGTGGTTTGGGGTTGCTGGGAACCGGGAAATACCAGGGTACAGAGTTTGGAAAGAATTCAAGCACTCACACCTTCTTTCAGTCAAAGTAACAAGGTTTATCTAATAACAATAGAACAGATGAGAGATTCCTAGTGAATCTGTAACTTGATGGGGATGAGATTGATACTTTATATTTTAAAAGGCAGTGAAAAGATCTGGATGTGATTAAAGAATGGTAAATAGCCTGGGGTGAACTAAGTGCAACAGTAAAAGGAGTTAAGTCTGGAGTGGGTTAAGAGCTACTGTGAAAGGACTATTAAGTATCTGGGTGGGTTGGAATGGCCAGATGCTGCAGGAGAGCCACCAGTGATCTGGGCTGCTGAAATATGTGGCAAAATTGAGGGACTGGGCTGCTTTCAAAAACATGGTCTTTAACTTTTAGGATTCAGGTCTTGTAACCCCATCAATCAGTAGTTCTTTTCAACCCTAGCAACTACCACAGAGAAGACATTTAATCAATGCTTGTCGGTTAATGATTATATAAAGGGGGTAATCAAGCACTACTCTTCCCTTAGACACACACACACACACACACACACACACACACACACACACACACACACACCCAGGAAGAGCATAATACTAGTTATGTATTAACATTTCATGTTTTAAGTCTTTTTGTTAATGAGAGCTAGTCAGTCTTTTGTGTTTTAAGCATTTCTTTTGTGTTGAAAAAATAAATAACTGTCCTATACCTGATCTACATTTTACATTGAGTGCCTTTCTATTCCATTTTGGGGACAACCTAAACATGAGCCAACCTTAAACTTTAAATGATTTTTCCCTAGAGTTCCATGAGGGGATGTAAAGAGTAAGAGACAACATAAAAGACCTTGACCACTGTTTCCAGAGGCCCACTTATTCCAGGATTGAGGCCCAAAACTAGAGTCCCCTAGTGGGAGAGGGCGTCCTAGCTCCCTGGGTAAGCAAAAGTCAATTGTTACTTTGTGGGATTGCTAACCAACCCTTTCACATCCACCTCAGTTCTGCATTGTCAGAACTACTTCGAGGATCTTGTCTTCTGCTGAGCCAGAACACAGCTTAGCTCATCCTCTTGTTGGTAGCCAACTTTTCTAAGAAGGGTGTAGCTGTAGAGAACTCTTGCTGCTGCCAGTCAGTTCTGACTGTGGAACCAAAAAGCTACAGAATTCCTCTTGTGGTCAATCACAAAGAGTCCAGAGATTGCTGTTTGCTCATTTAGGTTCATGGGAAAGAAATAAGCAGAATAGAAAGAACCAGTACCAGAGATTGTAGCCTGACCTCACTCCCTCTCATGGGAAGTGAGAGGAAGAGGGGAGGAGAGAAAAAAAGAGAGAGGAGAGGAGAGGAAAAGAGAAGGGAGAGGAAAGAAGAGGAGGCGAGGAGAGGAGAGAAGAAGAGAGGAGGGGATGGGAGGAGGAGGGGAGGGGAGGAGAGGAGAAGGGAGGAGAAGGGAGGAGAGAAGGGAGGAGAGAAGGGAGGAGAGGGGAGGAGGAGGGGAGTGGAAGAGGAGAAAAAAGAAGAAAGCATAGAAGAGAGAAGGGAGAGTAGAGGAAGAGAAAAGAGGAGAGGAGAGGAGAAGAGAGGAGAGGGGAGGGAAGGGAAAGAGGGGAGGGGAAGAGGGGAGGGAAGGGAAAGAGGGGAGGGGAAGAGGGGAGGGGAGAGGGAAGGGGAGGAGAGGAGAGTTGCTTTAAAATGTTTTACACACATGCTACCTCCTCTGATCCTCATTATACCCCTTTGATTTAGGTATTATTATTATCCCTATTTTTCAGATGAGGACACAGGATGAGAGAGATAAATTCATTTGTCCAGAGTCACACAAATAGTAAGCACCTGAGGCAGGATTCAAACTCAGGTCTTTCCTGGCTAAGTCTAGAGCTCTGTCTACTGTGTCTCCTCATGTAGGTGCCTGGATCCCATGAGTGTGTTACTTTTCCTCTAGGCACTAAAGAAACCACTTATTCCAGGCTATCAACTTGCATTTTTCCCCCTAAAGAAAATTACACATTCTAGAGATCAGCTTACATTTCCCTGCCCCCTCCCCTTCCACCCCTTCTTAAAAATGTCCTTGAGTGTTAGAGAAGCAAAAATGACAAAGGGGTCTGAAGAGCTGGCTATCAGACAGCTTTGATTTAGCTGAGACAGCCTTCCCTGAAAACCATACTCATGCCCAAACACAGACCAGGCAGCAAAAGAAGAGAAAATGCATTTGGTCCATCAGGCATGACCAGTCTCAAAATACAGAGTCAGCGAGAAGACTATTCCCCTACTCTAAATGTAATGGAATTGGATTCTATTAAAAACCACACTCATCAAGGGCCACAGCTATTAATATTTGCTAGGGGGAGGAAAAGGGAGAGGCCCCTGCCAAAGACTGGAGACCTCCTGCAGCTTGGGGCTGAATTGTTCTGTTGGGGGCAAGCCCAAATTTGAAAACTTCCCTTGCTATATATGCTTTTGTTTAAAAAAACAAAAAAACAAATCTATTTTCTTTCTTAACAGTGTCAGAGCATGATCAGTTTGAGGCCACAAGAAACTAAGGCAAAACAGAAAATGTTAATAAAAATGCCCCTTTCCTCCTGAATTGAAATGGAGTTGTGGAAGTCAGAATGAGCCTTTTGACTGATTTATATGACCCTTGGCCCTGGGTCATTTTGCTTTTGCTATTACTACTGTAGAGAGTTAGAGTAATAGATAGCTCTGAACCCCTGAGTTAAAGCCCTGCCTTGGGCACCTATTGGAATTAAGATTTAGAATAAGTCATTTCTAGTGCGGTAGAAAAGTCTTTGAGACTAGAAATTACAGAGGAGATGCACATCAGTTTTGGAAGAGTTTTTTCATCATGTATTCCATATATTGGTGAAACCATGGGGACGGATGGAGAAGGAGGCTGGGAAAAAGATTTAAGAAGGTGAAGAAAGGAGGGGAAAGGAGAGAGAGACAGAGAAAGAGAGGAAAGGGAAAGGAAAGGGAAAGGAAAGGGAAAGGAAAGGGAAAGGGAAAGGGAAAGGGAAAGGGAAAGGGAAAGGGAAAGGGAAAGGGAAAGGGAAAGGGAAAGGGAAAGGAAAGGAAGGAAAAGGGAAAGGGAAAGGGAAAGGGAAAGGGAAAGGGAAAGGGAAAGGGAAAGGGAAAGGGAAAGGGAAAGGGAAAGGGAAAGGGAAAGGGAAAGGGAAAGGGAAAGGAAAGGAAAGGAAAGGAAAGGAAAGGAAAGGAAAGGAAAGGAAAGGAAAGGAAAGGAAAGGAAAGGAAAGGAAAGGAAAGGAAAGGAAAGGAAAGGAAAGGAACAAAGTCCCTGGGCATGGTGCTAAATGCTTTGCAGATATTCTCTCATTTGATTCTCACAACAACCCTGTGAGGTAGATTACTAGTATTTTCCCCATGTTACAGTTGAGAAAACTGAGATAGAGTTTAAGTGACTTGGCCAGTGTCACACAGCAAGTAAGGACTAGATTTGAACTCAGGTCTTTCTGACTGCAAGTCCAGTGCCCTGTGCCAACTAATTGTCTCTAGCAGCTTTGGGGGTACAGTGGTGGGGGTGGGGGTGGTGAGTATTTGGGGACCCATGAGGTAACACACCTGATCTTTCTGGCAGGTCAAAATGATTTCTCCCTCCATACATTTTCTTGGAGCATTTTGTCTGACTTGTCCTTCACTGAAATCACCTTCAGCCTTGAAGGTATGTATTTAACTTTGTGTACCTGTTATATCCTCCTCAGTACAATGGAAGCTTCTTAAAAGTAGGAATAGCATCATTTTTTACTTAGTAAATCTTAGGTGTTGAATCTGATCAAGCAAACTGCCCTTTCATACTGGCAGTGTGCCCAATGTAACAGTGACCCTGAGAAAAGGGGATGAGCCAGAGTATGAGTGGTTGGATATGAATGGGGCAGAAAGCACCCTCCACCCCACCCTGGGATGTCAGAACCTGGGGCACATTCTCGGTGCCTATAAGATCACCCTCTACTCCATTTCAGTTAGTGGAGAAAGCATCATAAGTATAAGAAACAGTGAACAGAAGAGTGGAAAAGGAAAAGCAGTGACTTGCTTGGGAGGTAGTAAGTAGACCACAGATAAGAAAGATCAGTTACTGGAGTACAGTGTTTGGCTCTGGCCCCACTCTCTCATTTTACTTCCTGTCTTCCCCACTTCTATCCCAAGGATTCTCTGATCCCTTGAGGGGTTGCAGGAAGTGCCCTTCTTAGCTAATGACTAGCCTCTATGGGCTCAATGCCCCCTTCATTCTTAGGGGCCCAGTGACTAGCACACTAATTCCATTTCATCACTAAATATTGGATTAGCTTTTACATAGGGTTATTTACTTCAGAGATATAGCAAGAACAAACATTTAAAAATGTCTCCCATTTCAAACATATTCCTCTCAATACATAAAGGGCATAATCCCCACATCCAACCTCAATCTTGGGGGTGGGGTAGAGAATTAAGCTCACAATTTTAATTCAATTCTTGAAGACCATTAATCCCACCTAGTTCAGTTCCAAAGCCAGGACATTTGTTCCTCAGAGCTTCACTGCTAGGTTTTTTACAATACCTGGCCTGAATCCCTGGACTCATGTATCACTCAGTTTGTGCTCCTGAGCTGGGTCAGAGACTCTGCTCCCTGTACCTGGAATGGAAAATAATGAAAGAAAAAGCCAAAATCCCAGAACCATTTCTCCTGGGCACATGGCTTAAGTAGGAAGGTAAGGAATGAGGTAGTCCTCAGGGTCCATCCCCTTTCCTGCATACTCTCATGGACCTTGAATGAAGAAGTCACTTTCACCTTCAGACCTTAGATGACATCATCCATGTGGAAGGTACTAGGGACCCATTTCTGGAAGACTGGCCCCACTACCTTCCATGTGGTTGAGGTTTTCTAAGGTAATCTAGGCATGTGCCAAATCCCCACTACATGAGATGCTCCTTTCTGAATCCAGTAAACAGTAACAATGGTTAATGAGGATTACAAATTTGACTCCAGTGCCATGTATATGTAAGGGAGATGACCTTTGAAATAGAACAAGATTAATATTTTTGGGTACTCTCCAGGTTCTATTCTCTTTCTCCTAATCCCTGTAATCTCAAACAATCTCTTTTCCTTGGTATAAACCCTACTTGATCTCAGCCCTCTCCTCTTGGTCCTTTTCTTCTCCCCTCTTGTTGTTGTTCGATCATGTCTGACTTGGTTTTGCAATCTCTCTCTCTCTCTCTCTCTCTCTCTCTCTCTCTCTCTCTCTCTCCCTCTCCCTCTTTCCCTTTCTTTATATATACACACACACGTGTAAACACACATATCTACACATATATAATTTGTAAATATGTATATATATTCTTTAGTTTGTGTGTATATATAGTATTTGCATATGTACATATAGTGTGTATATATGTGTATAAATCCATATATAGTTTACACACAGATGTTTGCATGTTGTCTCCCCTGTTACATTGTAAGCTCCTTGAGGGCATAGACTCACTTTTGCCTTTCTTTGTATCTCCAACATTTATCAAGTACCTGGCATGCTTAATAAATGCATACTTAATAATATGCATTTGTGCATATTATTATGCATATTTAAACATGCATATTAATAAATATGCAGATTTTGTGAAATGGTAAATATGCCTATTTAATACATATTTATGGACTTGACCTCAGTATTCATGATAATAACCCTTCTAACACCTTGGCTTCCTGGTTCCTCGGTCTGTTCCATATCTATCACCGCTATCTCTACCGCAAGCTTTCGTGGAGCAGTCATACTTTTAACACTAAATCTATTCTACTCTCCAAATCTTGAACTGTGAAATTCAGCTCGGTCTAAACATTTAATCACTAAATATAAGGCATTGGGCTAGGAGTTAGGCATAGAAAGAGCAAAATAAATCAGTCCCTGAGCAAAGGTCCCTGTCATTCTACTGGGAGGCAACCATATGTGTATATACATACACACACACACACACACACACACACACACACATACACATATGAAACTGCCAGATAACTTAAGACCAAAGAGAACACTAACAATTGGGGGCATCACCAAAGACTTCCTATAAAAAGCAGCAGATTCTCCTTTCTTCACCACAATCTTGCCACCTCTTCCATGACCCCATTTCTCCCAAACCTGTTTTTTGCCCTATTCAGAACCTCTGCTCTTTTTATCTTTTTTTGTTTTCCTAATCAACCATCCACATTATGACTTCACTTCCTGTATTCATGTCATTAGAGTTAACCATTTCTTTTTAAAAAAAAATTATTTTATTTTCAATTCACAGAACAAAACAAGCATTTCCATAACAGAGTACAATAAAAAGATGATAGCACATGAAACTTCAGATCTACCATGTACAACCTGCTATTCTCTCTAAATATTCAATAAAGTTATTATCTAAATTTCTTTTTTTTCTTCCTTCCCTTCCTCTCCACCCCCATCCTAGAGAAGGCTACCATTAGATACAAACAGGTACACACACACACACACACACACACACACTCATACACACGCACACATTTTTCTCTGTCATCAAACCCTTTCTTTTCTCTTTTCCTTTCCCTGATAAACTCCAGTCCTTGCTAATCTCTACCATCTACCTCTTCCATTCCCACTCCCAAATCAGATGCATCTAGAGAAAGTCAACAAAGTTTACAGGCTGAGTCTACTACAAATTCGCTGTTGCTGACTTCAATTAAGGCTTCATTGTGGCTACAAGGCAAGCTTTTCAGTCATCTGTTTCACTTACCCTAATGCTCTCTGCAGCAGCTGTTCCAAGCTATCTTCTTCTCCTTAAGCCCTCAATTCTATAACCATCCATGCTCCTCTCTTAGCAGCTGACCCTGTCTCCTACTTTATAAAGAAGACTGAGGACATCCCTCTTACATTCTCTCATATCCCACTCCCACACACACACCTCAAAGCCTTTCTGTTGTGACTCATTCTGTCTATTGATCTTCATTCTTTTCCATCTTAGAGGATGATGTGGACTACCTCTTTGCCCAAGCTAATCCTTTTACTGGTGTCCTTGATTCCCTCTCCTTGAATCTCCTCAAAAACTTTGCTTGCTTGCTTGTTTATTTATTTATTTATTCTTCCATCTCTCCCTCACTACTGGTTTCTTCCACTTAACCTACAAATAAGTCTCCCCTCCCCGCCTCTTCCTTAAAAGAAAATTGTTCCCTTCAGCAAGCTAACATTTCAAGTTATAATCCTCTTCTCTCCCTGCCAAAGTTTCAGAAAGAAGTTTATACTTGCTATTTCTACACCCTCACCACCCATTTGCCATTTTTTGTGGGGGGGGGTTGCATTTTGGAGGGGGGAAGGCAGGGCAATTGGGGCTAAGTGACTTGCCCAATGTCACACCACTAGTAAGTGTTAAGTATCTGAGGCCGGATTTGAACTCAGGTCCTTCCTTCTCTAGGGCCAGTGCTTTATTCCCTGCACCACCTAGCCACCTCGACCCACTTACTCTCTGCGATGTTGTTTATTTCTATCACTCTACTGAAAACTTCTCTTTCCGGCAATCTCTTAATAATAATAGATCAAATTTTGTTGTTCAGTCATTTCAGTCATGTCTAACTTTTCATGACCTCATTTGGGCTTTCCTTGATATTTCATTTTCCAGCTCCTTTTACAAATGATGAAGCTGAGGCAAACAGGGTTAAGAGATTTGCCTACGGTCACACACTACGGTAAATGTCTAAGGCTAAATTTGAGCTCAGGAGGGATGAGTCTTCCTGATACCAGGGCTGGCACTCTATCCACTATGCCCCCAGCTACCAAATGTACATTGTTGAGCCTCTGTTTAAAGATCAAATTTGTATAGTTTTTAAAGATTTGCAAAACATTTTACATACATTTAATCCTCAACATCTGCCCTGAGATATTGTAGGTGCTATTACTCCCATCTTACAAATAAAGAAACTCAGCCTGAGAGGTTAGGTGACTTACCCCAGATCAATGGGCAAGATTCAGACCTAGGTTCTCCTGTCTCTGAGGTCAGTACTGTAACCACTATACCATACTGATATAGGCCATTTATAATGTCCTTCTCTCATTCTTCCTCCTTCTTGTCCTTCAATGCTGTTGAACATTCCTTCCTTCTTCCTACTTCTGCCCCCTAAGTCTGGGTGTTCTTACTCCATTCTTGACCCCCTTTTTTCTGCCTCTGTAGCCTCTCTTGGTAATTTCATCCACTCCCATAACTTTGATGATCACTTCTATCTGGTAAACTCAAAAATGTACAGAACCAGGAGGCAGATAGAGTGCTGGGCCTTGATCCAGGAAGATCTGGATTCAATTTTGACCTCAAAAACCTACTAGTTGTGTGACCCTGGGCAAGTCACTTAATTGTTATTTACCTCAGTTCCTCCTCCTCCTCCTCCTCCTCCTCCTCCTCCTCCTCCTCCTCCTCCTCCTCCTCCTCCTCTTCCTCCTTCTTCTTCTGGAAAGGCAATTGAGGTTAAGTGACTTGCCCAAGGTCACACAGTTAGTTAAGTGTTAAGTATCTGAATCAGGATTTGAACTCAGGTCCTCCTAAATCCAGGTTATTCACTGCAATAACCTAGCTGCCCCTCTTCTAAATTCTTGATTCGTATTGATAGTACTACCATCTTTCCAGTTAGAAGTCAGAGTCATCTCTGATACTTCCCTTTCCCTCCCTCCCTACATTCAACAAGTGATATGTCCTCTCTCCCATTTCCACAATACTGTTTATATTCCCCCCTTCTTTCCTCCTCCCCTTGTAATCCCTTGCTTTCTGCCCAGGTTAGGCTACTCACCTGAGCTATCAAAATAAACTAACTGTGTTCTTGGGCTCCAGTCTCTTGTCCATACACACTCTTCACACTGCTCCAAAAGCAATTACCCTAATGCATAAGTCTGATCACATCACTCTTTTCTTTGATCAATAGCCTTAAGTGACTTTCCATTACCTACAGAATAAAATCCAATTCATCCTGGCATCCAAAGCCTCTCATAATATGTTGCCCACTTACCTTGCCAATCTTACTTCATGTTCACAGTTCCCATTATTTCTCCTCCTTTATGTCTTGTCTTATCCTTTCCCACCCCTTTCCATTTTTGCAGACTATTATAAGAAGCATTGTAGTATATACTTGAGAAAGCACTTGATATGGAGTGATAAAACCTGGGTTGGTAGCCAGGATCTGACATTTACTACTCATGTCTAGGAAGAGCAATGAAGCTTTTGTGCTGGGCAGAGAGCTTTGCTAGCAAGCAGGCATAATAAAGAAACTGTACCAGGCAGCGCAGGGTCATGACTGGCTCTGCTTACTTCATCTAGCATTTGTTCTTGCCTTTAAGTTCATCTGTACATCAAACAGGGAGGATCTTGGGAGCAGTGTCCAAGGTCCCATATTGCTCCTATGAGGTTTGGAGGAATAGTGTTTCAGCTATGAAGACTCATGATTAGGGAATTAATAAGAGTTCAGAGGACTTTCCTAATCGTAAGTCAGACTGTTGTTTGGAACCAATGACCTTGAATCAGCAACAGACAAAGGCAGTCAAAAGAATAGACTTAATCTTGCTCTGGGCTATTCTGTTGATTATTGATGTGGTAGATCAGTGGTAGATCACAGCTCTCAGCTATATGCTGAAAAAGTTGTGGCTCTTCTTTTTCTGGTGGCAAAGAATCAGAAATTGAGGGAATACCCATTGTTTAGGAAATGACTGAACAAGTTGAAGTAAATGATTATGATGGAATACTATTGTGCTATAAGAAATGACAAGCAGGTGGATTTCAAAAAAACCTGAAAAGACTTACATGAACTGATGCAAAGTGAAGTGAAAAGAACTAGGATAACATTGTACACAAATAACAGCAACATTACACGATGATCAACTATGACTGACCTAGCTCTTTTTAGCAATACAATGATCAAAGATAATTCCAAAAGACTCATGATGAAAAATGTTATCCACATCCTGAGAAAGAATTGATGGAGTCTGCATGCAGATAGATCATGCATACTATTTTCACTTTTTTTGGTAGTTTTTTCCTTTTGTTTTGTTTCTTCTTTCACAACATGACTGATATGGAAATATATTTTACATGATTGCACATATGTAACCTATAACAAATTGCTTACTGTCTTAGAGAAGATGGAGAAAATTTGGAACTCAAAACTTTATTAAAATGAATATTAAAAATTGTCTTTACATGTAATTGGAAAGGCACACAGATAGGAGATGGAGCACCAAGGATGAGGAGTTGAGAGAAGGTCACTTTGGCCATAGTGTTGAAGGGAAGAAAGGGAGAGGTAATTTACTAATATATCCTAAGACGGGAGAATAAAAAAAGAGGTTGTAAAGGGGTAGTTATGTGATGCCGTTGCTAGAGCACTAACCCTGGAGTCAGGAGGACCTGAGTTCAAATTCAGCCTCAGATACTTTCTAGTTGTGTGACCCTGGGCAAATCACTTAACCCTGTTGGCCTTAGTTTCCTCATAAAAAAAAAAAAAAGCTATAGAAGGAAATATCAACCTACTCCAGTATCTTTGCCAAGACACACCAATGGGGTCACAGTCTTAGAAAGATGCTTTGGACAGTGGGAAGTTAAGTGATTTGATCAAGGTCACACAATTAGTTTATAGCAGATCCAAGACATGAACCCTGGTCTTCCCTACTTTAAGAAAGAATCCAGCCTGTTTACAGCATGCTTCCTCTAAAGTGGACATTTTCTTTTCTTTTTTTTTTGGAGGGCAATTGGGGTTAAGTAATTTGCCCAAGGTCACAGGGCTAGGTTTTTGTTTGTTTGTTTGTTTGTGTGTGTTAAGTGTCTGAGGCTGGATCGGAACTCAGGTCCTTCTGACTCTGGGGCTGGCGATCTACTCACTGCGCCACCTAGCCGCCCATAAAGTGGACATTTTCATTCCCATATAGATCATCCATATTAAAATTTATCACCCATGTAGGTTTTACCTAGCCTGAAACACTACATAAATGAGAAGAAAAAATTTAAACCTGATGAGGAATTGACTCTGAGGAAGAGTAGGCTGTCTTCCAAAACAAGTCAGAAAAAAATAATAGTTTAATATCAATGAATTTTGCTTAGTCTGGAACTCCATTAATCTAGACAGGAAGAAAGACCAATAGACCTTATTAACCATGGGTGAAATGACAAATGGACCCAGTAGATAAACAGTAACCACTCTGAAATTATTCATTACAGCTATGTGAAAAATGCTTACCTAGCTCTTTCAAAATTTCTATAACCTTTTCTTAAAACTGCAAAATATTTTTTTAGCTGTAGCCTTTTTATATTTTTTGGAAAGAGTTTTCTCATTGACCTATATGTTTCTATTCCCAGTTTCTTGGCAATCTGAGGTCAAGTTGTCCCTAGAATTCCTGATTGTGCAATACTTTAGGCAACACACACAATTATGACAAGTACTTGATTTTTCCTTTGTCCTTTCCCATACACTCTTCTGCACCCTTCATCTCCTGTTAAAACATACCTGTCCTATATCCCATTCCCTCAGCAACCTAAGAAACTAATAATTGCTGTTGAAAGTTTAATCATCCAGGAAATGAATTACATGCATCTTAACAAGGCCCTTTTATGGACAACATAGTCCAAAAGAGTCATTCTAATAGTGAAGGATCCAGGTACAGTGAGAAGCTGGAGATTTATTTGAACTAGAGAGTTCTTCCAGGCATATTACTGTTTTAGATGAGTTCCTGTCCAGAATATAGCTGACTCAGATGAACTCAGACCATGCCTTAGGTGTTCAAGTGCATCTGACACTTCCTCTATTTGGATACCATCACAAGCTATACATGCCTGTCCATCCAGTGTGACTCTTGTCCTTGCCTTCTATCACATTTGCCACAGGTTCCCCCTCCCTCCTACCCCAATCGAGTTTCCTTGGGGCTTTATTTACCTTCTCCTGATATTACAGGTATGTGAATGAAATATGTGAGCTGACCCAAAGGTGGGGAATCTGTGACCTCAAGGTCACGTGTGACCCTCTAGGGCCTCAAGCGCAGCCCCTTGACTGAATCCAAACTTCACAGAACCAATTCCCTTCCAACTTGGACAGTCTCTGTCTCTGTCACCCAGGCCTTTTGACTTACCAATGGTGTTGAACTCATCAGGATCCCTAAGGGTGGCATATTGATTTAGAAAGACGTTATGACATTATCTATGATCCATTGTATTTTTATTTATTTTGTTAAATATTTCCCAATTGCATTTTAATTAGGTTCAAACTCAAACTTGACTCCTCTATGATACCCCACACAGTCTCTTATTCTTGCTACTTAGTCCCCATCAAGTGGCTGGGTTTTTCTAAATAGTTACCAGGGATTGTGAAAGGGAAAAAACATACTAGCCCTAAGCACTTGGGTTCGTCTGCACTTAGCACTCAGTACAGAGTGATAACCCCCTTCTCTCTACTCTGCCAGCACTCCAAGTATGGACAACAGGTGTTAGCTCTCAATTACTTATTACCATGCACTTATTCTCTAATTGGTCATTACATGGTAAATCTTGCTTGACCAAAAGGATTATAAGCTTCTCCTCAATCGCAGAGACAATATCTCCTACTACTTCTTACTACCCATCCTAAGCCCCATTGTGCCTGCCAGTGCATTGGACACAGAATAAGTATTCAACAATTTTTTTTTTATTTGGATTTTCTTATATTGTTTGTACATGGCCTATAAAGAGCAAAATAAAAAAAAATCTTTTTCTTGATATCTTTGATTTTTACATTGACATTTCAAAATATATCTTTCTCCTCTCCCCTCCCCAATAAGCATCTCTCATAAAAAATATTAGTAAAGAGGAGGGAAGCAGTTCAGCAAGATTAACCAGCATACCAGCTGAGTCTGACAGTGTAAATAGTGTTTTGTACCCATCACCCTCCACCTCTCTAGTGAAGGGAAGAATTCCATTTTCTCATAGCTTATTCAGAGGCATTATAAAAACGGTTCATTATAATTATTCAGCATTCACTATCATTTTGGCTTGTTTTGCTTTTGCTATGTTGCTCACTTACATCATTGTCATCATTGGGTATCTCATTTTCCTGGTTGTATTTACTACTCAGGGTCAATTAGTAGTCTTCCCATGCTTCTGTAAACATTGACTATTCATCAGAGACATGTGGTACAGCAAGGGGAGGGGCCTAGAATGAAAAACCTGGGTTCAAATTTTACCTGTGATACTTACCACATGGGGGGGGGTGTTACACTTCATTCTTTGTGCCTCGGTTTCTTTATTTTTAGATGAGGGGGCTGGTCTAGATGGACTCGTCATTCAGTCTTGTCCTATTCTTTGTAACCCTGTCTAAGGTTTTTATTAACAAAGATGCTGGAGTGGTTTGTCATTTCCTTCTCCAGATCATTTTACAGATGAGAAAACTGAGGCAAACAGAATTAAGTGACTTGCACAGGGTCACACAGCTTGTAAGTATCTGAGGCTGGATTTGAACTTAGGGAGATGTCTTCCTGAAACCAGGCCCAGCACTGTATCCACTGTGCCACCTAGCCATCCCATGGGCTCTAAGGTTTCTTCTAGCTGTAAATATTTGAACCTATGAATTCAACTTATCTCAAGTCAGCATTTAAAAATTGACCACAAAGTACTCTGCTAGATATCAGGCATACAAATAAAAATATGAAAGTTCCTGTCCTCAGGGGGCATGAATTTGTTCAACTCTAGGTCAGTGTGAATTTGGACCTGTTGGAATTCTATTTCTTATTTCTTCTAGTGCTCAAAGGTAGCAAAATGAGTGGAGACATAGAGAATAATGAGAGAGGAGAGAGAAAGAGCAGCAATGGTTCTGTAGATTCTACAAATGACACACAGTCCTTGAAGAGTCTGAACTTTATATTTGTAACCAGGGGCTTCAGCCCATTTATATAAGACTCTCCTTATTGATAGATATTGATCACTCAGTGCTCCAAGTCAGCATGAGATTTGGAGTGGGCAAAAGCTTGGTAGAAGAGAAATCCTTGTCTTCTAGCTTCCCCTTTGAGAGAGAAGACACACAGTTCCAAGTTTTCTTCACAGAGAGATTCCTGAAGGGAAAGAAAGACTCTAGGAAGAAGCTAACATATAAAACAACCTGTGCCTTCATCACACCACTATCCTTAGTATTCCACATTAAAGACTTAAGGGAATTTCCCCTTGGATGAGAACTAGAAATTTCTCTCTCTCTCTCTCTCTCTCTCTCTCTCTCTCTCTCTCTCTCTCTCTCTCTCTGTTTCTTTCTTTCATTCTGTCACACACACACACACACACTCCCAGTTGTCGAGTTCATTCACATTGTCCTTACATTCTCATCTGTTTAGCTTCTTTGATTTCTTTGGATAAATGAGCTTATTTGCCCGTGGGAAGGGAGTCAAACCCTGATAAAATAATTTGGGGCACTCCTTCTCCTCTAAGGGATATAAGGCAGCTAGTACCACACAACAGATAAAACATTGAGTTCAAATTCTACCTCAAGCGCTTACTAGCTCTATGACACTGGCCAAATCACTTTAACCTCTCTGTACCTCAGTTACTTCATCTGTAAAATGAGGGGATTGGACTCAGTGACCTCTAAGGTACCTTAGTTCTAAATCTATGTTCACATGAGAAGTCCAAGATAGGAACTTTCTCAGGAAATTATTCTTGCTCTCCTGAGGATGACTATGAAGGTATGGGTCAGGTATATGGCAGGGCTTCCACAGAGCTGGCAGACATGTCATTGGGACAAGATGAATTGTTTGATGACAGAACAGAGGCCTAAGGTAGAGACTCGGGCTCACCTGGGCAGCACATGTACTCATTACTCATGAGAAGTTCAAGAGTGAGGCTCCCAAAACAGAAAGAGAAGGTGGAATCCTGTGGAATTCCACAGAGGGTATATTCACTTGCCTCTACTTGACTCTGTGGTTAGTCCTAGTTCCATAGTTCCTCCTTCCACTCCAATGCAGGGGTAGGGGGAGAGAGAGAGGGGAAGGTAGGGAGGAACTGAATGACCAACCAGAAGCCTCTGGTTTAGCATGCTCTTTAGCAAGGGGCAGAAACTTCTATTCCATCTCCTACAGAGCCAGTCAACAAGAGAAACTGTATGAAGTGCCTATTATGTGCTTGAAACTGCTAAGCACTGAAACATTGTGTTAAGTGCTGGGCCAAAGCACATTCTGTGATGGGATAGCTTTTATTATATCTGTATTTCAATGCAAATGTCCAAAAGCAAACTGCCACCAAATACCAGCTAAAAAGAAAAGCCAAAAATTCCAGGCTTTCACCAATGTACAATTGAAACCTAACATTTGGTTTTTCTTTTGTTCTCAGTGTGATGGGAGGTGGGGGGGGAGGTTGAGTGGACATGTGAGAAGGTAGATTTTTTTCTCATTAAAAAAAATAAAATAGGGGTGGCTAGGTGTCGCAGTGAGTAGGAGTGTTGGCCCCAGAATTGGGATGACCCGGGATTGGTTCCGGCCTCAGAAAATGAGCACCCACACATAAATAATGACTAGCCACGTAACCTTGAGCAAGTTAACCCCAATTGCTTAATAAAAAAATAAAAATAAAATAAAATATAACTCACAAAAAGAAACCCAAAGACAAATAACTAAAATAAACTTCGGTAGTGTATTCCCCAAAAGCCAAAAATTAAATAACATATAATTTAAAATATATATTATGTATAATAAATATAAAATATATAACACAACTAAATAGATTAAATAAATATATAATATATAACTTATAACTAAATTATATTTATGTATAATACATAAATATGTTACATAGAATATATTGAATCCATAATTTAATATACTACCTATAGCAAACATACACACACACATATATACAGTCATCCCTTTGTTATTAAGGAAGAATTTCTCTGCCTGATTCTTCCTCACCAGAATAAGTTTTCACAAAGGCAGGAGCTCAGGCAGCCTTTATCTCTACAGTGGACGCCTTCCTACCGTCTGGGCTACACACTGCACATGCCCTGCTGATTCTGCCAGTCCTTTATTCTCTTCTTTAAGTGGGCAATCTAACCATCCTCTTGTTCAGATGTGGCTTCTCAGTTCTCTCCAGTGCTTCACAGAGACAGTGTTCCTTTGTTTTTCTGCCATTTCTTGTCAGTATTGAGAAGCAGGCAGAGGTGACTGGGCTCTTTAATCATGAGGATTAAAAGTTTCTTGAGGGATTCATCCAAGGTTTTAATTTTTGATATGCTCTGGGTCTATGGCACATCTGTGTTAAAAGGCATTCTTATTTACCAGCAATAAATTTAAAGAAAATATTAAAAGGAAAACCCATTTATAACAATCCTGAAAAGCATCAGATGTTTATTTATAAATTAACTTACCTAAAATATGCATTACAACTATAAACCTGTAAGATTATAATGACAGAAACAAGGCCGGGAATTCAATGAGCATGGATATAGTAAAAATGAGAGTATCCCCCCCCCCACACTCAATGTATATATTTAATGCAATACCAATAAAGCTATTAAGAGATTCTGTTATCAGACTGGATAAAATGATAGCAAAATTTAAATGAGAAACAACCATGCAAGAATAACAAACACAGGAGTAGCTAGGTGGTGCAGTGAATAGAGCACTGGCCCTGGAGGCAGGAGGACCTGAGTTCAAATCCGGCCTCAGACACTTAACACTCACTAGCTGTGTGACCTTGGGCAAGTAACTTAACCCCAATTGCCCTGCCTTCCCCCACCAAAAAGAAAAAAAAAAAGAATAACAGACATACATTAGGGACCAAACACAAATAGCAGTGATGAAGGTGATCTTTCACTCCAATGTATACAACAACAAAACTATATGGAAATGGGAAAAAAGAGAGAAACAAAAAGGGTACATGAAACATCTAACCACAAATCTACACAAAAAATTAGTCTTAAACTTATAGAAAATAAAAACTCAGAAATGGATTTATTATATATTGAAAGAATTGTTAGCAACTTGGAGTAAAATGGATTTAGATCTACATCATAAGCCTCAATGAATTCCAGACAGATGACAGATTTAAACATTTTAAAAAATGAGTTAATGTAGAATAAGGTACTTATCTGGGCCATGGAGGACAGATAACTTTTTTTCTCATTCAAGAACTAAAAGAATTATTAGGAAAAGAAAGGTGCGCTTGGTTAGGCTAAAATGAAGAATTCCTGCAGAACAAAAATATGAAAAAAAACAGACTGATAAGTATTTATGGCAAATATAGAGATATGTTTGACCTTAAAATATAGGAGTTATAGCAAAGAACTGGAAACAATAACTATCATTTATGTAGTACTTATATATTTACAGAATGCTTTAGGTATTTGTTATCTCATTTGATCCTTGTTACAACCCTGTGAGGTAAGCGCTGTTATTTTCCCCATTTTGCAGATGAAGAAATTGAAGCACATAGAGGTCAAATGGTTTGTCCACGGTTTCATAGCTATTGAGTATCTGAAGTAGAATTTGAACAAAGATCTTTCTGACCCAAAGTTCAGATCCCACATGTCATTTTAATGCCTTTTATTATGTCCAGTGTCATGGTCAACCCTTGGAAAGGGTTAGTAGTAAAGAACCAGGTTGCCTAAGAGAAGATGAGCTGGTCCAGGTCAAAAATGGAACAAATCAAAGTTCCCATATTGATCACCAAAAGGATTAAGCCTGTGAATAATCTCTTCACTTCTAGCCTTGGCAAAATTGAGAGACAGCAGACTTTTTAAAAAATTGTTCATAATCACTTGAAAAATGCTCAACCTTATTAATAGTCAAAGAAATAAAAATTAAAACAGCTGAAATACCACATCCCTCCCTCAAATTGGCAAAAATAATGGAAACCCATGAAACAATGTTGGCAGAGCTGCAGAGAAACTGGTGTGCTTAATCAATGCCAGTGGAATTGTAGAGTTGAAAACGTTTTTGGAAAGTAATCTGGCAGTATAAACACTGAAAGTTAATGAAAACATGACTTTTGACCCAAGATTTCTTTTGTTTTGAAAATGTTATATAAAAAAAAAAACCAACAGGACTAACTGTTCAAAAACTATCATAGCAGAACTGAGTTCTATTTGTAATTGGGGGAAAAAAAGACAACCTAAGACATCCAACAACAATGAAATGCTTATATAAATAGTGGCATATTAATGTAATAGAAAACTATAGTGCAATTAAAAGAGACAAGTATGAGGAACATAAAGAAATTTGGAAGGACCTTTGTGAAATGCAAGTACACACTAACTACAACCATGTAACAAGAGTAATAAAAGCAGCCTTGCTAGTCTCTTCTGGTTTGGTTGCTTCCCATGATGGAGCTGAGAACACTCCCTGGCACTTTCTGGTGACACCATGATGAAACCGCTTAGGATGGCACATGTGCCCTGGCTTCTCACTAATGAGTGTCTCTTGACTCTGGAAAGAGGGTTGTGTTGAAGAAGAAAAGTTACTGAGGAGCAAGAGCCTCCCATTCAGTGGACTTTAAAGGAAATTAAATTTTGTACTCTTATTCTCTTTTTCTTCTCTCCATTAAGGAGCAAGTCCAGTCCAGCCATCTCTTCATTCTTACCTGACCACATTCCTTTGGATTTTTCCATCATCCTCCACACAGTGTGCCTTCTTCTGCACCACCCTCTGCATATTTTTCAGCTTCCTTTTGTATGTTGTTTTCCCCCATCTCAAACTCAACAAGTCTGAAACAGAAAGCACCCTCACCCCTTCCCTTCTAAAACCATCCTTCCTTTAAACTTGCTTATTTCCATTAAAGGTACTTCTAGTCATTTAGGTTCTGAACTTAGGGCACATCTTCAACCCTTAACTCACCTTTATCTTACGTATTTAATCAATTGCCAAGTGTAGTTGATTATACCTCCACATCTGTTCCATCTGTACCTTCTCTACTCACATAATCAACATCCTAGCTCAGGCCCTCATTACTTCTGACTTGAACTGTTTCAAAAGCCCCCCTTAACTGTGGAGATTTCTGCCAGGTTCTCATGCTTAATTTTCATCAAATCATCTTATATTTCTTTATTTATGTATTACCAGTAGAATGTAAACTCCTTGAGGACAAAATCTTTTTAAAAATTTCCTTTATGTCCCGAGTAACTGGTCTAGAACCTTGTACATAGTAAGAAAGTTTTAATAGGTATGTAGGATAGCAAAAAACCCAGGAGCTTGTTGTCAGGACATATACATATAAAGGGAAGGACATGGACCAGGTAGGTAGAACACAATGACTATGTCATCTTTGTATAGCTTTTGTTATAGCTCAAATTTATTTGCATACCAAGCTGGTGAGCATCTTGGGAATTTCAAACCCTAAATCAGATAGTTGTCTGGGACAAAGGATTACTATCCAGTCCCAGACATAGGAAATTAAAAGACTTAATCTTATACCAGAGGCACTCATCCAGTCTTTGTTCAGCATCCCTCTTTGCTGGGTATAGTGGCTCATAGTCTCTGATCGTGGCCAAGAGTTATCAAGATATTCTTCATCAAGGAGAAGCTTCCTAGTCACTACAGCCTAGCAAATGGGAGGTGAGGTGGATAGCAGGAAATTCTGAGGACAACAGTTAAAGCTTACATTCTATAGCAGAGAGAAGATCTATACCCATAAAGCTGATATAAAAAGCTGATATCAGTGACCCCAAGACTATTGGAGAACCTCCTGGTGAAGACTGCCATGCTCTCATGAATCAGGAATCCTTAGAAGACTAGCAAAGATTGGTAGCAGTCGAAGAGAGAAGGATCCATTGGACATAAAATAATTAGTGGCAGGCGGTGTCAGATGAAGCTCTTCACTCTTCATTGTCACATTGGCCTACAGGTGGAGTTAACATTGCCTAATCAAATGCCAACAAAAGGAACTAAGTCTTTTCTGGGCCCTGACTGGGTAGCCACACTGCAGATATAGCAATGCCCCCTCCTGTTTGTCCTTTTCTTCCTTTTATTTGTTTATATTCTCACACAGACAGGGCTGCTACAGAGAAAAAGCAGAAGTAAACTCTTTAAGGGACTATTTTGTTTGTGTCTTTGTCTCCTAGTACTTAACACAGGGCTTTGCACATAGTAAGCATTTAAGAATTGAGTGCTTCCAGGGGCTGCTAGGTGGCGCAGTGAATAGAGCGCCGGCCCTGGAGTCAGAAGGACCTGAGTTCGGAGCCGGCCTCAGACACTTAATCCACACAAACAAACAAAAAAAAAACCTAGCCGTGTAACCTTGGTCAAGTTACTTAACCCCAATTGCCCTAAAGGAGCGGCTAGGTGGTGCAGTGAGTAAGAGCGCCGGCCTCGGAGTTGGGATGACCCGAGATCAGATCCGGCCTCAGAAAATGAGAACCCACGCATAAATAATGACTAGCCGTGTAACCTTGAGCAAGTTACTTAACCCCAATTGCTTTAAAAAAAAAAAAAAGAATTGAGTGCTTCCATAGTAAGCCTATTGAATTGAACTGAAGTGAAATGATTGTGAAAGAGTGACCCAGTGAGCACAAAGTAAATAGCTGTATCTGCGTCAAGAGCAGAAATGATTTTCTGCTTTGGCACTTGTCTTGAACAAAATAAAAAAGGCTTATTTACTCTATGAAAAAAAAAGAAAAAAAGATTCAATAGAAATGTGAGGATAAGAACCCTGAACTCTGCTTAGAACATGGAAATGAAACTCTGCAATGGTCAGTTTCCTCCACATTTCAGTTCTGGTATTTGCAGTCTTCTGTGCTGATGAATTGGGGAGGGAGGTGGCACAGGGGGTGGAGCACTGGGCTTAGAATCAGGAAGACTTATCTTCATGAGTTCAAATCTGGCCTTAGACATTACCAGCTGTGTGACCTTGGGCAAGTCACTTAACCCTGTTTGCCTCCATTCCTCATCTATAAAATGAGCTGGAGAAGGAAATGGCAAATCACCCCAGTGTCTCTGCCAAGAAAACTCCAGATGGGGTCACAAAGAGTTGGACATGACAGAAACAACTGAACAAAAACAATAAGAAGTCCCTAAGTGTTAGTTCCTGGGTTCCAGACAGGACCCTCCAAACCAGAAAGTTGACAAATTCTTAAAATAGCAAAATCAAAAAAAGTATGCAATTCTAAAAGTTCCTTTGTACATTTGTCTCCTATGCCCTTAATCTAAATCATGTAAAAATGCCCCTTTAAGTTTTAGTCAAGTCCTATAAATTAGGTATGATAGATGCAGAACAATTATCGAACCTGAAGTGGTGAAACAGTTTGGGTATAGATTTATCATATAGAAGTTGCTCTATTTTCTAAATGAGATCCATTGTTTAAATTACTTTATTACTTTGATCATTCATTCATTCACTAACTTGTTCATTCATCTACCTATCAAATATTTATGGTACATCAACTAGGTATAAGGCATAATACTTTCAGTATTGTTCCTAATTTAAGCTTTCTATTAACATGCAGATAAATCCACTGGCACAGAACATATACACATACACAATACATATATATATATATATATATATATATATATATATATATATATATATATATATATGTATGTATGTATAACTTTTCTCTGCCCAGTGCTACTTATACCTTTGTGATCTCTGACCAGACATAGAATATGGGTTACTTAAAGGTGCAAGAGAAATCATTTGGGAACTATATCTGATCAATCAATCAGCAAGAATTTATCAAGTGCTTACTATGTGCCAGGCACTGTGCAAGATGATGAACTATACAACATGTCCCTAAAATCTGGACACATAGGAAATCTCATTAACTAAGCATATTTTCAAGAAGTAAAATGCATGAAATTTTCAACAACATTTTATTTAATTAGCATAAATTTTAGCCATGACAATTTCATAAGGAATAAAAGCTTTCACTGTGTCACCTAGGTGGCCCTCTAGTTGACTTTTGAGAGAAGCCAGGGCAACTAAGAGTTGGAGGCAAAACAAGAGAGTAATCCAGATATGGGAGACCAATGAAAAGGCACAGAGACAGAAGACGGAGGGTAGTGTGTGAAAAGCAGTGAATAGATCAGCGTGGAAGTGCTAGATAGTACAGTGGATAGAGTGCTGGGTCTGGAGCCAGGGACACTCATCTGCCTGAGTTTAAAGCTGGCTTCAAGACACTTACTAGTTGTGTGACCCTGGGCAAGTTATTTAACCCTATTTACTTCCGTTTCCTCATCTGCAAAATGTGCTGGAGAAGGAAATGGCAAACTATTCTGGCATCTTTGCCAAGAAAATCACAAATGGGGTCACAAAGAGGTGAAAAGGACTGAAAAACAGCAAAGGTGGATTGTAGGAAGCCCAGGAGGGAGATTGCAAAGGTAGGAAGGAGTCAGGTTGTGGAGAGCTTTAAAAGACCAACAGTAGGATTTGTATTTGATCCTGGGGGTAATAGGAGCCACTAGAGCTATTGGCAGGGATAACAGGCTGGTAAGATGGTGCTTTAGGGTAATAGCTTCGGAAGCTAAGTGGGGGGTGGATTAAAGGGGGGGAGACTCAAATCAGGCAGAACAATTTGAAAACTATTGCAATAGCTCAGGGGAGATCTAATGGAGAGCCTAAACCAAGATGGTGGCAGCGTGATGGAGAGAAGGGGAGATCTACAAGAAAGGCCATAAGGATAGAGATGACAAGACGATAGGTTAGATATGTGAAGTGATCATGAACAAAGGGCTGAGGATAACACGGATGTTCCAAGCCTGGGTGAATGGATGATGGTGGTGACCTCAGCAGTGATTGTTGTTTGTCCTTCATTTCCAAAGAGGACCAATGACATGATAGATGATGTCTCGACTTGTGTTTGAATTTAATTGAAGTGAAGCAAAGTTGCACAAACCATCAGCCTCACTCTGTCTTCCAGAGTCATTGAAGTCCAGTGGCAAGACAAAATTCAAGACAACTGGAGATCGCCTGGGATGGAGAAGATGACTTTGACATCTTTGACGTCTGATGGAACTCTATGCACTCCAAAGCATCTGCTTCAGTCACCTTCATGGCTATTGGAACAAATTGTTCTCATCTGCCCTTCCCACCAGGGAAAGTCTTCATGTGCTTGGTGTAGACATCCCTCTAATTCACCAACAGGTTTGAGGCCTGTCAGTTACCCTCAACCTGGTTGAGCCCATCTGCAAAGACACTTTCCTGGGGTGTGGCCATCGCCCATGCTACAGATTCTTGGAGTCAGAGTTGAGAGTTGAGTGAATCAGATAGAGACCAAAGGTGGATGAGCATCCCTGAAAAGGACTCAGCAGGGTCTCACACCAGAAACGCTAGTTCTTCCTCAATACCTCATACACCCAGTAATAGTTCAGAAGAGGGGAGGGTTTGGGGCGAAAGATAATGAGTTCTTTTCTGGACACATTGAGTTTGAGATGTCTATGGCTTATCCAGTTTGAGATGTCCAAGAGGTTAGGGCTGGATATGTAGATCTGGGATCATCTGTATAGAATTGAAACTATAGAAGTTGATGAGAACACTAAGGGAAATAGGATAGAAGGATCAAGGTCAAGGGCAATCAGCTAAACCAGGTAGTGAGTTTTCCCTGGTTGAAGATTCAGTAAAGGAGACCAGGGAAGGATCAAAAAGGTAGGAGAAGAACCAGGAGGGAGCAGTGTCAGGAAAACCTAAAGAGGAAAAGAGAATGAATGATAGCAGCAGAGTCTGCAGAGGGGTCAAGAAGGATGAGGACTATGAAGAGGAATGGTGAAGTCGGAAGACAGATAGCAAAGGGCTTAGGATCAAGTGTGAAGAGACAAAGAGGAGGCATCAGTTGTATATGCCTTTCTCCACAAGCTCATCCAGGAAGGAGAGGAGAGATATAAGACAGTAACTATTGGGAAGGGTCAGATCAAATGAGAAGTTTTCTTAAGGCCGAGGCAAATGTGAACATATTTGTAGACATTGAGGAAGGGACTCACATTTAGAGAGAAATTGAAGATTAGAGGAAATGATAGTGGAAACAATCTTCTAGAAAAAACGATGGGAAATGGGATCAAGGGTCCATGTAAATGAGAAAAGACCCTTCATGTCAGAAGGGAGTGAAGGAAGAGATGGTAGGGGAAGATGTCTGACTGATGTGAGATGATGAGAAGAGGAAAAGAAACATCTCTCAACAAATGTTACAGACTTCGTTTGTATTAAATATACATGTGTGGCCTTCCCTATAGAAGATAAGCGCCTTTGGGGCAGGGACTAATTTCATTTATGTCATTGTAACTCCAGCACCAAGCAACGTACCTGGAATATAGTAGGTGCCTAAAAATGCTCATTATTTACTTTCTGACTTACTTGGCTTTTCTTCCTGGTGTTGGGAAGACAGAAGTGTTGGAGAGTGATAGAACACTGGATTTGCAGTCAAGAAGACTCGAATCTAAATTCTGCCTCAGTTGCTATCTAGCTGTGAGACCCTGGCCCACTCATTTAATCTCTCCTGGCCCAAGTTTCCTTATCTTTACATCGATGATAACAATAGCATTTGTTTTACAAAATTGTTGCAAAGATCAGACTAAATAATATGTATAAGTGAGAGGGGGACCCATATGTACAAAAATATTTATAGCAGTCTTTTTGTTGTTGGCAAAGAATTGGAAATCAAGGGGATGCCCATCAATTGAGGAATGGCTGAACAAGTTGTCGTATATTAATGTAATGGAAATACTACTGTGCTATAAGAAACGAGGAGCAGACGGACTTCATAATAACCTGGAGAGACTTCTATAAACTGATGCTGAGTGAGGAGAGCAGAACCAGAACTTTGTACACAATCACAGACACATCTTGTCTATGACAACTAACTTTGATAGCCTGGGCTCCTCTCAGCAATGCAAGGTTATAAGACAACTCCAAAAGACTCATGGTGGAAAGGGATATCCACATCCAGAGAACAGAACTAGAGTCTGAATGCAGATTGAAGCCAACAATTTGCTCTCTCTGTTTTGTGTTTTGTTTTGTTTTATTCCTTCTTTCTCGTTGTTCACTCCGTTGGTTATAATTCTTCTTTACAACTTGACTAGTGTTTAATGTGAAGGTATTTGTAGAACCGATATTGGATTGCATGCCACCATGGTGAGGGGGGGAAGGGAGGTGGAGAAAATTTGGAACTCAAGTGACTGTGGGACTAAACTAAAAATAAATAAATAAAATTTTAAAGAATAAACAAATAATATGTATAATATGCTTTTCGACTTTTAAACATTCTGTAAATATTAACTATTTGTGATAGCCAGGTTTTGGACTGTTCTTCCTATTCAAGCACCAACATTTCATAACATAATGGGCATGAGCTAGCTAATCTCTAGAGGCCATACTGCCAGTGTGTGTGCTGAATACATTGAAAGTGTCTATCCATTTTTGGCTGCTCTCCATTTAGATGCTTTATGTACTTTTAGTTTCAATGACCCCTCATCTTGTGACGATGATTCTGGGATTTGGCCTTCTGTTTTCGGCTCCCAGTTCTGTCTGATTGATCTGCATCAGCTCACCTCAGCACTCATCATTTCTTCTTCCTCTCTGGGGGTGAGTGTTTGGCTCCTGACATTCAGCATTGTTCCCTGTCCACAGCCCTTTCCCATACATTACTCCTGACACGTGAATCATACACTTCTGGCTTAGCTCACTGACCCAAGTAACATCTAGCTGCCTCAGTCTCCTGGGCTTCCAGTGACCTGCTGGAACCTGCCAACTAGAACGTAACATCCATCCTCTTTGAATGTCAATCCATGTGCACATTCCGGTCTCTTCTCTCCAAGGCCCCTTTTCTTTTAAATTCCCTTGACAGAAGACAGAGGTATAGGGAAAATATAAGACACCAATAGAGGGCATCTGATTAGCACTGAGAGGAGAGAGTAATTCAATACTCAAGGATTCGTGATTTTGTCTCCCCTGATGCACATTATAGTGCTTCTACAACTTACTAAGATTTATTATGGCCAAGGAACATATTGCATGGCAGCTAGCTAAGAGTAAGGTTAAGAATGGGCCTAAACAAGGGAACCCCTGGGGGCTACAAGATTATTACAGAACTGCCACCAGTTGAAGGGAAGTACTAAAGTTAACACTGGCAGTATCAACCATCATTGCCTTCTACTGGCCAGGGACTCCACTGAATGTGGTATCATAAGTTTGTATATACTGTGCTGCATTTAGGGGAAAAGAAAGAGCTCATTGAAAGATCTACTAAATGCTTTGTTAAGGGCTTGGATACAAGTCCTTTGTTCATAACTTTCTTAAATAAACATGTTCTTTTTCTATTACCTCCCCCGCAAAAAAAAAGAGTCGTCATGACCCAAAATTTTGTTACCCTACAAGCAACCAGGTGATGGGCTTTTATGAACTTAATTAGCTAGACTAGTCCTCAAGTAACATATACTCTGTCCTAAACAGAGAAGAAGAGAAGAGGAAGGAACAGTGGCTCAAAATTGGATTTTTTTCTTTCAGAAGACCTCTCATGGTTGGAAAGAGATTGAGGAAGGGACAAGAAATATAATAGGACCCTTTGACCCAGCAATACCACTTCTAGGGTTATATCCCAAAGAGATCATAGAAGTGGGAGAAAGACCCATATATATAAAAATACTTATAGCAGCCCTTTTTGTGGTTGCAAAGAATTGGAAACTAAAGGGGTGCCCATCAATTGGGGAATGGCTAAAAAAATTATGGTATATGAATGTAATGGAATATTATTGTGCTATATAAGAAACGAGGAGGTGACAGATTTCATAATTACCTGGAGAGACTTATACAAACTGATGCTGAGCGAGAAAAGTAGAATCAGAAGAAATTTGTATACAATCACAGACATATCATATGTGTGATGACCAACTATGACAGACTGGACTCTTTTCAGCAATGCAGTGATATAAGTCAATCCCGAAAGACTCAAGAAAGAGAGAAATGCGCCATCCAGAGATAT
>WOXC01002360.1:600000-825466 GCA_011680675.1 Gymnobelideus leadbeateri | reverse complement strand
TGGTAATAATGGCTATAGAATGGCTAGGTAAATCTAATGAGAAATTAATCACTGTGAGAATTTTAGTCAGATCAGATTATTGGAGGTTGTAGAGCAATTTCGATTAACTAGATTTGTTCCTCTCCTTCTGCTTTACCCATTAACTTTATAATTAGAAAGCAGATGTTACAATGTTCTTAAAACAAAGGATTGTAAAAGATTAGTTTGTATATCTTTGAAGTGTTTAAGAGATGAAAACAGAAAAAATATATACATATTTTGAGTCAAACTCAGCCTCTCAATTCTACATTTGTGCCACCTCTCAATTATCCCGCTTAATGGAGGGAAGAATTCAAATAGATATTCCAAAGGAATAAATAACCACTAAATAGTTCCTTTTGACTCAGAAACGCGGTGTTTATTTACCCCAATAATCTTATATTTTGTTTTAAATAATTTTAAAATTAATTTCCATTCTCATCATGGGATTCAGGTATAGTTTGTTAAATGGCAGGGGAAGATAGTATTAAAAGTATTTATATGACCAATTGTCATATGAATCATATATAGATAATTATTTTTAAGGAAATCTTTTAAATAGATCCATAGCTTTTCCTGGCAAGAGTTTTTTTTTGGGGGGTAATAGTAGTGATTCCATTCAATTTATCAAAAACTTAATAAGCTTATACTATGTATAGAATACTCTTCTAGGTGCTGGAAGGAGGTGCAAATTTTGATGAGACTGGATCTTCTTTTGCTATTTACAACCTAAGAGGGTCAAGGTAAAAATACACAATTATAAAATTACATGACAATTGTATTAGAGAGATGCATAACAAAGAACAATGTGAGGTCTGGAAAAGGGAAGGTTGTTACAAGGCAGACTAGGAAAGGTTTCATGGAGTAGATACTTAAATTGAGTTTATACTCCTTTTTTTTTTTTTTTTTTTTTTTTGCTTTTTGGAGGGCAGTTGGGGTTAAGTAACTTGCCCAAGGTCACAAGGCTAGGTTTTTTGTTTTTGTATGCATTAAGTGTCTGAGGCCTCATTCGAACTCAGGTCCTTCTGACTTTAGGGCCGACTCTCTACTCACTGCGCCACCTAACTGCCCCTTATACTCCTTATTTTTTAAATGGTATATTATTTGTCTCAATTGCATGTAAAAACAGTTTTTAACATTTTTTAAAAATTTTGAGTCTGATATTTTTCTCCCTTCCCTTCTCCCCTAGAGGCTAAACAATATGATATAGGTTATATATGTATAGTTGTACAAAGCATATTCCCATACTAATCATGTCGTGAAATTGTTCAGTAATTCCCTAGTTGATAACAATCCCCTCAATAGTCAATTATTTGAACTACAAAAAGACCTGCTATAAATAATTTTGTACATATAGGTCTTTTTTCCTTTTTTTAATCATCTCTTTGGGATACAGACCTAGTAGTGGGAATACTCGATCAAAGGGTATGCAAAGTTTTGTTGCTTTTGGACATAGTTACAAATTGCTCTCCAGAATCAATGGATCAGTTTACAACTGCACTAACAGTGCATCAGTGCCCCAATTTTCCCATACCCCTTCCAATATTTATCATTTTCCTTTTTCTGTCATGTTAGCCAATCTGTTTGAGGTATGAGGTATGCCTTGGGCTGCTCAATATCCAGCACTAAGCATGGTCAGAGACGTGAATAAGAAATGACCAGACCATGTGGGTAGTTCAAGGAAGAGCCAGGAACTCCATTTATTGATTCTTAGTACAAGATTTTTATAGGGCAAATGAGACAAAGGAATTGGACTCTAGTGTTCTTATCTTTACCTTAGTCTGTCATATCCTGGAAGTAGCACAGGATAGATAATTTGATAAGGCTTTGTTATCTAGATGCCAAAAAAGTCTTAGGAAAAGTCAATTAACTCTTTTCATATGCAGTCACATTACAAAGGATGGTCTCCAGAGCTGGCTCCAAGGCTGAAGGCAAAGCTGGTTATCATCAATCATTGAAGACATTTGCATTGGAGTCTAAAGAATCACATATTTTGGCTAAAGTCTTGGGGTAGAGCCTATTGTTCTCAAAATTCAAACAACTTCCTTTTAAGTGTAACCCATATCAAAAGACTCAAGGAGCAAGTTTAACAAAAAGCCAAGTCTGGAAGGGCCTTCTATAGGGAACATAGTCTGAGTTCTGAATCAGGCACTTTGGCTCCCCACAGAGGTGGTACCTTAGAATTGTTTTAATTTGCATTTCTCTAATTACTTGTAATTTAGAGCACTTTTCTTGTGACTATTGATAACTTTGATGACTTCATCTGAAAACTGCCTGTTCATATCCTTTGAGCATTTGTTAATTAGAGAATGGCTTGTACACTTATAAAATTTGACTCTATTCTCTATATATTTCAGAAATGATCCCTTTATCAGAGACACTGTAAAAAAAAAATTCCTGGCTTTCTGTTTCCCTTCTAATCTTGGGTACATTGATTTTGTTTGTGCAAAACTTTTTTTTTAATTTAATGTGTCATAGTTATCCATTTTATATTACATAGTGCCCTCTGCCTCCTGTTTGGTCATAAATTCTTCCCTCATTCATAGATCTGACAGGTAAACTGTTCCATACTCCCCTAATTTGCCCAGAGTATCACCCTTTATGTCTAAGTCATCTATTTTCTTTCTGGAGTTGGACATCTCCTGTGTAGTGAGTGCTTTTTGGGGCCCACTAACTCTAGGTTAAATAGAGGATACACTGCATCTGGAGGATTTGATTCATTGTCTCTACTTCATATACATTACTCCTCTAAGCAATAAACTCCAGTGACTTCCTATTGCCTCCAGGAGCAAATACAAAATGCTCTTTTTGGCAAAGTCCTTCATTACCTAAATTCTCCTACTTTCCAGTCCTCTCATACCTTAATCCCCAATAGGTACTCTTAGTTCTAGTGACATTGAGGTTAAGAGATTTGTGTAGTCACATAGCAATCCATTTCAATCCACATTTATTAATTGTTTACTACGTACCAGGCATTGTGTAAGAACTGGGGATACAATTAATTAATAAACCATATAGTCCCTGTTCTCAAGAAGCTTACATTCTTAAGAGAGAGACAACATATGAAAAGGAGGCAGAAAAAAGGGGGTAGAACGGGACACTCTGGGTACCCAGCTCAGGGACATCTTGTTCCATGCAATTAAAAACAGGCAGATTAGCAGATGATAGGTAGAGAGCGCTGTGTCCAGTTTCTGCCCTCTTTAAAAGGCATTGGGAGGAGTTTGGTTTTCTGCTCTCAAGCCCTCTAATCAGAAGAAAGAGGAAGCTGCAGGAAGTGTGGTCAATGAAGGCTTGAATTAGGAGCCAGATGGTGAGGTTAGAAGTGATGAGATTATCTTGGGAGGGTTATCTTGTTCCACAGAGTTTAAACCAGGCAGAGCAGCAGATGCAGAATGGACAGTGACACATACATAGCAGGGCTGTGATCTGAAATCAAAGTGTCTAACTCCAAGCTCAGTACAATTCAACATTGCTGTTGTGCTATAGAGAACCTGGGGTTTTCCCAACTTAAACTATCACATCTTTGGTCCTTTATTACTGTTCCAGAGCATAGGATTTAGCCTCAGACATGTGCAAGTGATCTGGAGAGCCTCTGGTAGACCGGATTGTAAGATTCTCTTCCCCTAAGGATTACAGAACTTTTAGGGGAATGTAGAGAATATTTTCTAGCATTCTCTAAAACCAATTACAGCCTTTGTAATCCACAGAAAGGATTCTGCATTTTGTAAATTTTTTTCATTAAGGTTAACCTTGTATGTTAGCTGGAAAAGTAGAGTTAGCCAGGGAAACCCCATATAAAATCTGATCTCATGACCTTTTGATCTTACTCTATAGTTATTCTACCCTTCTAGCATTGGAGATAGTTTAGTCTCAAAGTCTAGGACCCACCAAAATGACATGAATTTTTATATATTTGCATGTTGTGGTTTTATTAATTAATAATCAAATATGCAAATATATCCTTGAACTACCCTAGAATTTAGCATGATAAAATTAAATATGGAAATATGTCAAGTAACAATTTAAGGGGGTAACCTATAAATGAGGTCAACCAATGTAATCCTATTATTAAATTATGGTATGCTCCCACCAGCCATAGAATTATAAAAATTCATGTCATTTTGGTGGGTCCCAATCCAAGCTCACTTAATATTTTTTCATCAATAAGCTGTAAAAACCTCCTTTCCAACTAGTAGTTACCCTTATCACTCTATACAAAGTCCTTAACCTCCTAAAATAAATATTAAAATTATTAGCCATTAAATCAATTATAAAGCAGACATGGATAATTATAATATTTCTTTTGTGAAAATATTCACAGCCAAAGTCAGTTTAAATATTCATCATAATGGGCAGATGATTTATCTTCACTTGTGAAAATGCAATCTCACACACTGGTTTAATCAGAATTATAGAGTCTCTTCATTAGAATCTTCTTTATTCTCTTTGCAAAATAAAGATTTCAACAGTTTCATAAAGAAAGATCTTACCTTCATCTTTCTCTGTGTTCTCTCTAAATCTTTCCAGATATGACAGGAAAACAATTTCTTCAGTTTTTTTAGTTGTGTTTTTTTTTTCAGACCCTCACTATTTATCAGCCTTTTTTCCAGGCTCACTCCTCAAAAAATTAAATTATCTTTATGATATTTCTTCATAAAATAAAAGTTAAGACAATTTTAACAAGAAAGAAATTTCACCTCACTTTCTTTCTCTCTTATATCCTCTACAGATACTATATTAATCTTCATATAGCAAAATGAACACCCCTTCTTCCCCCAACCACACCCTTACTCTGATAGCACAAGGAGAAAGACCTCACAGAATGATAGTTTTATATGTAAGTCTTGGATTCTATGTTCTAAAAAGTAACAATTTATACAGTCTCTGAAGAAGAATCTTTTGAAACAGGTTCAATACTTCAGTGTGATAAAGGATTTGTTATTTCATGGTGACCCATGATTGTCACCATTTCAGTAGATTATCATTATGAGTTCCTGCCTACAAGAAAAACATCAAAAAGGTTAGCTGATCAACAGTCTTTAGATGATGAGACTTTCTAAACTTGACTAGGTGGGTGTTTGGATTACAGACATAAATACAGTACATTGTTAAGCCTAAATTCAAAAACCTTTTGTATCTTCCTAAGACCTGATAAAACTAGTGGCCAGTTGTCATATCCATATGATCAGATTGAAACAGCATAAAGAATATGGGTTTGCAATCAAAGAATCCAGAGTCATTCTTGGGAAAGTTGCTTAGTATTTCAGAGCCTCAGATTGATCATCAGTAAAATGAAGAGAGTTGGATAAGATAATTTCTAAGGTAAACTATAGTCTTACCTCTGTCATTTATCATTAATCAACCAATCAATAATCAAAGATAATATGTGCCAGACTGTTGTTTGTTCTTGGTTCTCCAAGAGGACCATGCCACCAGGGAGGTGATGTCATGACATGCAAGTGAATTGAATTTAAGTGAGGGATGGCTGTGCAAAGTCACTAGCCCCACTTTCTCCTGGGGATGAAACGACAGCAATGAAACAATCCCTGCCCTCCAGTATTTTACCATCTGAAATTAGATTCCATCTAACCTATAGATTCAGTATCTCCCTAGTTATTCAAATGTTGTTTCCTCCATTAGAATGTGAGTTCCTTGAGAAGCTATTTGTTCCTTTCTCTATATCATCAGGACATATTAAAACATAGTCAATTCTTAGTGAATGCTTGTTTACTAACTATCTTAGGGAGAAAACTTAAATATATAGCATAGATACAAAATTGGATAAAATAGAATTTTGAGGAGAAGGCATAGTCAGCTGAGAGATCAGGAAAGACACTTTGTGGAAGGTGGTAGCATCAATGCAATATTCATAGCACCAATAGAGATGGTAAATATGCTGGCATAGTTCTCAACTGCAAAATATAACCGACTCTCCATATGGAAAACAGAAGCAAAACACTTATTCAGACACCAGAAAACTAAATCCCAGCACCAGGAAACTGAATCCCTCATAGCAACATAGCAAATGGTCTATCAACCATTATACAACAGAGAGCCACACCATCCTTTAGCCTTCCCACAAACCAACACTCACCCTGTCTCCCAGGGTGCATCCTCTCTCTCCCACTATCTAGCTGCTCTAATGCCCAGCTTCCTGTGAGCTCTGTTTCACCCTTCAGCAAACTCCTCCCATAACAGACTCCATGTGGTCACATTCAACCTATTAGGGGGCAGGGAATATTTTTAAATATCTTTAAATTCCTTTAGGCTTTTTAAGGGGCAGGGAAGATCTTCAAATGTCTATTACCATTACATAGGTGAAATTTGAGCTTATCATTGAAGGAAGTTAGGGGTCTTAAGTGAAGGAGGTGAGGATAGAATGCTTATACAAAAACAGAAGAACTGGAGTGCTTATGAAGAACAGTAAGAATCCACTATGGCTCCATTATTGTGAGGATGGTAATTAAAATAATAAAAAAAAAAGAAAACATTGGCTTCAATGACCTAATTCTTTTTCCCCTTTGAAAATTCCCTCCTTCTAATACCCAGTGTCTTCATGCTATTCTAATGTCTTCTGTCTGACCTTTAACAGAGACAGAACACTTGGACCTGCCTTCAGCCTGTACACTATCTTCAGTCCTTTTTTCCTATCAATTTAACTTTTAAAATAAAACTATCAAGCCCCATTCCTTTAGGGTCCTACTCTCTGATGATAAAAAACTCATTAGTGGGTTAATTTCCTAACCCTTCCCTAATACTTACATTGGAACCTCCTAGAGTCAAAATGCCTCCACTCCAAAAACTAGAGATAATGAGCAAAAGTTCAGTCCCCCTAACTGGTTAGAGATAAAAATACCTTTGAGGAAATGGCCCTTTGAAGGACCTTCAAATCACTCCAACCTCAAAGGCCTACTGCTCCTCCAATATGTAGTGTGTACACTATGCATATTTTCATAATTTTTAATAATTGAAGGATAAATTTTAGAAATTATTCTTTTTATATAAAATTTTTATCTTAGCATTATCATTCTTATCCTCATCAAATGACAGGTGCTTTCAGTGTATAAGGAAATGAAAGTTTAAAAAACATGAAGTAAATTTTCAGACAGAAAAACATAGCTATTGCAACCCCCTTAGGGCTCAGTTTTTCTTTTAAATACAAATGGGAGGTAACTAAGACTCAACTATACTAAATTCTAAAACAAAAATTACATTGTGTAAATGTTATCAGGAACCCAGAGGAGAATATAGCATTATCCAGATTGGTCATATTAGTTGAGTTACAATTTTAGTGAAAGCCTTTTTTAATTTGGCAGGATTTGATGCAAGAAAATAATTAGATTCTTTATTTGGTTTTAAATTAAGCTTCTATTTTTAAATGCCAACCTACACCAACGTTGAAAAGAATCAAAGTATTCTTATTTAAATCACTGAAAAATATAAATACAAATGAGTGTTTGAGTTAGGAAGAACTCTAGAAAGATTTACTCTTTATTATGATACTATGGACTAATTCATGGGACAGGGTTTCTCATACAGTTGAAAACAACTACAAAGGGGAATATTAAAGGTAGTGTAAATGAAATCACAGGCCTTCTGTACAAACTTGGAGACAGAGCAAGACAGGATGGGAAGTATAATAACACATACTTGATAAAGTACAGGGACCAACAGTAGGAGGAAAGAGAGAAGAATTCAAAAATTTCTGCCGGACCAATCTTTACCCTGACATTCAATATAGGTTGTACATGTGTAGTTATGCAAAACATTTCCCTCCATCCTATCCCACTCTCCACTTATTCTGTTTTCTCCTTTGACCTGTCCCTTTTCTTTTTTTGCTTTTTGGAGGGCAATTGGAGTTAAGTGACTTGCCCAAGGTCACATGGCTAGGTTTTTGTGTTAAGTGTCTGAGGCCAGATTTAAACTCAGGTCCTCTTGACTCCAGGGCCAGTGCTCTATTCACTGTGCCACCTAGCCGCCCCAAACATGTCCCTTTTCAAAAGTATATGCTTCTGAACAGAGGGGCGGAGCCAAGATGGCGGAGTAGAAACAGCTCTTCCAAGCCTCTCTGCCCCCAGATTCTCCACAAACTATGTAAAAAAGGACTCTGAAAAACTTCTGGAGCCCCAGCACCCACAGAACGACACAGAGAAGCTAACCTCCCGCTGAGGACAGCCCAGCACCCTGCAGGAAGGACCAGCGCAGTGGTCTGGGAGCCGGCAGCACGCAGAGCGCAGGAGCCGAGCGAGCCCAGGTCCACGTGAGCCGAGGTTTTAGCCCCAGGGCGGCAGGGCCAGTAGCCGGCTGGAGGAACCCCAGAACACCAGGAACTGTGGAGATTCCAGAATTATCAACATAGACTTGCCTAGGACAAAGTAAGAGGTTAGTGTCCTATGGACTTTGGGACTAGTATTCGGGGAATGCGTCAGCTCCCTCCCCTGGGGGCTAGAAGCCTCTGAGGAGACACGCCATTCTGTAGTTTTCAGAGGCATTTCCGGCTCCCAGCCTACAAATCGTGGGGAGATCCAGCGATCAGTCTTGGGGGGTAATTGCTCTTGCTTTAACCTCCCTGGATCTGGATTGCGATCTAGGGTGGAAGTTGTGGGTGGGTTTACAGCTTGCCAGAAACGGAAGTTGCCCCCCACATGTTCGGGATGAAAATTCCTCTATCTGGCCTTAAAGCCATAGTGTGGCAACAAGCCCAAAAGTCAAGCAATTAAGTGGCAACATGCCAAGGCAAAGGAAACAGAAAAATGCAACCATAGACTCCTATTTTGGGGGCATAGAGCGGGAAAAGGACTGTGAGGTCAGAAGTCCTGCTCCAAAAGCCCCAGGGGAAAACATGAGCGGGTTGCAGGCCATAGAGGACCTTAAGAAGGACTTTAAAAATCAAATAAGAGAAGTGGAGGAAAAATTGGAAAGAGAAATGAGAAGGATGCAGGAAAAGTATGAAATGAGGGTCAACAGCCTGACTGAGGAAAACAACACCTTAAAAAATAGACTAACTCAAATGGCAAAGGAGGCCCAAAAGGGCAATGAGGAGAAGAATGCCTTAAAAAGTCGAATTTGCCAGATGGAAAAAGAATCTCAAAAGTTCACTGAGGAGATTCATTCCTTCAGAGTTAGACTGGAGCAAATGGAAGCTAGTGACTTTATGAGAAATCAAGATACTATTAAACAGATCCAAACAAATGAAAGAATAGAAGGCAATGTGAAATATCTCATGGGAAAAACCACTGACCTGGAAAATAGATCCAGGAGAGACAATTTAAAAATTATTGGACTACCTGAAAGCCATGATCAAGGAAAGAACCTAGAAATCACCCTTCAAGAAATTCTCAAGGAAAACTGCCCTGATATTTTAGATCCAGAGGGCAAAATAGAGGTTGAAAGAATCCACCGATCACCTCCTGAAAAAGATGTCAAAAAGAAAACTCCCAGAAATATTATAGCCAGGTTCCAGAATCCCCAGATCAAGGAGAAAATACTACAAGCAGCCAGGAAGAAACAATTTCAATATTGTGGAAACACAATCAGAATAGCCCAGGACCTGGCAGCTTCTACACTGAGGGATCGAAGGGCATGGAATATGATATTCCAGAGGGCAAAAGAACTGGGAATGAACCCAAGGGTCACCTACCCAGCAAAACTGAGTATTTTGTTTCAGGGGAAAATATGGTCATTCAGTGGAATAGAGGACTTTCAAGCATTCTTGAGGAAAAAACCAGAATTGAATAGAAAATTTGACATCCAGACACAAGAAGCAAGAGATGCCTGAGAAGGTAATCAGGGAAAAGAAATCAAAAGGAACTTATCAAAGTTGAACTATTTACATTCCTATATGGAAAAGCAATATCTGTGACTGATGATATCTTTCTCACTATGAAAATAATGGAAGAAGGGGGTGTGGTCATATGAATACATATGTGAATGTGTGTGTATATGGCTACAGTTATATATGGATAGAGGGCATAGGTTGATTTTGTTGGGAAGGGAGAGTACTCAAGGGATGAAATTATGAGGTGAGAGAGGAAAGTGGCAAGAGGAGATGGGGAGAGACATGGTAGGGTAAACTATCTCATGTAGGGGAAGTGGGTGCAAAGGAGGGGGAGAATAAGGAAGGCTAAAAAGGCAAAACCACATTCACATTGAATTTGGTTCAGGGAGAAAATGACATACATACTAAATGGGATATCTCAACCTGCAGCAGGATAGGGGGAAGGGGGATGAGAGGAGGGATGATGGATGAGAGGGCATCCTTGGGGTGAGGGGAGGTTGGAAGTACCCACTATAGAAGAGGGACAGGATCATGTAGGGAATGGACCAGGTGGGGGGTGGGATGAGTGGGAGGGAATTATAAGCAGCCTTGTACAATATATCTACTATGATAATGTTTTGCATAGCTAGACATGTACAACATATACTGAATTACTTATATCCCAAGAAGGAATGGGTGAAGGAAATGGATCTGAAATTCAAGGTCGTAACATTAAATGTTTCAAATATATATATAAATACTATTATTAATACTCTTTGCCTATAATTGGGAGATAAGATATGCAGGCATTGGGACACAAAGATTCATCTTCCTCTAATGGAAAAGTCGATGGGGGTATGGGAGAAGGTATGGGAGAGAGCAGATTGGAGGAAGCGATATCTTGTGGGACTGCTATTCTGGGAGGTTGGGTAGGGGAATAATGGGGGGAAAATGATTGTAACTCAAAATCTGGCGGAAATGAATGATGTAAAACAGAAGTTAATAAAGTATTTGTTTAAAAAAAAATAAAAATAAAAAATAAAAAAAAAGAAATATTTAACAAAAACAATAAAAGCACAATAAAACATAAAAATTTTTTTGCTTAAAAAAAAAAAAAAGTATATGCTTCTAACTACCCCCTCCCCCAATCTGCCCACTCTTCTATCATACCCCCTCTTAACCCCTTTTCCCTACTTTGCTGTAGGGTAAGATAACCAATTAAGTGTGTATGTTATTCCCTCCTTAAGATAGATTCAATGAGAGTAAGGTTGACCCTTTCATCTTCCTGCTCTTCTCCTCCATTGTAACAGTTTTCTCTTGTACCTTTTATATGAGATAATTTACCCTACTCTAACTCTCTCTTCTTCCTCCCAATATATTCCTCTCTCACCTCTTAAGTTTATTTTTTAGATATCATCCCTTCATATTCAACTGATCCTATGTCCTCTGCCTATGTATACATGTATACACGTATATACACACTCAAATATATTTATACACAAATACACCTTCCTGTTCATACATATATATGTATGTATACATATATACCCCCTTCAACTATTCTCATGCTGAGAAAAGTCTCATGAGTTGGTTATCATTTTTCCATGTAGGAATGTAGATAGTTCAACTTTAATAAATTCTTTATGATTCATTTTTCCTGTTTACCTTCTCATGCTTCTCTTGCTTCTTAAACCCTATTTTTGCAAAAATACTGTCCAAAGTTGTTTCAGAAAAATAATTCAGTTTCTACTTAATGTCAAGTTAATATGCATTTATTTGTCAGTTAGGCAGCATTTATTAAGCACCTACTATGTGCCAGGTAGAAAGCTAACAGATGCATATATACAAAGAAAGGGGAAAAAATTGAGGGAGCCAGTCTGTTCTTAAGGAACTTACATTCTTTTTTTTTTTTTGCTTTTTGGAGGGCAGTTGGGGTTAAGTAACTTGCCCAAGGTCACACGGCTAGGTTTTGTTTGTGTGTGCGTTAAGTGTCTGAGGCCGGAACCAAACTCAGGTCCTTCTGACTCCAGGGCCCACGCTCTACTCACTGCGCCACCTAGCCGCCCCAAGGAACTTACATTCTAATAAGGTGAAAAAACATGCAAAAAATGTAGACAAGACAAATCGGAGATAATTGATATCTGAAAGGAAAATGGCATTAATGGGAGAATTAGTAAAGATTTCTGGTAGAAGCTAGAATTTTAGCTGGAACTTAAAGCTTCCAAAGAGGTCACGATATCCCTTAAAACACTGGTAGTGAAATTTAAAAGTGAACTTCAAGGTGAACACATTTCAATATTGTACACGCAACTATCAGGAGATTCCTGGAGATTTATTTCTAAACTCTTTTTCTTTGTTTATTTTATTGTATTTATTTTTGAGAAACAATATCATTCATCCAGTTCATTATTTAACGACTTTCTCTCCATAGATGCAATACCTCCCAGTGAGATCTCTAAATTGAGACTAGTATTGAATTTGAGCAAAACTAAATGAGAATTTCTGCTAAGGTATTAAAGCTTTGGAATCTGAGTTTTGGGGAAATGAAGGACAGTCAACACCAACACTGACAATGATGTGACAGAAAAGTTTTGGAATGTATCAGGCACTATAAGTAATGAGGATACAAAGAAAGGGAAAGACTGACCCTGCTCTCAAGGAGCTCACATTCTAATGGGGAAGACAACATGCAAAAAAACTATGCACATTCAAGTTATCCACAGGATAAAGAGGAAATAATAGACATAGGGAAGACACTAGAATTGAGAGAGTTTGGGAAAGGTTTCCAGAAGAAATTAAGATTTTTATTGGGGACTTGGAGGAAGTCACAGGGCAGAGATGAGGAGGGAGAACATTCCAAACATGGAGGATAGCCCTAGACTATGGAGCTGAAATGTCTTCTTAGTGTCATTACATTGTAAAGTAACTGTGGGGGTGAAGGTGAGAGGAATGAAGGTATGAGACAATTAGAAAGGCTGGGGTTGGAACAGCTTATGAAGACTTTTAAAAACTAAACAGAAGATTTTATATTTAAAACTGAAGATGATAAGGAACCAATGATTTTTTTTAATTGAATAGGAATGACATAGTCAGATGAAGGAGGATCCTTTCAATAGCTAAGTGGATGAGATGTTAGAGTGGAGTGGTAGGGAAATCAACCAATTATTGGTTATTGCAAAAATTTATGTGTAAGATGATAAGGACCTATACCAAGGTGCAGAGGAAAGAGGTAGACTTGGGGGAAAGATGTTATAAAAGTGAAATTGTCAGCATGTGGCAATAGACTGATATGTGAGATGATAAAGAGAATGAGGAGTTGAAATTGCAAGCCAAGGTGACTAAGAGGTGATCGTGCCCTCAACAACTTTAGACAAATTTTCAAGACAACTAAGTATTTATATTAAATTTGATCCATCAATCATAAACCCAATAGATTTAAACCAGTCAATAAATCAATAAACATTTATTAAGCACTTATCTGGCAGGCACTAATTTGCTAAACACTGGGCATTGAAAAAGAGGAAAAAAAATCTCTGTCCTTAAAGAGTTTACAACCTAATGAGGGAGACAACATGCAAACAAATATATACAAAACAAGCTGTATACAATATAAATAGGAAATAATTAACAGAGGGAAGGCACTGGAATTGAGGGTTTTTTTATAGAATGGTGTAATTTTCCTGCAAGTGAAATTTTAGTTGGGACTTAAAGGAAGCCAAGGAGGTAAGTAATCAGAGAAGAGGAAGATAATCATTCCAGGAATGCAGGACAATCAAAGAAAATGCCTGCAGCCAAGAGATGGAGTTTATTTGTGGAAGAGCCAGGAGGCCAAAGTTGCTGGATTATAGTACATGTCAGGGAGTAAGGTGTAAAAAAGATTGTAAAGGTAGGAGAGGGCTATATTATGAAGGAGCTTGAAAGCCAAGCAGACAGAGCATTTTTCAAAAACAATTTAATCATGGAGGCAATAGGGAGTCATTGACGTTTACTGAGAGAGGGTGTGTGTGTGTGTGTGTGTGTGTGTGTGTGTGTGATAAGATTGGACCTGTGATTTAGGAAAATTGCATTAGTGGCTGAAAGGAGGATGGATTTGAATGGCAAGAGACTTGAAGCAGTCAGAACCACCATCAGATTATGATAAAATATTGTCCAAGTGTGAGGAGAGGTGACAGTGTCAGAGAAGAGTAGAGAAGCATTCAAGAGATGTAGCAAAGGTGAAACTGGAAATCTTTTGCAACAAATTGAATATGGGGAGGGTAAGAGCTAGTCAGAAATACAGGACGAATCCTACATTGTGAGTTTGAGAGACTGGGAAGATGATTTTGCCCTCCTCAGTAATAGCGAAGATAAGGGAACCGTAAGGTTTAGAAGCAAAGATAATGAGCTCTGGTTTTGAACATATTGAGATGTCTACTGGACATCTAGTTGAAGATACCTAAGAAGCAATCGGACATGTGAGACTGGAGCTCAGCAGAAAGTTTGGAGCATGATAGGTAGGTTTGAGAATCATTAGCACTGAGATAATAATTAAATCCATGGGAACTCATGAGATCACCAAGTGAAGTAGGGTAGAGGCAGAAGAGGAGAAAGGTCAGGAAATAAACCTCAGGGACATCTATGGTTAGCAGATGTGATCTGGAAGAGGATGGAGCAAAGGAGTGGTGAGATAAGTGGGAAGAAAACCAGAAGAAAGTGGTGTCCTCAAAAACTATAGAGAAGAGAGGATGAAGGAGGAGTGACAAGGTTCAGAGTTGGGAGAGCTGGTTCAAGTTTTTTGAAAGAATTCAATCAGACTTTCTCTTTAGCCAAAGGGAGCTTTATTAACGCAAAAGCATGCTGGCCCAAGATTTAGCAACAAGCTAAACAAAGGCAATGGTACAGGAAAAGGACCGGATTTTTATAGCCAGAAAACTAAACAGCCTGTAGGATGATGATGTAATTTTAGGGTTTCTAAAGGGGTCTGGAGATTTAGGGACTGGATAAGTACAAACAAGGTGAGGAAAGTGGTTGCTTGCAAGATAAGGAAAAATTATGACCCAGGATGGGGAAGATGAATGATATAGGATGGGGAACACAGGATAAGGAGGACAAAAACAATCCTTTTGGTACAAGTTGCATGGTATTTCAAGCTAAGGGGAAGGGGCATTAAGGCACCCTCAAATTACAGAATGGACTAAGAATAAGCCTCAAACCTGCTCAGGGGGCCAGGGAAAGTAACCCTTACTATTAACCCTTAGGACACCTTTGTATCCACTTCAGGACAGAGTGATCAACAGTGTCAAAGACTGAAGTGGAATTAAGGAAAATGAGAACACAGAAAAGGCTATTGGATTTGTAGACTAAGAAATTTTAAGTACCTTTGGGAAAAAGAGTATTTGAAGAGTGATAAGGCCAGAAGTCAGAATATTGGAACTTAAGAGAGCAAGAGGAGAAAAAGTGTGTCTGTGGCAGACAGTCTTTTGTGAGGAGTTTAGCTACAAAGAGAAGGAGAGATATATGATGATAGTGGGGATAGAAGGATGAAATGAGGGTTTTTCAGACTGGGGGAGACATAGGCATGTTTGTAGGCAATATAAAATTAGCCAGCAGACATGGAGAGCTTGAAAATAAATGAAAGAATGGGGATGACAGAGGGGGGAATCTATTGAACAACAGTATGGAATGGGATCGCTTGAAAAAGTAGAGGGGTTAGCCTCAGTTAAAGATTCAGGTGTCTTCATCTTGTGAGGCAGGGGTGAAAGAAAAGAATGTGACAGAAGGCAAGTGAGTGACCAGAGAAGAAGAAGAGGATAGAAGAGGGCTTTCAGGAGGAATAGCCTCATTGTTTTCTATAAAATATGAGGCAACGTTCTCCCCTGAGTTAGTGGGGGCAGGGAGTGGAGAGGAAGGTTTGAGGAGGCATGAAAAAGTTTAGAAGATCCACTATGTAGAGAGGAACAGTGAGTTGTTAAGTGAGATATGGTAAGATTCCCCAGTGGCAGTGAGGGCCCAGCTGGGCTGGTTTTACATAAGTTTGTATTGGACCCAATCAGAATTGTGTGATTTACTCCTTTCCTTCAGCAGCAAGTGTATAGGAGCAAAAGAAATGAATGGTGGGAGTGATATAAGGTTGAAACTTGATGTGACAAAGAAAGGAAATAAATAAGAAAGCAAAATAATGTTGCTGTGATTTATTGCCAAGGTAGATTTTTGTTATCAATTAATAAATAATTATTGAGCACTGAATATATTCAAGACTGGTCAGTGCTAGCAAGATTCAGAAGTTCAAGGTAGGATTCTAATTTGAATGAGGAAGTTCTAGAGCACTCTAGGAATAGGCAGATTGGTGAGTAATTGTTTTTGACATTGTGTGACTTTCAAGGGTTTTGTCTTTATTTTCCTTTTATCATTCTCTGAATGCCTAACAATAATTTGCACATAGTAGGTGTGAAATAAATATTAGTTGATTGAAAGGCAAGGCACACAATGCTTCTGACAGGTGACCACTTTAAAACTATACCTCATTTGATATTCTGACAGTTTTGTTCTTTTCAGGTTAAAAGACCCAATTACTTGTTAATGGTCTTTGACACTTCCCTTTAATACCTGCTAATCTCACTTATAACACTGAGCAGGTGCCTAGGTAACAGAGGATGAATACAAAGGCATGGCATGGTCCTATAAGAATACTGTAAAGGCTGTTAAAACTCTGTATAATCTGAGGTTTGCAAAGAAAGCTAAGGATAAACAAAAGCTTTTCTTTTTTGAACAATTATTTTGATCGCTTTCATTTTTATGTTACCTACATTTCTCATTATGTCAGTTTGTTGGTGTGAGGAGAAACCTCAGAGTTGTTTTGATTTGGATTTCTCTTATTTTTAATGATAAGGATCTTTCATAGAGTTTTAATGGTTTGAGATTTTTGTTATGAGAACTCTGTTCATTTCTTCACCCACTGGCAGAATAGCTTTTGGTCTAATGTATTTGTATTGGTTCCATATTTATATATGTATGTATGTATGTATATATATGTTATACAAAAATGTGTTTCTCTAATTGATGGCATTACTTTTAAAATATATTTGAGTTCTTTTTTTCTGAAATATCACCTATATTTACTAATGTATCTTTCTACCACCCCTCCCAAAGAGCCATCATAACATTTTTTTCTTTTTTCTTTCCTGCTGCTCACCCTAGAGCTACTATTAGTCTCACACGCACATGTGTGTGTATACACACATATACACACATGTGTTTGTGAATGTACACATACACACAAAATCATTCTATACATACTTCTATTTATCAGTTTTTTCTCTGAATGTAGATAGTGTCTTCCTCCATATGTCCTTTGTAGTTAATTTGGGTATTTATAATAGTCAAAATGGCTTATTTGCTCAGAGTTATTCTTAAAACAATACTGCTGTTAGTGTATATAATATTCTCTTGGTTTTGCTCATTTTGTTCTTCATTATTTCATGAAAGTCTACCCAACATTTTTCTAAGATCATCAAGTTCATCATTTCTTATATAGCACAGCGATATTCTATCACAATCGTATACTACAATGATAACTTCTTAACAATTAGAAATATCTAAAAGTTAACTGGGCTGTTTCAGGAGACAGTGTGTTCACTGTGTATGGAGGGTTCCAAGCAAAGGCTGGATAACCAGTTCAGTAGTCTGTTGTGAAAGCTACATTTAGATCCCTTTGAAATTGTAGGTTCTGGCCCTCTCTGATTCTTAGGAAGCAGGGCTATAGAAATAGTAGAAAGAAGGTATCAAAGGATAATGAAAACCACACAGAATCTTGATTATGAAAATCAGGAAGTATTCACACTTTGTCAAATGTTGCCTACCAGATAAACAAAAAAATTTTGTAAAGTCTACTAGTTTTTGTTGGTATATCTGAATGTAGGAATGAAAATATACAAAACTATTTGATTAAATTTGTTAAATGCATTTTGCAATTGTGCTTATAGAATGAAATCAGACCTTTCCAGGGAGAAAACTGGAGTTAATCAAAATAATTTTTCTCCTGTTAAAATTAATTTTATTCTAGAATATTAGTACATAACTTTGTTCATTTTATTTTTCTTTGTTTCCAGTATTCTCCTTCAACTAAAGTCATTATATTATTTTTCAGGTTGGTTAATATACAAAAGGTTCAATAGTACATAGAGCAGTGGCATATTAATATTTATTTCTGTGTGTCTGCATATATGTATATATGTTTGTATATATATATATATATATATATATATATATATATTCTTCCAATATTTAAGTGAGTTTAATGGTTTAATAAAATATTGCTAAGAAGTTTTTAGCTGAGACAAATTTTATATTTATCTTATGGTTAAGATTCACCACTTTAATTATCATTTTAAGATCTAGAAAATTTAGTTTCTTAATTCAATTCAGTATATCCTTATACAATTAGGTTAAGTATATAATTTTCTCAAGGTGTTTTCAATTATTTGCAAGTTTTGCTGGAATAACCATTGTCAATTTTCAAGTCAATTTTCACTTCAACTTTCCGCAAAAGTTAAAACCAAGACTTGTATACCTAACTTTTCCACTTACTCTATTTTTTACTGAAGGGGATGAATTTCCTCATCTGTAAAATAACACTCTAGTGAAAAAGTAAAAATAACACACTAACACAAAAGCCATTAGAGAGAAGTATTGGTGAGGTATATGCTGATGTGATTTACATATATTGCCAACATGATTTTACTTAAAGAATAAGTATGTAGATGTGTAATATAGTTTCTTGATAAGTTTTCCTAGATAGATAGATATAACTATTTCTATTTTTCTCTTTGATATTAACATGATTTCATTAGTGTGAGGAATTCTTGGTCTAGAAAGTATCTTCACCAATTTAGGATGGCAATTTATCTATAATTTAGAGTCTTAGTGAATTCTCTGAGCAAATATAAATGACTTGTTTCTGGGCACACAGCTATAATGTGTTTTAGGCAGGCTTTAAATCTATGTTTTACTCCCAGGACAATATGCTATCTGCTATCTTTCAATCATCAAGTATTTATTAAATAATTGCTATGTCATAGGTATTGAGCTAGGAATATAAAGAAAAGATTAAGAAGTCCTTTCCCTCAAGGACCTTAAATTCTATGAGGAGAAACAGCATGTCTGTTATATATAGAAATAATTATGTATAAAATTAGAAAGTGCATGTAAAATTAATACAAGGTTAAATTTTTATTGTAAAGAAACTAGTAGCTGAGGGAACTGAGAAGGACTTCATTTGAAGGTAGCCCCAGAGAAGAGTTTTAAAGGAAATAAAGGATTCCAAGAAGCTGAAGTAGTGAGTATATACATTCCAGACATGGGGGACAGCCAGTATAAAAAGAGGAGACATGGGAGTGTCATGTGTGAGGAACATCTAGAATCACAGTTTGATCAGACTGATGCTGTAAGATTAAAAAAGAAGGTCAGGACCCTCCTGTCTTTTCCCTCTCCTCTCTACCTCTCTTTCCCACATATGCTCCCCACTCCATTTTTTCCTGCAGTCCCTCTATCTTGCCCCTGACCCTGTTGGTATTGCACCCCCTCCCACCAGTCTTCAACCTTCCTTACTACAGAAACAATAAGGACAGTCTTTTCTGTTAGGGTGTAGTTATAATAGATAGCTCACCTGCCAAGTCTTTCCTGTTATTTGCCCCCATCAAGAGGCCTAAGGCACCCTAGGTAGTAGAGTAGATAGAGTGCCCGGCATGGAGTCAGGAGGACGTGAGTTCAAATCCAGCCTCAGACAATTACCAGCTGTATGACCCTGGGATATTCACTTAATCCCATTTGTCTCAGCTTCCTCTTCTTTAAAATGAGCTGGACAAGGAAATAGCAAACCACTCCAGTATCTTTCCCAAGAAAAGCCCAAATGGGGTAAGAAAGAGTCCAATACAGCTGAAACAAATGAACAACAAAAACAGTCACACCACCCTTAATCCTGCACTTCAAGGCCCTCAGCAACAGCTCTGACCAAGCCTGAGCTGCCCTATAGCCAATCCGAGTCCTATCTAAATGAAAACCTCTATAAGCTTTTTTCCTTTTATTCCTTTGAAGAGTCTTGGCTCATGATAGTGGGACAACCCTGCTGGCTAACTTAATAAACACTCCTGGTTCTAAATTTATAGTATTGGGTATGGGTTATGGTTTGGGTCTTAGGTTTGAGTTTGGGTTTGGTTCTTGCTGTGCAGTCCTGATATTTTTGCCCACAGGGAATAAAATTATGTTTTTTTAAGATTTTTTAAGACATGAAGAATAAACTGACATGATATTCCAATCTGAAGGGGCATAAAGGACAACTTTTTTAAAGGAAAGATTTTTACAATTTATATCTTTGAATTTTCAGGGTACTATTACTGGTTATCTTGAAGGCATACCATTAAATTATCTGCATTCATTTTCTTTATCAGTAAAATAAGAAACTGTCCTTCAAAATACCTCAAAAAAGACAATGGCAACATATTTGTTGAGTGCTTTGAGCAACCCCAAACAAAAGTCTTTTATTGATATCAAGTGAATTACAGGGACCCATGAGGAGCAATCAGGAGCTCTGGAATTTAGAATTAAAAAAAATTTTAAATGAAAAAAAAATGACATAAAAATGCAAGAGATATCAATAAAGGGATATGAAACACTTTCTAGATGTCCTGAAATATATGTTGGGCAGTATAGTTATAGAAACATAGTTTGGGATCAATTAAGTTTTAGTTAATGTGATCATTGTGTTTTTTTTTTTAATTAAGCAGCTTTTAACTAAATTGAATTGCTTGTTTGCAAAGCTCAGAAAAATCAATATGTTGTGTTAACACTCTTTAACATCTCAGGGTTCAGCAAAAAATACAATCTCATTTCCTCTAGAATACTTAAGTGGTCTCTGGGTTTAACATAATATCCTTATTTTCTCTAACTAAACTAACATAGTTTTTTCCTTATTTTGATGGTGAAATTTCAAAGAAACTCAAGTTTCTCTCCTGTATAGGAATGTATACATGTACAATGTCAGCTGAACCAAACCTATCAGCTAGGCTTCTAACCTGTGGATGGCTGGAGCTGAACAGAGCAGGCTAGAGACTGGAGAGTCAGGAGTCAAACAGAAGTATAATTTCAAAGTGAGGGAAATGGTTTGCAAGCAAGGAGGGGATCTAGACACATGTGCTGGAGACCTGCCTCTAGTTGGGGGTGACCTAATTTAGTGTGGGGAACCTCAACATCTATACCAATGTTTGCACAATGATCTGTAACCCTAACAATGATGGGTAACAGCAAGAATGAGATAAATTTGATTCATAGCAGGGTTTCATGACTGGAGCCTGGGTACTTGTCTGATGCTTGTCCAAACTCAGAGAAGACCTGCTGGTCAAGGCAATACAATAATTATGTGGGAATTTGCCAGAGGGTGAGATCATTCAGAGGATAAGTGCAAAGGATCATTTTTATGCCAGACTCAGGGCCCAGTCTGCTTGCTGGGCCTTAGCTCTGGAAAACAGGATATCTTCTAATATCTTGATATTAGATATATACATACACATACACACATATATATTCATATATGTTTATTTCCTTATAAGGCAACTATCTGGCAAAGTAGATCCAATACTAGACTTGGAGTCAGTAAGATTTGTGTCCTAATTTTATCACAGACACTTACTAGCTAAGTGACCCTAAGCAAGTTACTTAACCTGTCTCTACCTAAGTTTTCTTAGCTATAAAATGGGGATAAACACAATAATGCCTGCTTCATAAGGTTTTTGTGAAGATCAAATGAAGGAAATGAGGGATTCTATGAAGTGTAGGTAAAGAGAGAGTGAATTCTAGGTATGAAAAATAAGCAATGTAAAGAGAAATGTACTAGTAGATAGAGGTATGAGGAACAGAGAGGTCAGTTTGTCTGGATTACAGAGTATGGAATGGGCAATAATGTCCAATGAGGTGAGTAAGATAGTTTGGGGCCATGTTGTAAAAAAAAAAAAACCAACTTTATAAGCTATACAGAGGAGTCTGTGTTTAATTGTAGAAGAAATAGGGAGCTTCTGAAGTTGATTATATAAAGAACATATGTTAAAATATGAACTTAAGGAAAATCACAACATGAGGATGAAAAGACTTGAGATCGAGTTGAGACAGGGAGGTCAATTAAGATTCCATTAAAAGAATGCAGGTGAGAGGTTGTGGAGCCAGCACTAAACTGATGGGTGTATGAATGGAGAGGAGAGAGGAGATATGAGAGACATTTTAAAAGTAGAAAAGATATAACTTGCCAACTAATTGGGTAGATATGTGGGGCGAAAAAGAGTGAGAAGTCAAGGGTAATGCCAAAGTTATGAATATGGGAATCTGAAACAACGGTGGTACCTTTAGCAGAAATAAAAAAGTTTGGGAGAATGGCAGATTTGGGGTGTAAGATAAAAGATTTCTATACTGAATTGTTGGATTGAGGTGTCTATGGGAATTTCACTTTTAAATGCCCAATATGAAATTGATGATGTGGTACTGAAGCTCAGTGGTAAAGTTTGGACTGGATATATAGATTTTGGAGCCACCTGTATAGAGATAATAGTTGAATCCATGGAAGATAATGAGTTCATTGGGAGAAGATATGAGCAAAGTAAAAGACCTTAAGGAATACCCATCGTTACTGGGCATGTTATGAATAATGAGCAAGCAAGTAAAACCGAGAGAGTGTTGAAACAAGCATGTGAAGCAGGAAAGCATAGTCTCGAAAGCCCAGAAGAGCGGATAAACAGGGGGAGAATATGGTAAACTGTGTCAAATGCAGGAGAGAAGTTAAGAATAAAGATTAAGAAGAGATCATTAGATTTGACAAAGGTTGATTAGTAACTTTGGAGAGAATAGTTTCAGTTGGGTGTTGAGATCAGAAAATAGGCTAAATTGTTGAGGAGCAGATGAGAGGGGAGGAAAGGGAGACAATGACTATAGCTAGCTTTTTCCAGTTCTTTTGTCTGATAAAAGGAAGAGATACAGAATTTTTTTCGCTTTTTTTTTTGGAGGGGAGAGGACAGGACAATTGGGGTTAAGTGATTTGCACAGGGTCACAAGGTTAGAAAGTGTTAAGTGTCTGAGGTCAGATTTGAATCAGGTCCTCCTGACTCCAGGGCCAGTGCTCTATTCACTATGCCACCTGGCCACCCCTATAGAATATTTTCTTGAGGGAACATTAGGACCATATGAAGGTTTTTTAAGGATTAGGGAAATTTTCTTATGTTTGAAGGGACTAGGATAGAAAAAGTTAGGGGAGGATTGAAAGTTAGGGGGGATATTGAGGCATCAGTCTGCTGGATAAGACAAGTGGTATGGGACCAAAGGCACATGTAATAAGATTGACTGTAGCAGAGAAGGGCCACTTCAAAATTAGATAAAGGGAAATGATAAAGCAGGGGGATAGGGGTGTAATTTCTCAGAGTTTTGAGATGAATAGAAGAAGAGAAGAGGATGGAGCAGCAGAGTAGATAGAGCACAAGGCTCAGAGTCAGGAAAACTCGTCTTCCTGAGTCCAAATCTAGCCTCAGACACTTACTAGTTATATGAATTTGGGTAAGTCTCTTTGCCTCAATTTCCTCATCTATAAAATGAGCTGGAGCAGGAAATGGCAAACCACTACAAATGGGGTCATGAAGAGGCAGAAATGACTGAACAACAAGAAGAAAGGAAGTGGAAATTCTTATCAAATGTACTCAGTTTTTTCACTAAAGGGACATCTAGGAGCCAAGATGGTGGAGTAAGCAGTAAATTGTCATAACTCTCCCATATTCACTTCCAAAATAAACATAAAATAGTTCCCCAAACAAATCCTAGACCAGTAGAACCAGCAAAAAGACAGGGTGAAACAGTCTTTTAACACAAGAAATTTGGCAGATTAGGAAAAAAGGTCTGTCTCACTCAGGTAAAAGGAAAGCACAATCTAGGACAGGAAGCATCCCAGCAAGCCAGCAGCAAGTCCCACCTCAGCAAACTAGCAGGAGATCCTGACCCCCAGCACAGTGGAACAGGCAAATGCCAGCACCAGGACCCCCCGTGTGATTCAACATAGGCAGGGCAAGAACTATCACATGCTTCAGCAGATGCCAGCCCTATGGGTGCCTAAACAAACATGTAGCCACCAGTGCCAAGAACCACCACTTCAGCATAGCCATGGACAGACAGGCACTCTTCAGTGACCAGAGCACCATGTGCTTCAGTGTAGCCCAAGGGAAATGCTCAAAAACCCTACTGGCTTTAGCATACACCAGATGCCAGCATCAGGACCTTGGCTCAGCACCAGGTAAACTGTAAGACCCCTAGAGCCTCCAGCAGTACCACCCATCCCTCCACTATAGCCCCTCAGCACAGCACCAGACATGAGGGTTCCCTGCAGGCCTCAGGGAAACACTATTATAGCATCAGATAAACAGCCAGGACCTACAGCTCCTGGCACAGGAAACCTGGGACAGTTCCTCTTCCACACTGGGAATGGTACTCAAATTTAAAGGAAAATGAAAAGGCCAACAAAGATGAGCAAACAACAACAACAAAAGAATCTGATCACAGAAAGTTATTTTGGTGACAGTAAAGATCAAAACGCAAATTCAGAAGAAGAAATAATGTCAAAACACATATGGGCAAAACCCCAAGGAAAAATGAGATGTGATCTTAAACTCATAAAGAACTCGTGGAAGAGCTCAAAAAGGAACTTAAAAATCATATGAGGGAGGTAGAAGAAAAATTGGCAAAAGAAATGAGAGTGATGCAAGAGAATTATGAACAAAGAGCCAACAATTTGGGAAAAAAAACAACAACTTAAAAAGTTAAATTGACCGAATGGAAAAGATGATACGAAAATCCACTGAAGAAAACAACTCCTTAAAAGTTAGAATTGGGCAAGTGGAAGCTGTAACTAAAAAAAAGCAATATCCAGGTTCAGAATTATGGGCATAGTAATTCTCCATATATTCAGTAACAAATTAAAGCAAAATATTCACAGAAAAGAAAAAATCAAAATATAGGGTAACATTCTTTTTTTTTGCTTTTTTTTTTTTGAGGGCAATTGGGGTTAAGTAACTTCCCCGAGGTCACACAGCTAGGTTTTTGTTTGTGTGTGTTAAGTGTCTGAGGCCGGATCCCAACTCAGATCCTTCTGACTCCAGGGCCAATGCTCTACTCACTGCACCACCTAGCCACCCCGAAACTCAGTCATTTAATAAGTTCTCAATTCAATCACAAAGTATTAAGGTTCAAGTACTCCACCTCTGGGCAGTACATTCATTTAGTCAATCACAAAGTCTTCTCTCTACTCAACTGGAGATTAGTTTTCAATTATAAACAAATTATATTCATTTGGTCAGTCACAAAGCACAAAAATCAAAGTACTCCACCCCTGGATCACAACTGAATTACAATTATCATCAGTTACCACCAAGCACCTTCTCAAAGGGGCAGTGGAGAATACAAAGGCCATCTACCCCTAAGCCACAAGGTTACAATATCATCACAACATTCAATACCAAAGGAGAAGTCTTTTCTTCATCTTGACCCAGGCAAGTTCTTAGCAGTCTCTGTTCCTAGGAAGAGAAAGCTTAACAAAACCACAATATACATATTGCCAGCCTGCTCATCAATTCACTCTCTGCCTGCAGAACAGTCTCAGGACCCCTGAAAACATCAGCAAGACCCTCTCCCAGGATTTCTGTAAACATACAGCAAGAAAATCCTCCTTCAGGGCTTCTGAACCAACAGCAGGGTTCTAGGACTTCTGCAACAACATCACTGTCCTTTACCAGCAGACAAATCTGACAAAGTAACATCAAAACAGACAGGAAAAATACTGGCACCACAGGTATGGTTCCTCAGTTCTTGGCAGCTCCAGGTGGGAGTTATCAAAAGTCCTGGGCAGATCCAATTGGCCCTCAGCAGTCTAGGTAGCTTTGGCTGGCAGCTCTCTCTCTCTCTCTCTCTCTCTCTCTCTCTCTCTCTCTCTCTCTCTCTCTCTCTCTCAGAAACTCTGGCCTCCAGCAATTCTCTTTCTCTCTCTGCCTCCACTGTGCTGCTCCCAAAAGTTCTTCTGACCTCTCTCTGCTTGGGTCTCTCTCTAAATCCGCAGCACCAGCTCCTCCTAGTTCAGCCTCTTCTCTTCATGTCAATAAGTCCATCCCACAAGTGGTATTCACAGGCTCTGGATTTTAACACTTAACCCTGAAAACCAAGCCAGTATAAGGTGATCTTTAAATTTCATTACCATTACAGAAGCTAATGATTCTATGAGACATTAAGAAACAAACAAATTGAAAAGAGTGACAAAAATAGAAGAAAATGTAAAATACCTCATTGGAAAAGCAACTGACCTGGAAAATAGATCCAGGAGATTCAATGGACCACCTGAGAGCCACAATCAAAAGGAGTATCTGGACAGTGTCTTTCAAGAAATTATAAAGGAAAACTGCCCTGATTTCCTGGAACCAGAGGAAAAAATAAGCATTGAATAAATCCACTGATCACTTCAAGAAAGAGATCCCAAAATAAAAACTTCAAGGAACATTGTAATCCAATTTCAGAACTATAAGGTCTAGTAAAAAATACTGCAATTGGTCAGAAAGAAACAATCCAAATATCAGGGAGGCACAATCAGCATTACACAGGGTTTAAAAGTTGCAACATTAAAGGATTAGAGGATATAGAACGTGAATTTCCAGAAGACAAAGGAGCTAGGACTATAACCAAAAATCACCTACCTGGAAAAATCAAGCATAATATTTCAAGGGGAAAAATGGTAAGTCAATTAAATAGAAGGATTTCAAGCTTTCATATGGAGAAGGTCAGAATTTAACAAAAAAAAATATGATTTCTAATATCAAGACAGTACCAACATTGTTGTGTGATGATCAACTATGGTTAACTTAGTTCTTTTCAGTAACAAAAAATCTTACAAAAATGAATGCTAAAATTTGTCTTGACATGAAAAATGGGAAAAATAAAATACTATTAAAAATGAAGGGAGAGACAGGGTCCCTCAGCTGAAAAGGTGGGGATATGAGAGATGTGAAAGTCTTGAGGATGGAAGAGAAGATTTAGAATAACTTCTATAGGAAGTAGGATAGAAAATTAATTGGGAAGGAAAAAAAAGATTATCTTGCTAAAACGAGGGCCTAGTTGTTATGGAATAAGGAATTTGTAATGTACCTAGTCAACTCTGCTTTATAACTTTCTCCAAACCTTTTCTGTAATATGTGAGCAGAGAAGGCAGGGCACAGAGAAGGTACTTAGAGATCAGATAGTCTAAGCCTCTAGTTTTATAGATGTTTAAATAACTTGCCTGGTGTGATACAATACATTAGTGACAGAGCCAGGAATCTAATAATACATGCCTCCCAAATACCAGAAGACATTTTAAAATTCTTTTCAATCTTGTGATCCTAATAATAGCTCATTGACTTTAGAAAATAGCCGAAGATTGGAATTTGTTCCTTTACTTATAGGCCAGAGTACTTGGACATGCCACTGAAATCTGTTAATTTGCTTCTCCATTTATTCCAGATAGGACAGCATGAAAGATCCCAGCTCACACTGATTACAAAGTATTTACTAACTGTATGAACTTGGGGAATTCACCTCACCAAAGTTTTGCACATGTATAAAATGAACGGGTTGGAATAAACCTCCAAGGTTCCTTCTAGCACTAAATCTATGATGCTATGAAATATAAATGCCAGGACAATGTAAACCACATGTGAAGATTAGTGTAATCTTCTCCCCTGTAATCACAAATTTTTAAAATGTTTTCAGTTAAAAATTGTTTCTGTCAGCATCAGAGCTGGAGAAAGGGAGCATTCATAATTCTTTCTTATAGGTATTTCTCTTCTATGGAACTCCATCTGTCTTCTCTACCACCAGGTCTTCGTCATGGCCTCAGATTAAAATTAAATCACTGAAGTTCAATTTCATCCAAAAGCTATTTATTAAGTGGTTTGATGATGATGATGTATGCGACCCTGAAGATACTAGGACAAAATGAAAAAAACAAACAAACAAACACAAAATGCAAAACCTACCTTCAGGGAGCTTACATTCTCCTTGAGGGAGACAACATTTATAATCACAAATAAGTAATAAATAATTTGAAGAGTCAACTATTGACTTAGGGAGATGAATGAATGAATGAATGATTTATTAAAGGCTTGCTTTCTACCAGACACTATACTAAGTTTTGGAAATACAGATATAAAATGAAACAGCCCCTGTGCTCAAAGAGCTTACATTCTAACAAGTGAAGAAAATATCTAGAAAGGTAGATAGATAGATAGATAGATAAGCAGGTGGTAACCACTGTGGAGAAGAAAGAAAAGTAAACCCTTGTAACAAATTTGCATAGTGAAGCAAAATAAGTTCCCATACTAATATGTCTAAAAATGTATCTCATTTGGCATATTTCATTCATCACAGGAGTATCTATATTTTCTAATGGTCTTCTAGGAAACCCTGCTGATGACAAGTCATTGTAATGGGGAATCCTCTAAGGAAATGCTTTCTCCACATGATTACTAATCTTGCACTGACTCACTCTTCCTCTCTCCCCTTCCACCCTGCTAGCTGGTTATGATGTTAACACTAATTACAAAACGCATCCATAATAAGTTTGCAACTTTGATATTGATTCTCGGAGTGTAAAAGCTTTGTTGCTAGTGCCCTTTAACATCTGAACAGTTCAAAAGAGAGATTTGGAATGAATGTCTCCACTGTTAGAGGCCTCTGGAGTACAGGGATGTTGAAAGGCACAATGTCCTTTCCTTGACTTTTAAAGTTGATTAACACTTGTAATTATAAATCACCTCTAACAGTGTGAATCAGTACAGATCCTGTGTGTGTATGTTCAGGAAACACTGCAAACAGGCCAAGTCTGACACAGTTAGTGTGGTAAATGTCTCTCTATGACATCACCACAGGGAGCTGGCATCTCTCTGCATTGACAGAAACAAGGTTGTAATTAGAAATGAGTGACAAGGTGCTTTTCATTTTTGATGAGAAAAGATTTTATGTGTCAAAATATCTCACCACAGGAATAATTTTCTCTGTATGCATTTCTCTTCCTGAATGCATTTTGCATAATAATAGAAAAAGGAAAGTTGTTGCTGAGTGTTGCTTAGTGACAAAAGAGCAGATGTATGGCATTTACTGATAAGGAGCATTTGAACTTTATCATAGTGTGATATTGACAGATACAATTCGTAGGAAGTTTAATATATTTCGATTGCAAAATTAATTTGTTTTTAATAAAAGAAAATCAGAGATATTAAAGTGCTTTTTAGAGCATTGTGTCTATAAAAGCTTAAAATTACTTGACAGAATTTAATCACAATTTCTAAAATACACTTAAACGTTTTAATCATCTGAGTTTTAAACAAACAACCACTATTCTGCATTTCCTGATATTTTAAAGAACCTGCTTTGTCACTTAATACATGTTTTGTCATTCAATACACTGCTACTTTCTAACAATTCATAATTATCCTTGTAAATAGGCTGCATTCATTATGCTAAACTTGTATGTTTAAAAACAGCATCAAATAGTTCTGTTTTGAAATTACCCAGAGACAGAAAGACAGAAATAATGCTTTATGTTTATTTTAGCTTTTTTGCCTGTGAAAGAATTTTAACTTACACATAAAACTAGTAATATCAAATAAAGCATAAATTGGAAGGTGATCAGAAAGGGTTTCCAGGGTAGTGAGGAACCTTGAGTTCAGGCCTAAGGAGGATCATTTCATGTAGAAAAAGAAATAGACTTGATGTGATTGGCCCTAGAGAACAGAATCAGGAAAAATGGATCTAAGCTGCAGGGGCAAATTTAGGCACAATATCAGGAAAACAATTCCTAGCAATTATGTCCCCAAAAGAAAATAGGCTGTCTCTAAACCATGCTGTTATGGTTTCTCTAGTAGAGATCCTTGAGCAAAAAACAGATTAGAATTGGGTATGCTGTAGAGAGGATCTTTCTAGAGATAGGAGATATACTGGGACTTATAAAATCACTTCCAAATAAGAAGATACTTCTTTAATTTTAATTTTCTAATATGGGGAGTACAATTTACAGAATGTGATATAACACTGAGTGGTAGAGCAGGGTAACAGAATTAAGAGAGAGGATAGAAGAGACACATTTCAAGTTCTGTTGAGTTGAGCCATATTTCTTTTCATGTAATTAGGAAAAAATAGGGTAAGATCAAGGATTTATAAAAAGAGAATTATCCAAATTGCTAAAAAAAGAAAAGCTTAAGTATAGTCAAAGTACACCTGAAATTTTATGGTTTCTGAGGTTTAAAGTACATTGGAGAGACTCAAGAATGATATATTTATCTCTGTTTATTGTACACTAAGCCATCTTTGACCCCCTTCAGACATATGACAGCAGTGTGAAACAGTTCAGAGGGTCTCTTGCTTTGATATAAAGTGAAAGATATATTGCTTGCCAATCAAGTAATATCCCAATTCCTGACCTCCAGTTAACCAAATTTCTCAATAAAGATGTTAGTCATATCCCCTGACAGTAGTTCATGACATGGATTATATTCCTGATCTTTAAAAACCACAAAATTCAAGAGACTTTAATGCAACTAAAATCTTTGAAGGGATCACAATTTGCATTGTTTGAGTAAGACAACATAAAGGAAAATAATTAGGACTGTTTTTTTCCCATGCTATTTTGCATTATTTACATTTTCCCCAGACCCCAATAAATGTGAGAATGTGATTACTATTAGGTCACACTAGCGAAAGGAAGATTATATCAAGAGTGTTGCTCAGAACTTGAAGCCTAAGGATTTTGAATTAGATTCAAATTTTGATGATTGTTCTGGCTGCAAAATGGATTTTTGATTATAGGCTTTATTCTGCAATTCTAGCACAGCAAAGTTCCCAGTGACAGACAGATTATTTATTGGTATATCAGTTTTATAGTCTTGGTTTTCCAGTAATGGTACTCTTCAGCAATGAGTATATATAAAAATGAAATGGGATTCTATTTCTTGTTGATGTGCTCTTGGACTGGCATCTTCCAGTGTTTAAATGGATTGGACCCATCAAAGTCCAAAACCTCCTTCCACTATCTAATGCATGTGACTGTGTCCCTGTGCCTGTTTCCTACTGAAGCACATTAGAATTTTCAGGTCACAAGGGAAATCTAGAAGGAAATTGTCTAAAAGAATACCATGAGCTGTAATAGTGTTATTAGCTTTGGAAGGTATTTCATGTCTTGACCCTGAACTTCTGGTTGGAAAGTGGTGATACACTAAATAAGGTCCAAAGTGTGGAATTCACAATTGTTTTCTATATTGTTTAATTGTTGCTGATAGGAAACAAGAGAACGCCCCCCCTTTTTTTTTGCTTTTTGGAGGGCAATTTGGGGTTAAGTGACTTGCCCAAGGTCACACGGCTAGTTTTTGTGTTAAGTGTCTGAGGCCAGATTTGAACCCAGGTTCTCCTGACTCCGGTGCTGGTGCTCTATTCACTGCACCACTTAGCCATCTGCAACACAACCCTTTTATTTGATTGTCTTGGGGAGGTAACAAGAAATAAGGTATTCCTGGAATTAAACACCTAGAGATAATAATAGAGAAGACAATTGTAGTATTTAATGATCCAGTAACACAGTGACACCCAGAGAAACAGCAGAACTGTTTTCATAGAGATAATTAAAGCCCCACCCCATTTTATTTGTATAATAGTTAAAATTTCAGTGCTACCGAGCTTTCTTATTTAAAAAAGTGAGTAAAAATAAATTTAAATGATCATCTTTGTTCGAACTTCAATTAAAATCCTGTATAAAACTACACATGAAAATATTTAACCATATCTAAGATTGCATATCCTATTCTATATATCAGCCCATTGTTATTTTACATTATGTTATACATTTATCTATAAATGTGTATATTTAATAGAATCCTAATAAAGCTGCCTGCAAGCTCAATATTCTAACTTTATTATAGGCTCAGCCTTACTGAACAGCAGGCCCACTGTATCTACCTAACCCCCCTGCCCCACCAATATCCTAACTTCTTCATATGTGCCTTACTGCTCACTAGAACAACAGGTGTGTCCCTGAACTTTTAGTTCCCACAGAAACAGTAGGTATGCACATGTGATGGGAACCTAGCTACTGCCTTTACCTGGTCACTGCCCCCAGACCCATTCCCACAGAAACAGGTGTGTTCTTATATTCAATCACAATCGCATCATCCATCTAGCCCAAGACAGGACCACAATACCTAACTATCTGTCTTAACCAGACAGGACCATAGTAGCTAGCCAGTTGGAGGGCAGAATGACCGGAATGTTTAACCACAGAACCATAGATGTGACCCCTCCTCCATTGCCTAATCCCTTAACAAACTCCTCTTGCTTTTTTAATATTAATGATATTCCTCTATTCTATGTAAATTTCTATTGTGTAATTGCATCTTTACCCTATAAAAATCCATCTTGTTTTCTCTGAACTTTATGGTTCCTCTTGGAACTTAGCCTGCTTCATGAGATGCAGCAATCTAAATAAATGCCTGTACTTGGATTAGAGGTGGTCTGACTCTGAATTCTTTGAGATGGTTCCACCACAACACATGCTGAAACCATAATGGTTTTGGGGTGGGCAGAGACCCCACCTCAACAGTTTTTGGCATCCCTGGGTTTAAACTGCAACATATACATGCATACACATATACTATTGTGGCCCTCTTTCTCTGTTTTTCTCATATATACTATATGTACATATACATTTACATATGCATATGCATATGTAAATGTATATGTACATATAGTATATATGAGAAAAATACATATAGTATATATGAGAAATACATATAGTATATATGAGAAAAACAGAGAAAGAGGGCCACAATAGTAACTGCATATTTCCTTCTCTCTATCAGGGTTAAGTAAAACCCAACCAGTACTTAGAGTAGCAAGTCTAAAGAGTGTTATCACATTGAAGAGGTTGTCATATACATATAATATATATTATTCTCTCTCAGTTTCTAGGGTCAGTGCTAGTGATGGGTAATACTTATCGTACTACTTACCACTGTTGCTTCCAAGTCTGTACTTGTATGCTTACTATTTATGAAAAATCAGTCATCATGACAACATTAATTCTTAAACATAAAACATTAACCAAAATGATAAAAAGAGTAATTATTTACTTAGGAGTCAAGGGCTGGAATGATGTGTGTGTGTGTGTGTGCGTGCGTGCATGCGTGCGTGTGTGTGTGTGTGTTTAAATCACAGCCCACCTATAATCGAGGTCCATTCCTCCACAGTCCTATGATGTTCTTGGAGGAGAATGGATGTATAGTACAGAAACATATCCAAGAAGTACATGAATAGGAAAACCCATGTGTCTTTCACAGCTTTAGACTGCAGACCCTGAAGTACCTGATCCCTTCAGGAACAATCTTTACTATCTAAAGTTACTTCTTAGGTAATTGTTTAGTTTCTGGTCCTCACCATTCTCCTGATTTTAGCTGCTCCTCATTTGTTCTCAAGACAGTGAAGCAGTGGAAAAGTCATTTGTTCACAGCCAGTCTTTACAGAGCACTTAGTAAAAGTGTTATGATATTTCTGAGACAAGCAGTTCCTTTAAGATAAAGAACTGTTAAGCATCTCAGTTAGCAAGCTATTCTGTTTTATCCAATCAGTTTCAAGTCTTCTCATCCCCATAACAAAACACTGATAACAAAGCCTGTTCTTCCCCTTGGGTTTTTCCCCCTCTCTCTAACCAGAGAGGGCAGTAGAGAGGAGCACAGATAGCCCTTTGAGTTTTTCCCTTTCTCAGGTTGCACATAGCATTAGAGAGCAATAAGCACTGATAACTCTTTACATGGCAGCAGATTTATCTTCCAATGACTTTCTAGCCCTACTCTAGCCAATCAGCATATCATTGCATCTCTTTCTATAAGAAAGTTCCCAACAAAGCAACTGAACTCATCTGTCTCAATTGGATGCCTTCTCAGTCTTCTGTCTCCAGCCCCTGATGACTCTATATTTACTGACTTTATTTCTCTGCTTCTTCTATTTCTTCTTTTCTTCTTCTTAGAGTTACTTATATATCTTTGAATACCTCCAATCAGAGTCAAGTCAACAAGCATTTATTAAATACTTTATACCCAGGCACTGTGCTAAGTTCTAGGGATACAAAGAAAGGCAAAAATAGCCCTTGCTTTAACATAGCTTATGTTCTAATGGGGATAAACCATGAAAATAACTATATGCATACAAGATATAAAGAAGGTAAATTAGAAGTAATATCACAGAGAAGGCACTGGAATTGAGGATTATTGAAATGCCTCTCCTGCTAGTGTTTGGTGATAACTCTTTCAGACCTTATGAAATACAAAACAACAATATTGTAAAGACAACTTTAAAATCCTTAAGAACTTTGGTTAACAAAATAGAACCAAACACAGTAACATAGGATTCGTGATTATATATTCTATTCACCTTTAGATTGAGTGGTAATGGATTTAGAGTACAGACGAAAAAAAAATTGACATGGCTAATGTGGAAATTTATTTTTTACTATAAATATTTGTAAATGATTTTGTTTTTCTTATTGTCTCAGTGAGTGGCTTTGGAGATGTGGAAGAGAGAGACTTTGGAATTAAAAATCAAATAAAAAATTACGTGATTACCTTTGAAGATCCTTCCCCTCCTTCCCTCACTCCTTCCCCTCCCCTATCTCTCTAAATTAGGGTATAGTCTCTAGGCTAATGACTTTTGGGGTCTGATTTAAATACTGGGGAGAGAAACAGGGCAATTCTATTTTCGACAAGTTGAATCTATTTTAAGACTTGAACAGGACATCAACAGCAAGGAGATATTTAGATCCAGGGATGGAAGAGAAACTAACCCAGGGGAGAAATGGGGGTGAGGGTATAGCAATGCAGATTTGGGATTCATCTGCATAGAGGTAATCATTGAAAGCCACGGGGAGGCTAAAACATAAATGAGTTAGTGAGCCTGCAAAGGAACTACTCAGTTATAGGTTTTAAATGATTGCCACAATAATAGGAGGATGAATTCCTGTAGTCATTTGTTAGCCTTTTCCCTCTCCCCTACTTTGCCAGGGAGAACAACCCCCTCCCCCCCCAGGGCTATAGTGACGTTTAAGCTCAAAGAGCCATCACATATTTTGGGAGAGGCTAGAGCTCAGGAACATCCTGCTCCCACTAGCCTAATTGGCTCAGCAGATCCCAAAGAGGTGAGAGGCAGTCTGACTCATCATGTTTCTATTTTTGTGGGTTTGTTTTGTGGGAATGAAAATGTGTTTTATAGACCAAACTGCATCTCACCTCTTATCTACTAAACTTCTTCTCTTAAAAGGATATTTGTTAACTGGATGATTTGTTATCAGAATGACAGTTAACCTCTGTATGTTCAGCCCTTCTGGGAGGTGAAGGAGAGTTCTTTAATTCCAATTGTTTCCATTTTAAATGTAGAATTTGCTTCTGAGGTAGGGCTATATAAATGACAGATTCTTTGGCTGATTGATGTTTCAGCTTTACCTAGACATACAACATCGAAGCAGGGAAATATGTCTATTGTGATTCATAAGTAAATGGACCAGACATTAGGTGTCAGATTGTTTTTAGATTTCATTTTCAGCCTGAGTGCTTACTGCTTTTTCTGCTATTGCTTGTTATTTATATCTTTGCTTGGGAATACATGTAACAAGCTGCATTTTGCACACATGATACCCCATTCCCCAATCCAAACAACTACCTAAAGCATAATCAGCAAAGAATATAATGACTGTAGTCTGTAATACTGAGGTCTTTCCTTTAGGTAACCACTGTAAATTTTTTTCTTTTTCCTCATACTAGGACTTTTAAAACATACAGAGGCAAATAATTAAGGGTGTTTCTGTACTGAGCGGAGTTTAATCTTGTATAGTTTTGCTATATTTGTTTGGGGGAAGAGACAGCATAATGTATATGTAGTGTATCAGTAGTTAGCTTAAAGAAATTAAGTTTTAACTATTGATGTATTAAATTTTGGAATATCATTTTATATACATTACTTCCATCATTATACAATGATTTAGTACTAATGACACAATTCACATGCTTACACATTCTATGAGAATTTAAACCCAGTGATCTAGGTTTCATTTCCTATCTCATTTGCTTACAAATTTCTATTTCATCATTTTTTATTACCAATTTCAAAATACTCTGATACCCCATTTGATCAGTTTTCAAATCATCATAATTATTACCATTTTCATCATCATCCAAAACATATGTTAATTACCTAATTTATTTGGGACTATGGCAATTTCTTCTCATCCATTTGCTTCTTGTGGTGATGATAAATGGACTCTTGAGGGGCGGCTAGGTGGCACAGTGAGTAGAGCGTCAGCCCTGGAGTCAGAAGGACCTGAGTTTGGATCCGACCTCAGACACTTAGAGCACACACAAAAAAACCTAGCCGTGTGACCTTGGGCAAGTTATTTAACCCCATTGCCCTCCAAAAATAAATAAATAAATGGAATCTTGGAACCACAAAATTCAAGCTTAACTCTGTAGAAAGACTACTCTATATAAGTCTAAATATCACTGGCATTTCACCCTTGGTAATTGACTAATGGAAGACCTGCTTTTTTGCAAAATCCTCCTGTTTCAGAGATTTGTCAGCAAAGTGATGTCCGTTAAGAGGTCTTTCTCATCCAAGCATTAGAGACAATATATGCTGCTAATGAACTGCTTTCTACATCTGGCCTGGAGCAAAACCAACTCAATAAAGGAAGCAATGACCTCAAATAATAGAGGGAAAAGCTTCCTTGGGAAGATGGACCAATGAAGAATGTTTCCACAGTGTTATACTCAGCAGCCTCATCATTAAATTTCACCCTATTTGATGTGAGAAGTAGCCACTGCCAAGACAAGCAGCTAAGACTTGATTTCTTTGCTATGTTTTATAGACAGATTTGTAGAAATCATGCTTTGGCCTCAACTTCTAACTCTGGAAATTCATAGATTTCTTACAGACCGGATAAGAATTCCATTGAACAGAGCTGTTTTGAACTCATATTCATATCCTAGTTGTCGTTAGTTGTTATGCTAAGTGTTCTGCAGAGAAAATAACAGACATAGATTTTATCCTCTAGCATAAAATCCTTTTTTCCAACTTTATTCCAATAATTTAATAGAAAATTAAAATAAATAACATGAAACAAATGAGTGGTAATAAGGCAAAACTGGGAAGACCATAAGCCACTACAGTACCAGTTTAAGAAAGGGCATGAATGAGGAGGAGGATTATTGGTGAATTGGCTATAAAATGTACACAGGTAAAAGACTATGCTTCAAATGTAGCAGATGTTTAAGGTCATAAGGGAAATTTTGGCACATAACATACTGACAAAATAAGAACATGGGCAAAAGAAGATATCTGAAAATGCAGCTATTATGCAAAGATAAGGGAATGTAAGAATTCCTGCTGAGGAGAAGGTGAGTGAGTGATTTGAAGAATGTCATATCCAAGTAGTTGGGAGGGGTAAATCCGATAGAAAGGTAATATTTTGGGAAGCCTATTCAGTGTGTTGGAAAGTATCATGTTGTTAATGGACTTGGAGCAAGGGAGATAAAAAGGGCTAAATGTACCATACCATAAATCTGAAAAAGTGAGTGGAGAAAGGAAACCCATGACTTGATCAGCAAAACTGGAGCAGAAGTCATGGGAAGGATCTTTATCCTATAAAAGATAACTATTATCACAAAGAAGCATGATTGATCTTATTAAGAATAGTTTCTTCCAAACTAATCTTATTTGTTTCTTTTTGCAGGGTTTCTAGAAAGGTAAATTACAAGAATGCTATAAAGAATCTACCTAGATTTTTGCAAAACATTTGAAAATATCTCTTCTGCTATTCTCAGGGCAAAGATAACAAGATGTGGATTAGGTGACTGCTCAGTTAGATGGATTAAAAATGGTCAAATGACAGAACCCAAAGAGTAGTCTTACTTTAAATGTCATCTTGTTGACATGTCATTTAATACATGACATGTAGTTGAATGTCATCATGAATACAGGACTTCAGTAGTGCCCAAGGAATCTTTATCAAGTGATTGATAAATTTATATATGAAAGAAAATTGAGAGTGGTTAGTAATGTTGCATTTCAAAGTTAACATTCAAAGTGACTTTGATGGGCCATGATATTGGTTTGAATCTAATAAAATGGCATTTAACAGTGATGTATGTAAAATCTTATGCATTTGAAAAAGCAGTTTCGGCGCCACGCGGGGCACCTGTGCTCTGCGGGCGTGTGGTGCCAGACATGGGGCTGAGGGCTTGGGCTCCGAGCCCCGAGGCGGCGGCAGCGGAGCTCGGGAGCTCCGGCCATCAGTCGCCACTGGGCCAGGGGCAGCCCCCGCAGCCGCTGCCGGCAGTGGCCCCCGGCGGTGGGAGCGGGGGCGGCCGGGAGCAGGGGCAGAGCCGGGGGCTGCTCACCACCAAGTTCGTGTCGCTGCTGCAGGAGGCCAAGGACGGGGTCCTGGATCTCAAGGCGGCTGCAGATACTTTGGCTGTCCGGCAAAAAAGAAGAATTTATGACATTACCAATGTTTTGGAAGGAATTAATTTAATTGAAAAGAAGTCCAAAAATAGTATACAGTGGAAAGGTGTAGGTGCTGGATGTAATACAAAGGAAGTTATCGATAGACTGAGATATCTCAAAGCAGAAATTGAAGATCTGGAGCTAAAAGAGAGAGAACTTGATCAACAGAAATTGTGGCTACAGCAAAGCATCAAAAATGTTATGGATGACTCCATTAACAATAGCTTTTCTTATATAACTCATGAAGACATCTGTAATTGTTTCAATGGAGATACACTTCTTGCAATTCAAGCACCTTCTGGTACACAGCTGGAGGTACCTATTCCTGAAATGGGCCAGAATCGACAAAAGAAATACCAGATCAATTTAAAGAGTCACTCAGGACCTATCCATGTGCTGCTTATTAATAAAGAATCCAGTTCCTCTAAGCCTGTGGTTTTCCCTGTTCCTCTGCCTGATGACCTCACCCAACCTCCTTATCAAGTCTCTTCACCAGTGACTCCACAGAAACCCAATACAGAAACCCAGAATCTGCCTGAACAACACACCTTTACCAGAGGTCAGCATCTCCAGCAGACACCAGTTTCAGACACACCCTCAGGATCTATTAGTGGTGATATCATTGATGAATTAATGTCTTCAGATGTGTTTCCCTTATTATGGCTCTCTCCTACCCCTGCTGATGACTACAACTTTAACCTGGATGAAAATGAAGGAGTGGGTGATCTCTTTGATGTACAGATACTAAATTATTAGATTCTATGAGAACTATTTGGCCTTTTATCTACCTCTAACTATGTAACATCCTAGACAACTTCTTCATAACCTAAGTATTTAAAATAATGAATGTAACAAATTTTTTAGTTCACTGACTCTGGGCGTATTTTTCCTTTTGTTAATTATTTACTTCACAAAACTGTGCCCAAAAGAACAAAAGGGCTTTGATCTCTTCAGGGCAAAAAGTGACTTTGCAAGTTTTTTTGGTCTGGTTGGTTTTTCCCCAGAACAAAATTAGTCACAAAATTGTTGTTGTTGGGAGTTCTTATCATATTATTATATCATCCCAAGACCTCTTATTTTTTTCCTTGTATGGGATGCAAGTCAGTACCAAGCAGCCTTTTTAAAAGAAGATTATAAAATAAATGATCTAGGTCTCTTATCATTTAAAATATAATTTTATACCATTACTGCTACCAGCTATCCATATTTTTCTTTATGTCCTTCTAGTCCGATCAGTTTTTCACTGCCATTTGCAAAATGAAGTATATAAACTGACACATGAGTTGTTTCAGTGAACAAATTTTGTGAAGTGCCTTCTGTTTTAGCACTTTAAGTTTTTCATATTTTGTTGACTTCTTGACATTCCACTTTCCTAGATTTTAGGAAAGCTCTCTCTGTGTAGTTTGCATTTAAATGTGCCAATGCCTGTACATTAACAAGAATTTTAAAAAAAATAAAACTCTACAAACACCAAAAAAAAAAAGAAAAAGCAGTTTCATAAATATAATATTGGGGAATCATTTTTAGAGAGTTTTGTTGCTGTTCAGTCATGTCAGACTCTATATGACTGCCTTTGGGGTTTTCTTTGCAAAGATACTGGAGTGGTTTTCCATTGCCTTCTCCTGCTTATGTTACAGATGAAGAAACTGAGGCAAACAGGGTCAAGTGACTTGTCAAGGGTCACATAGCTAATAAGTGTCTGAGACCAGATTTGAACTCAGGAAAACTACTTCAGGCCTGACTTCAGATTCAGCACTCTGTCCACTGTACCATCTAGTTCCCCCTTTGAATAGAGATAGTAGTTCATATAAAAATATGAGGGGTTAAGTGTACTTCAACTTCAATATGTCAAAAGTATCATATAAAAGGCAAAAACAAAACAAAATATATAATGTACACTTAAGTTGCATGAAGAGAAGCATGTTGTCCAAGATTAGGGAATTGGTAATTCTGTTGTACTCTATCCTGGTCATACATTGTTGGAGTATTTGTGCAGTTCTGGATGCTATATTTTAGGAAGGACAGTGATACACTGAAGGCATGACTAAGTTAGTGAATTCTTGCACTCACCTTCAGCAGTGATCTTTGAATCCAAAGATATAAAATGTGATACTGTTTCCATTTATTTTCTCTCTTTTTGCCAGGAACTGATTTGACTAGATGCCATGATCTTAGTCTTTTTATGCTATGCCTCAAGCCAGCTTTTATATTTTTTCTCTTTTAGCTCCATCAAGGGGCTTCTTAATTCTTCACTTTCAGCCATCAGAATGATATCATCTACATATCTGACATTACCAATATTTCTCTTCGAAACCTTAATTCTGGCTTTTGAATCATCCAGGCTGGCATTTCACATGATCTATTCTGTATATAAATTATATAATAAAGTGGCGATATACAGCCTTGTCATACTCCTTTTCCAATCTCAAACCAATTAATTATTCCAAGTTCAGTTCTAACTGTTGTTTATTGACCTACAAACCAGGATCCTCAGGGGACAAGTATGATCTAGGACTCCCATCTCTTTGACAATTTGACACATTTTGTTGTGACCCACACAGTTAAAGGCTTTAGTGCATTAAATGAAGCAGAATTTTTTTTTCCTGGAATTCCCTTATTTTCCCCATAATCCATCAAATGATGGCAATTTGGTCTCTATTTCCTCCACCTCTTCAAAACCAGCCTGCTCTTCTGATCATTCTTGGCTCACATGGTGATGAAGCCTAGCTTGCAGAGTCTTAATACCCTTACTATCATTGAAATTAGAGTAATTATTTGTTAATTTGAACATTCTTTGGCATTGCCCTTCTTTATGATTGGTGTGTAAATTGATATTTTTCAATCCAATGAGTGGAGATTTCCAAATTTTACACGTATTTTGAGTGTAGTATTTACCAACATCATCTTTTAGGATTTTGTATAGCTCAGCTGGAATTCCATCACCTCCCCTAGTTTTATTGTTAACAATACTTTCTAAGGTTTGCTTGACTTCATTCTATAGGATGTCTGGCTCTAGACCAGTAATCACACCATCAAAGTTATCGGTGATGTTAAGATCTTTCTTGAATATTTCTTCAATATATTCTTTCCACCTCTTAACAATCTGTTATACTTTTATTAATTCCCTAACATTTTTGTCTTTTCTATACCCATTTTTGCATGAAATATTCCCTTGATATCTCTGATTTTCTTGAAGAAATCTCCCTTCTGATTCTGTATGCATTACTCATTTAAGAAAAACACATTTCTCTGGAATTCTGCATTCTTTTGGGTATATCTTTCACTTTCTCCTTTCCCTTTCCCGCTTTCTTTATCTATTTATAAAGTCTTACTAGAGCCATTTTGCTTCCCTGCTCTTTGTCTTTTAGATTTGTTTGTTTTTGCTACTTCCTGTACAATTGCAAACCATTGTTCAAATTTTTTTAGGCAGTCTTTCAGGTTTAATTCCTTAAATCTATTCAATATTTGCAACCACGAAAAGAGCTGCTATAAATATTTTTGTACATATGGGTCTTCCTCCCACTTCTATGATCTTTTTGGGATATAACCCTAGAAGTGGTATTGCTGGGTCAAAGGGTATGAAATTATTTATAGCCCTTTGGGCATAATTCCAGATTGCTCTCCAGAATGGTTGAATCAGCTCACAACTCCAGCAGCAATGCATTAGTGTTCCAGTTTTTCCACATCCTCCCCAGCATTTGTCATTTTCCTGTTTTGTCATCTTAGCCAATCTGACTGGTGCGATGTGGTATCTCGGAGTTGTTTTGATTTGCATTTCTCTAATCAATAGTGAATTAGAGCATTTCTTCATATACTTATATATATATCTTTAATTTCTTTCTCTGAAAACTGCCCGTACATATCCTTTGACCATTTATCAATTGAAGAATGACTTGTATTCTTATAGATTTGATTCAGTTCTCTGTATGTTTTAGAAATGAGTCCTCTATCAGAGACATAGTTTGTAAAAATTCTTTCCCAATTTCCCACCTCCCTCTTAATTTTGGTTATATTGGCTTTGTTTGTACAAAAGCTTTTCAATTTAATGTAATCAAAATTATCTAATTTGCATTTCATAATGTTATCTAATTCTTTTTTGGTCATAAAGTCTTTCCCTCTCCACAAATCTGACAAGTAAACTATTCCTTGCTTTCCAGATTGCTTACAGTATTATCCTTTATGCCTAGATCATGCACCCATTTAGACTTGATTTTGGTATATGGTGTTAGATAATGGTCTATGCCCAGTTTCTGCCATACTATATTCCAGTTTTCCCAGCAGTTTTTGTCAAATAGTGCATTCTTATCCCAAATACTGGGGTCTTTGGGTTTATCAAACAATAGATTACTATGCTCATTGATTGCTGAATCTTGTGCGCCCAATCTATTCTACTGATCTGCCACTCTATTCCTCAGCCAGTACCAAGTAGTTTTGATGACTGCTGCTTTGTAATACAGATTAAAATTTAGTATAGCTAGTCCACCTTCCCTAGCATTTCTTTTCATTAATTCTCTTGATATTGTAGACCGTTTGTTCTTCCAAATAAATTTTGTTACTATTTTATCTAGCTCTATAAAGTAGTTTTTTGGTAAATTGATTGGTATGGCATTAAATATATAATTTAGTTTGGGTAAAATTGTCATTTTTATTATATTAGCTTGACCCAGCCACAAGCAACTGATATTTTTCCGATTAGTTAGATCTGACTTTACTTGTGTAAGAAGTGTTTTATAGTTGTGATCATATAGGTCCTAGGTCCAAGTATTTCTTTTCTTTCCCTTTTATTGACTATGATGACTACTTCATTTCTTCTAAGTTGTTCTTGTTGACAGTAGTATATTTACCCTTTCCCATTCATTTAATTTCACTGACACCAAAAGTATCAATATTTAATTTTTCTATATCCTGTTTGACCACATCCAGCTTTCCTTGGTTCATATATTTTATTCTTGGCACACATTTCTGAAACATTCACTAGAGGACTATGTGGATTCCTCATCGAACTATGAAAAAGACCCTGAGTTCTTGGAAGCTATGTCAGTGAGCACATATTTTGGCCAATTAACATCAAACTGGAAAGAAATTCCAGTTTGAGCCCAGCACCAGATTTTACATTTGTTATATGCAAAATTGACCACACAGTGATGAATTTTTTAATCAGAGTAATTCTCTAAGGTTAGAGGGATTGTGATCTTTATTGTTGAATTCACTAATACAATCATAGATGCTAAATATCATGTTTGAATATATGAGTAATCCTGGCCTTTTTTGTCTCTTCTGTGTGCTTTAAAAATTACTATTTAAATAAAAGATTTCATAATTTTGGCATATGAAAATCAAAACATTTATTTAAAACAAGAGAAAGGTTTGGCTTGAGCAAGTTACTTAACTTCCCTGTGGTCCTCTCAGAGGATTTTAGTTTCGTGAGAGTGGATGTGGTCATTTTGGAACTTTTTAGAAGTGATATATTAAAAGAAACCATGGATTCTGAAATATAGAAAATGCATAAAAGTATAGAAAGTTGAAAAATAGCAAATTAAGAACTAGTTAAAGTACCCACAAAACATGAGGTAGTATAGTGTAGTAGAAAAAATTGCTGAACATGGAGTCATGGGAGATCTGGGTTCAAATTCTTCCATCAATACAACTAGCTTTGTGAATTTGCCTATCATTTATCCTTTCTGAACCTTGATCTCTGTATCGTAAAATGATAATAATACTTACAAAATCTACCTCAAAGAGTTCTGAGAATCATTTGAGAGGATGGATAGTATCACTTTTTAAAGCTTAAAGCATCATGTAAATGCCAGTTGTTATTGTTATTACTGGGGTCACATTTATATGAACTGCAACGATACAATTAAAAAAATTGACAGTAATGAACAGATAATTTTCAATATTATGATAACCACTTGGAAAGATTGTTTTATCCTTTTCCTTATCATGCATGCTATGAAATGGATTCTTTTCAGTATAAGTCTAGATTTTATCTGACTTGCAGTCATTGTAATCATTTCTAAGACACAATGATTAAGAATCCTAATGTATTCTTTCTTGATCATACTATGTTTGAAGGAATTTATTCCGTTCTGGATGCTAATTTTAAGAAGGACATCAGTTAGCTAAAGAACATTCAGATAACTGTTTGTTATTTTTCCTCTCAAAATAATAGATCTTTTGACACAAAACCCTTATCTGACTATCTGTCTTCAGATAGTCTTTCTCCTTACTATACCCAAATCCTTTCTGACAATTATGAGGCTATCCAACTCTCAACATACATAGGGAAGATATTTTTTTAGGAAAAGTTAGCACATCATAGTGGTCATAGAAGTATGATTCTGAATAAACATAATCCTATCCAGTATCCCCTTATTTGGTCTTTAGTGGCAACTTTGAATAGTAAAAACTCATAGATGGAAACTGGTCATCACTGGGGAGATAAATTCACGTATTCTACCCATAAGGGGAAAATAAAAGGAAACAGAAACAGAAGTAGAAATAGGAACAGAAGTAGAATTTTCAAATAGGACCCAGAGCATAATATTTATTCCTTCTCAAATCCTGTCCTCATTTTCCCTTCTCGTATTTATATTTGGATTTCTTGATCTGCTTTAGAATATTTCTACTGCCCTTTTGTCCAACTTCGTTTTTACCCTTTTAATTAACTCTTTTTTTTGCCATTTTGGAGGGGGAAGGCAGTGCAGTTGGGGTTAAGTGACTTGCCCAAGGTCACACAGCTAATAAGTGTCTGAGGTGGGATTTGAACTTAGGTTCTCCAGGGCCAGTCGCTATTCACAGCGCCACTGAGTTGCCCCCATTTTTCACATTTTAGAGATAAACTAGAGAGAGTAAAAAGTTGTGTCCTGTTGAGTTGCTACATACTCAAATAATATATGATAATACTATTCTTTACCCTTCATCCTCTTTGACATAAGGAAAATAATATTTATAACATTTCTATTATGCTTTAATATTTATAGCAAATATTTTCCCATATCAACTCTAAAAGGTAGGTAGAGTAACTCCTATAGTATCTTTATGACAAAAGAGGAAACTGAGTACCCAAGCAAAGTTTAGCTACTTGCTCAAGTTAACATGGTTAGTAGGTAGAAAGGCCAGACTAGATCATCAACTCCAAGTACTCTTAGTCTATATAGCATACTATCTCTCCAGTAAGTATTATTTATTGAGCTATCAAATTTGCAGGTTTTCATTTCTAGATTAGGGTTTTATTTATTAATTGTATTACAAAGACTTTGTATTTACTTGAATTTTTTTTTTAGAAAAACATGCCTAGGCTTCTTCGGATTCTCAGACACATACATGTCCCTGCATAACATTCTGAGCAATTTAAGAATGTATGAAGGGGGCAGGGGGCAGAACATGGGCTAGTGTTAAGCATATAGACAAGAAAAGTTGTGGGGTATTAAAATAGTGCATAAGTCCTTCCCTGCCATTGATTTGGTTTATGGCATTATCTTTGTCAGGACTCCAGAGTTAACAATACAGTCTTACCCGTATGACAGAAGTTATATATCCATGTATTTGACAGACATTATTTAAACAAACACTGTGTGCAGAATACACACAGGATCATATACTATAATTCATAAAACACTTTTATAGGAAAACGGGGGAATGTGCAAATGAGAAAAACAATGAATTCATGTATTGGCTTAGCCTTCATTTGCTTATTTCTATTCCCAGCTTAAAATGGAAGATGTGGTAACTTTTCATAATTTAATATTTAAAGCCCCTAAAGCAACAGAAAGCAACAGACCAGAAGAAATGATGAGTAAATAGCTTTTATGTTTCCATGACAGGCTGGTCTTCTGAGTCTATGCCTCTATGCTGAGCAGGCTAATTCTGTAGGACAGATAAAACTGCGAAATATAACATCCTCAGAAATTGGTTTACTAGTGATAGAATGTATCATTCAGTTCAGCAAGCATAAATTAAATACCTACTGTGGGCCTGAAATTGTGCTGGACATTAGGAATAGAAAGATAAAAAAACATTTATAGCCAATATTCATATGAGAAAACTAATTCACACAGCAGAACAGTAAACCCTTTAACAAAATCTTCACCTGTCTATCTTTAGCTTTATTCTGTCTCTCTACCTACTCTATCCAAATCCTTCCTGGCAATTATGAGGCTATCCAACTCTCAACATCATGCAGGGAAGAGATTTTGCAATCAAAGCACAACATAGAGGTTATTGAGAAGAACATTTTTTTTGCACAAATGGAATCTCATTCAAAATCCCTTTGTTTGTTCTTCAGTGACTTCTTAGAGTAGCAGTACCCACAGATGGACAGTGTGTATCAGTAAGAGAGATCAATTCAAACATTCTGGCTATAAGGAAAAAAAATAAAGAAAATGATGCAGAAATAGAAGTTAATCAAGTGTGATTTATATGGTCAGTTGTGCTTCTCAACTTTTATGCAACAAAGGTCATACAACAGGTGGTAAAGCAACCCATTGGAGGAAGTTTGATTTGCTCCCTGCACATAGTATGCATTTGCTAATAGACAATATTTTTGAGACTAAGAACACATTTTGCTTTAGGCCTGGATGTGTAAATTGAAATAACATTTCTGCTCAGTTATGTTGGGTGTGTATGTGTGGTGGTGGAGACACTCTTTTCCTTCAAATATCGTTGTAATTTTCTGTAGCTACTGTAATATTTAATGCATGGCGTATGGAGATGCTTGTCTTAACAAGGCAGAAGCTGCCTTCCTTTGGCTTTTTCCACATGGAAGGCTGTTTGATGATAATGACATGTCTCCAACAGTGGCAGGGAATCTACCAGAGACACAGAAGGGCTGCACAGATGTCAGGACTGCTGGGTACGGCACTGCCATGGTTGATGCACCCAGACTTTAAATTCTCTTTTAATTCCTTTCACATAAAAGAGGGAATTTGAAGTTCAACCTCCAAGAAATAGTATTAAAAGGACCGGGAGGGCTTTGCCAGAGTTCCACGGGTGATAAAACACATCAATCTGAAACATTACCAGCATGTTGCTGATTCCCTAGTCATTCTTTCATTTGCTGTGGCTGAACAATGATAGCACTGTTCCATCAAGGGAAAATGATCCCTCCTCCCCTCAAAAAAGCTTTTTGCTGCTGTAAAAGCTATAGAGTGTGAGATTTATTAACAATTTCCATTTCAAGAGAGGCACTCTTTGTGTGGCAGTAAAGCGGTGCTTTGATGCAAATGCAGCAATACTCCAAGCCTGTTTTCCTAATGCTTTCAAAACTCCTGTAAATAATGCATCTAGGGATGGCATTAGCCCCTTTTAAACAATTTAGACAAAATTAGTTCAAGTTGTAAAAAGTCAACTGTATTTTCCTCTGCACAATAATCTATTTGGCAGAAGAGGTAGTGGGGAAGACTAGTTGAGGATATTTTCTTGAATTTGGCTAGGAACTTTTCTATCCTGGAATGCAACTGGACTATGGAAGTGGAACATATTTTTCCTCAGCTAATCAAAGCAGAGAAAAGTCTGAAGAGTATTAGTATTTCACGAAATACTCCCATTTCCTACAACAAATGCTTTTGGGGTGCAGGTGGGAGATATCCCTGCAGACATTGAGAGGAAATATATAATAAGACTCACATATTAAGATCATTAAGCCCAGGGACTTTTTTAGCTCTTAGAATCCAATTAGCATTATATGTATAGTGTTTCTCTTGAAGAAACAAAGGCCATGACTCATCCTTCCCCTAAAATACAGATGGCCTAACTTTACTAACACTTCCTTTTCAGTAATAGGCTTGTTTTGCAGGGTTATTTGTTTATTTATTTATTTATAGTTCATTGAGACTAAAATGCAAAAGCATTCAGATCTACCTGGTAAAAAGAGTTTCATTACTTCGTAAATGGGAATTCTCTCTTGACTGACTAGCTGCACTTTTTATTTTTGGAACCCTATTTTAAAAGTAGATCAAAAGAAAGGTAGAGAATCCAGTCAGCAAACTATAGGCCAATAAGCTTGATTTTGATTCCTGGGGAAATTCTAAAGAGCATAATTAAACGGATCGTTAATGAGCATCTAGAAAAAATATTGTCAAATGTAGGGAAGCTAGTCCTCAGAAGACAGATAGACTATCCATTCTCAGGATTATACTCAAAGGCTTTCCAGGTTGGTTGTGTTTGTTCTTTGTTTTCAAAGAGGACCATAGTATCAGTGAATTAATGACATGACTTGCATTTGACTTTGATTTGAGTGTGGGAGGGCTGTGCAAGGTCACCAGCCTCACTTTCTCCTCCAGAGACATCTGGATCCAGTAACCAAATATTCATTAGAATGGCTGGAGATGACCCAGGATTCAATGGGAGACCCTAGCCCATTTAGGCTAAGGCCTTTTCATGTACTCACGAAAGTGAGGTAAAGCCCATTTAGTGAATAGGCCTCTTTAAGAAGTGAGTCCAGGGATGGCCCCTTCAAATAGGAAAAAAAAATCAAACTGGGAGGGGAAGAACTTCAGGGTTGCTTTTCCAAAGAGAAATAGTTATTATTAACATTCATTGTAAGGCAGGAGGGCCCAAAATGTAAGTGTGGTCCAACCCAAAAGCTTCAGAGTGGGAGGAGGGGAGAGAGAGAGAGAGAGAGAGAGAGAGAGAGAGAGAGAGAGAGAGTGGGGTGGGGGGATCTGAATTACCCAGCTAACTGGGTCCCCATTCAGGGAGCTTGGTCTCCTCACAGGTTGTGTTTGTCCTTCATTTTTGAAGAGGACCATGGTATCAGGGAAATGACCTTGATTTAGCTCCAGCTCCACTGACAGAGGCTTCAAGATATCGGGACAAACTCAGCTCTGTGTTCACATATTGGGGTAGTACTCAAGGTACTTGAGATTTAATATTTTCTATATTCTGACATCAAGTAGTATTCTTACTTACAGGTAACTCCTTTACTGTGGTCTGTTAACCATGATCAGTTGTCAGAGATGTAGCTCTCCATTAGCTTAAAATACTTTTTGGTAATTTGTTTTTACAGTGACCTTTTATAGTTAAGAAACCCTATTTGCTTTAGCAAACCAAGAAAACCAGATCAGACCATTGGCTTTTGTGCTAAGGCACAAGTGTTCTGATTAAGCATATATATATAATGTTTAATTCAGGAGTGAATGACTCTTATATAGCCATGAACTCTATGAACTTATATAACTATTATATACAAAGAATATATCCATGATACATATTCTATTAGGGACAAGGACACTTGAAAAGAAGGCAGCATAATGACTAATATATGAAATTTCAAGACGCACAAAGATGTAAATCAAAACCTGGAATTTGCCCCTAAGCAATAAGAACAGAATATGATTAGAGATTGAAATTATTTCTGAAATTTATGATGCAGGACTTCATTTAGTTATTCCTTAATGATTTCTTAATTAATAAAAATCACATTAACCAGAATGGTCTCCCCTCTTAATTGAATCTGAAAGTTTGATTACTTTTGAAATCAAACTAGAATTTAATTTTCAAAATAGTTATTACCATACTTCTTAACACCACTACTGTCAGGTCCTATGAAGGTAATATTACTTTTGTTTGTTTGAAAAGCTCTGGGAAGAGCTCTATTTCAATAATTTAGTAAGAAAAAATTCCTGGAGCAAAATATGGAAAGAAACTGAGGAGGCAGTGATAAAAGGCATGAAGCATTTTCGTTATTTATGAGAAACTGGCATGTAAATTCATTGTTGATGGAAGAGTACCCTTTAACACATAAATATTTCACCATATATGAGTATGTTAAAATAATGTTAAAGTTGGAGTATTGACAATATCAACTAATACTCTTTTGAACATGTGACACTGTGTGCCTCTCAGTTTTATACATTTGTCAGTAAACTCTTACGAAACATGGTGAGTTGAGGAATTGTTTTCATGACATAACAAAAGCAGGCAGCATCTTTCTCATTCACACATACGTAGAAACTCCTATGGTTTTGGCTCAGTCAATTTAAATGTGTTTTCAAAAGTATCTTCACTTTTATCTCTTTTGGAGTGTTTAGCTCAGTTATCCTAAGGTCACATTCACATATGTGTGTATTTTTTATCAGTTGAATTCTGGTGAAGTCTGTATTAATTTAATTTTACATTGTTTTTAGATTTCAAAGAAATTCTTGAGATTGTTTTCCCATGAAAATCACAATGTGGAGTCTACATAATAATGTACATATAAAATTGTGGTTGAGTGTTTTCTTCATCACTGTAGCATGAGATGATTGTTCACAGGCTGCATGAAAATTGTCATTAAATTGTAAATAGAAAATGTCAAGATTAAAATGCAGATGACATAAAATCTTGATAAGTGTCCAGTTCTAAGTGTTGTGAACATTTTGGAAGATGGTTCTTCAATTTTAAAAGATACACTACTAAGTTAATAATATTAATCTATAAAATTATTTAAAGACCATTTTCATTAATTCAGTAAATAAAGCAAAAGACCATTGCATTTATCAAGTTATACACAAACTTCTCTCTCCATTGGGGAATGAAAATTGAATCTTACCTGAAACAGGAATGCAAATTACATTCCTTAGAGTAGTTCTGTTAATAGTCCTTTGAATAACTGAATCACAGTTATGAAACAAATCAATAGCACTATATTTAAAATAAATTTTATTAATATAGCTTTGACATCACATTTCCATATGATGTTCCATTTAACATCATATTTCTCCTACTGTCCCAGAGAACCATTTTTTAAAATAAAGAAATATTTTAAAGAGGGAAAACATATTTTTCAAGCCTAACAAACAGATTTAAAAAGTCTCATATTCCATGGAATGTTCCCCTCCCAAGGTGTTACTTAAGCAAAGAAATGGTAGGGGAGAAGAACGTGTCTTTTCATATAACTTCATTTGGCTCAATCTTGCTCATCATAGTTTTTCATCATTTAGTTTCAATTATTTTTCCCTTGTTCTTTCTATTCACATTGTTGTGGTATTGTGCATATTGTCTTACTGGTGCTATTTACTTTACTTTCTATCATTTCATATAAATCTTCCTATGGTTATAGGTATTTTATATGCATATTGTTTCTTATAGCCCAATAATATCCCATTACATTGATGTACCAAAGACTATTCATCCATTCCCCTAGAGATGGTCATTTACTTTGCTTCCAGTTCTTTGCTGCTACAAAAAGTGTTGCTATTATTTTGGTTTATACAGATTTAAAGTCCAATGATAAAAGCTACTACTCTGTGTGGAAGAATTGTTTTCTGCTCCTAGCTCTAAGACTGACTGTTTGAAGGGGAGATTATTTTTGAGGTAGATGACTATTACTCTCTCTATACCTAAGTTTGCACTCTGGTACAAAGGGGAAAAACATGATTATGACATAGCAATGGCCCAGATCTAACGGTGAAGAGATTTGTTTATTAAAATCAACTTGTTTCTTCTTAGCTGTTAAATAACAATCACTTTCCCTATCTACCCCCTACAGTAATTTTGCATTGAGTACACTTACATATGGCAAGCTACTGATTTCATGATCTAAATTTAAGCTAACCTAGTAGAATTGTCACCTTTGGAATCTTGATTTATACAATTTCTCAAGAGTGATTGTCTGTATTCCCTCTCAAAATATATCAAACTAAGTTCTTCTCAGAAGATATTCATTTCACTTGAACGGTGGATTTAAAATAGCACAAAAAATCCAGAAGATAGGAACCATATATTAAATAATAATTCACATTTTCTAGTATCTATCTGTTGAATTATGTTCATTAAATGGTTTAAATAATTACATGGTGATTCCAGTTTTTCAGAAGCCAGGAAACAGTATGAAGGAACTTTAAAAAGTCCTTATATATAAAATATGGAGGGAAAAGATACCCACTATGCATCACTTACAATAGAACCACTAAATTATCGCCTTGTATTCTGTGCATTCATTTAGCATTGAAATAAGTGAAAAGTGCTAAGGACAGAAAAAAAAAGAAATTAGATGTAGTCCATGTTCCTCAGAGATTTTACAACTTAGAAATGAAAGTAAGATACCCAACTAAGTATTATATGAATAAGGCAGTAGTTAAGGGAGAGATGCATTTAGAATAACTTAAGAAATTTAAGGATGTAAAAAATAACTTCCATAAGGTGAAGGACCTGAAATGGAGGAAGGCTGAATAAGTACAGAGGAGAATGTCTAATCTAGTTTGGCTACAGTATCAAGTTCATGAAAAAGGAGCAGTGTGACATACTCTTGAAAGACTAGGTACATTTTGAAAAAATTTGAATGGTGAGCAAAGGAACTTGTACAATATTCAGTAGGCAATGAAAAACCAACTGGGTGAAATTCAGACCAGGGACTTATGAAGCTGTATAATATTCAGAGTGATATGAAGAAGAAGAAGAAGAAGAAGAAGAAGAAGAAGAAGAAGAAGAAGAAGAAGAAGAAGAAGAAGAAGAAGGAGGAGGAGGAGGAGGAGGAGGAGGAGGAGGAGGAGGAGGAGGAGGAGGAGAAGGAGGAGGAGGAGGAGGAGAAGGAGAAGCAGCAGCAGCAAAAAATGAAAGAACCAACTAGTACCCCACTACCAATGTTCTGTGGTACCTCTGACTGATTTTCTGGCAGAACCATAGTAGTATTCAATTTAAGGAATATAGCTCTTTTTCTTCCTCCCCTACCCCACTCCCTGGAAGTGATGATGTAATCTCACCATGGCTACTAAAATAACGCAACCAAATGATAAAAGTAAGGAGGAAATAGGATGTGATGGATATTTCTCTTTGTCACTTCTAAGAGAAAATACCACATACTATTGTGGATTTGAAAGGAAAAACATAGATCTTATAATTAACATATTGAAATATTTAAAACCATAGTTTTAGGGGAAAATATCTAAAAAAAAGATACCGAAGACCTTCAGAGACCTCCATTTCTTAGAAAGTTGGTGTGTACACACCATATAGGAGAACATACTGAGTGCTAGGCAAACAGCCCATAGGTAACTGTCAAAGCCCTTAATTAGTGAGAGTACGAAATGATTAAAAATTAAAATTACTTAAGCAAGTTCTAAGGCAAATTCTCATTTCTATTTCTCTCTTAATGAGTGTTTAATTAGCTGAAATTACTTTAGGGAAGTTTCATTCTTTTTCAGTCTTTGTCTGCATATGGAATAATGTCCTTTCCCCATGAATGATGGGTATAAGTGGATAATGAAACATTTTCCTCAAGAGTGAAGGAAATTGTACTATGTTTAACATTATTGAATACCAACTTGTGAGTGTTTTGAGTTGAGCAAAATTAAAGTTGATAGCAAACAAGGGGAGATTACATTGGAAATATTTTAGTTTATGTTTTATATTATACATTTCCTCTGCAAAGAATTTTTAATGTTGAGTTGTAACACCTATTTTATTACAGAGGTTTAATGTGTCTATGTTACATTACAACAAATAAGGAAATTACCTTTGAATCACATTAGAAATGTTACCCTCCGGGGCGGCTAGGTGGTGCAGTGAATAGAGCGCCGGCCCTGGAATCAGAAGGACCTGAGTTCGGAGCCGGCCTCAGACACTTAATCCGCACAAACAAAAACCTAGCCGTGTAACCTTGGGCAAGTTACTTAACCCCAATTGCCCTAAAGGGGCGGCTAGGTGGCGCAGTGAGTAAGAGCGCCCGGCCTCGGAGTTGGGATGACCCGAGATCAGATCCGGCCTCAGAAAATGAGCACCCACGCATAAATCAAATGACTAGCCGTGTAACCTTGAGCAAGTTGCTTAACCCCAATTGCTTTAAAAAAAAAAAAAAAAAGAAATGTTACCCTCCAACAAAGTACAAAAATAAACATTAGGACAGGAATTAAAGAAAAAATATCTTTGTTTTGCTTAACTATTAGCTCTGATATTAGCTTTACCTTGCTCCTAAGAGACCACTTTTTTTCCCATGTTACTATACATGCTGTGTTTATTTTTTTAAGAAAAACGAAACAGGACAAGTTTTTAAAAAGGAAACTTTATAATGTTGGAAATAGCAATTTAAAATTTAGAGATATTGTCTGAATCTGAACATGAATTTTAACAACTTTTAATTTAAAATATATTTAACTGATATTATAAATTAGTAGTGCAACTGAGTGATCAATTGGCATGGGCCTGGAAGGCCCCTCTCCTTGTCTCCACCTCCTCCAGTTATATATTAATATATGCATGTAAAGCAGAATATTATGGTGATTATAGAGTTGGCCTCAGAGTCAGGAAGACCACCTCTGACACCTAATGACTGTCTAACCTTGGGCAAGTCCCTTTAAAGTGACTTAAGCAACTGTCTCAGACAGTGAGTTTCAGAGAAGGTGCTGAAATGCATCGGTAGAAAGAATTAATCACAGAGAACTACTCACATTGGTAAAGAGCCAAAATTGGTCTAAAATTAATAATAATGATTCATTCTATTATTACTACTAATAATGCACATATATCATATCATAAAGAGAAAGATGGCCACAAGGCACTCATGAAAGCCTCTTAGGCAAGCATAAAATTTTTGTTTTATGTTGGTAAAGTGAACATTCACACAGATATGTTCATGAATCCTTGAATGCTGAAGTATGCCTATGTATATATAGCATATGTAGACATACATATAACTACAGGTAGAGGCCGTGTGGCTTAAGCTTAGTCAGCATGGCCTACATTCAGTTCTTGCCTCTGAGAAATTCTACATCTTCAACTATGGGTAAATCATTTGATTTCTCAGTGTCTCAGACATCTCTCTGAGATTATAAAGAACAGTTGTGACCATTATATAAAAGAAGAACTTTACATACCACATCATCTCTACACTAATGAAATCAAAGAATTTCATATAAAAGAAGGAGAGATGGATGGATGGATGGATAGGTTGTTAGGTGTAGATTGATTGATTGATAGATGATAGATTATGGAATGCCATCAAAGTCTTGAACAGTGAAGTCTAGAAAAATCTGGTTACTGACAGAAGTAGGAGGCAATTTTTTATGCAAGGACAGAAAAAAGCCACACGCAAATAAAGTCATTTACAGCCTTTGTACTATTAAGCAAATTTAAAATGCTGAAATGATGTTCGGCACCACATATTTTTAAACAATGTAAGAGACTTTATTAGCTAGTAAAAAGCAGTGAAACATAAAATACAAACCTTCAACAAAATACCTGTTACTATAGCATGAAGTGGGCTCTTTAATTCACAAGTGGTGAACAAAAATGGGAAATAAAACATGCTCTTTATAAGAGATAATTCAGTTTGTTCAGCATTATTGAATGTTTTACTTAGGGAGTTTGAGCAGAAACTGAGAATTCTGTATTTTCATTTTTGTTTTGAAATATGGATATCAAACATAAGAAGTAATGACTCAATTTTAAAACGAAACATTTGAGACACAAATAAAAAAGTTAGACTACCCTTTCCACATACTATCCACACACTAATAAGTAGGCAAATAGGTAAATTCAATCAAAATGGTGTTTTTCACTTTTTTTCTAATCAAGAATCTCAAATAAAAATATCTCTTTTATTTACTGTTTCAGTCTGCAGCATGGAAAACTCATTGGTCAGAGGACCTGTTTTAGACCTGACTTTCATACTTAGTAGGCAGCTAGGAGGCTCTATTGATAAAGTGTTGAACTTGGAATCAAGAAGACCTGAGTTCAAATCTTGCTTCAGATCATCACTAGCTGTGTGACCTTAGGCGAATCACTTAACCTCTTATTGCCTTAATCCACTGGAGAAGAAAATGGTGAATTCCTCCAGTTTCTTTGCCAATAAATCCCCATAAGGGTCCTGAAGAGTCAGACATGATGGGACAACAACAAAACACTTAATGCTTAGTAGCCCAGTGATCCTGGGTGTCACAGAAGCTCTGTAAATCTCAGTATCATCATCTATAGAATGTAAATAATAATATTTACAGTATCTGTCTCAGAAGATTATTATGATATATGCTGTTATTAATAAGTCATAAATGTATGTCCTAAATTAATAAACAAAAGTAAAAAAATTATTCTATGTTTTGTCCAAAAATTTCCTCTAATCATATTAAGGAAAATTTACTCTCTATGTTATATTCTACATTAACTTAAAAGCAAATAAAGTTAAATTACAAAACCAGTAATCACTGGATTGCTGTTATAAGACTCTTAATTTTAAAGTTAAAACAAACCTGTTATCTAAAATGATCTCATTTTAACAGAAAATTGAAGCCCAGAGAAGCTGTTATTTTCCCCTACTTATATTGTTTGGTGAGAGTACTTGTACTAGAATCTATACCTCATGATCCTTAATCTATTGTTCTTCATTATTATTTTTTAAACTAATCATAAATTTGCAAAGCAAATTGGGCATTATTACCTGGATATAGTGTCATACAAGTAGATTTAATTAGGAAAATGCATAGGCTTTTTAAAAATAGGAATAAAATAGATACTTTGATGCCTTTAACTTACTAGCTTTGAGATTGTGTATTTTTGGAAGAATTGGATATATTTTGCTTTGTTTTGTGATATAAATATTTCTATAGTAACACTAAATCAGTAGAATATCATAGTGGACAGACACTTGGTCTTTGGTGAGGAAGACCTGGGTTCGATTCAGTTTCCTTATTTATAATATGACAGGATAGGTCCTGATGTCAACTCCAATCTTTTGCATCTCTGTTTTAGATTCTAGGGACATTGCCAAATGTTAGTAGAGAGTAAGCTCTGGAAAATTCTACTATATTAAAAGACTTTGGTACAGACAGGTTACATACCTGTTATCCAAAAATGAGCCTAGATAAGTTCAAGGAAACTCATTGTCAGATCAGTCATAGATTGATTGATTGTTTTGGTCCCAGATACTTTGAGATTTTCCAGCTATTCATAGAGTACTGGTCATCTGCATCAGTGGAGATACTACTGATAAACACTGAAATTATAGGTCATAGAAAGAACATTTTCAGAATGCTGAATGACATTTGGTTAAGCACTTACCACGTGAAAGGTCATATGGACTAGACCAATAGACACAGTATAAAATGAGGAAAATGGGGCACAGAGAAGTGACTTCCTTGCTCATATATAGAACTCCAGTCTCTTGGTCCTTTCCATCCCTGCCAGACCCATAATGCTGTGGTACTACTCAAGATTGTATGAGTTTTCCATAGCATGTTCTTACTATCCCATATAGGCTGTAGTTAAGATATTACAGAACCTGCAGAGAGGAAAGATGGAGAGGTTATAGGGGACTTCAGAGTATCTGGACATCTGCTAGAAGTCTCTGTCTGCTAAAAGCGAAACAGCTAATAAATTCTTGACTTGCTTGCTAACAATTTCATTGCCTCAGGAGGTAGAGGAAGTTACGAAAGAAATTTTTACTTTAGACTTTATTCTGAACAATAGGGAAGAGCTGAGAGATGATTTGAAAGTGATGGAAACCTTAGGAGAAAAGTCATAAAGTCATCTTGCAAAGAAAAAAGGAATGTTGAATAGAGGCACATCCCATAGACTTTAGGAAGGGAGATTGTATAAAGGAATCATTTGAACGAGAGTCAAGTTCCCTTGAACAGAAATTCTAAAATGGAATATGTCTCAAGAAAGATAAGAGCGAAACAGCAATTCTTATTCTGAGATTCATGTGGATAGATATCAAGGAGGTCCCTAAACTTGAGCTGAGTTGGAAAATATTACATCTTTATTTCAATATAATTGGTTTCCTTATGTGTGTTTATGTGTATACACATATATATTATTTTTAGTACTTTAAAAATGTTCCAAGGAGGAAATTATAAGTTTCAAAAGTCTGCTTAAAGGAGTCCATGACAAAAAGGCTAATAAACTTTGCTGTAAAAGATAATTATGGACATATATTCTGATTATTAATTCATATTGACATAGACCTTAAAAGACTTCCAAAAATTTTCCTCACAATAAACTTTTGTTAGTGAGATGGTGAATTAGATTTTACAAATATTATATTCATCTGAGACATGAAGAAACCTCAGACTCAGAGGGAAGTAACTTTTCCCTTTATTATAAAACTAATAAGTGTCCATCTGGATCTGAACCTAAGTTTCTTATGAATTTAGATTAAAAAGTTTTGCCATGTTGCCCAAATTATCACAATTATTTATGTAATCTAATATGATGATGAGCTGAGATTTTAATTGAGTTTGTACAAAAAATAGGAGAGCATGAAGGAGAAGAAATACAAAAGAGTGGCATAAAATTGTAAAAATTGTATCAGTAGCCCAGGATTAGTTGATACTTATGAAAAATACTAGAAGGCCCAAATTGAACTTTTCCCTGATATAATCTTTATAGATTATAGGTCACAGAAGAAGGCAGAACTAAACAGAATTTAAAAGGAGATTCAACCAGCACCAATGGATAGAAAATGTGTGGAGGCAGAAATTGGCCCAATATAAGCAAGATGTGTCTAGGCATTAAAAAAAATATGATTGTTTCAAAAAGTAGTAAGCACCCTGCCAGTGGAAGTGCTGAAGCAAAAAATTAGTTGATGATATGTCAGGAATGCTGTAGAAAGGAGTTGTGAAAAATAATCTCTAAGGGTTGCTTGGAAATAGCGCTGAATTTAAAGACAGAAGACCTGAGGTTGAATCCAGGTTGAGCTCCTTATTTTAGTGTGGCCATGAAAAATGAACTTCTCCTCTTTGGGACTCAGCTTTCTTATTTATAAATTAAGAGTCTGGATTCAATAATTGGTCCTTAACCTAAGCAGGGTCCATAAATTCGTTTTAAAAATTGTGCTAACTGGATTTTAAATTCTGATGCATAGGGATAAATCCCTTAATCTCACAGTGTCCCAAGGAGCATTCTAAGACTATGAATCATGGTTGCTGATCCAGTAGGTGACAAGTCCACAGTAGGAGTTCCCCATATTGATGAAATCATAATTCTTGAATCCCCTCCCCTTCCTCTGAACAAGTTGATTAAGTTCCCAATGAAACAATATTCTTTTCCATGTTATCAGCTAGTATCTTTAAAATCTTATATACATGTGGACCCTTTCTTTCTGGAAGAGAACCTAACATCCTTCACATAAATGACTTGTGATTTTTAGTTGTTAACTGTGAGGCAATTAATATTATCGTTATATTTCCTTTCATTCCAACCCCTTCCACAGTCCCAGAAGTAGATGACCTTCTGATAATGTTATGGTTGAAATAGTTAAAAGGTTATAGGTTAATTGTATACTATAGGGAATTAGAAATTCCATATGCCATCTGGACCAGGAACCAGGCAAACCTCAGAACTGGACCTTTTTTCTTTGTTCTTTCTTTTTTTTCCCTTTAAAATACCTTGATACTTATATTTATAGCACAGACAAACCAAAATATGGAAGAACCAATTTAACTGACAAAGTGAAATATATGAGGCATAGTAGTTTCTGGATAAAGTTAAATCTTTGTTGTTGTTGTTCATCCTTTATCTATTAATAGAATCATTTTCCTAGAATAAGGATGGTATTTGTTGCTTTGTACTATGTCCTATTCAGATAGCATCTGTACTACCGTGTTTGGTTCTGGGCACCACATTTAAAAAGGAACTTTGACTTAATTGGAACCTTCCTGAAGAAAAGTTACCAGGATTATGAAAAGTTACCAGTATTATGTGGGAACTTGACATGATTTCAAATAAGAAATTATTGAAAAAATTTTCTAATATTCCTTCTACAAATATGTCATTTGGAAACTGACTTCTACAACAAAATATCTACATCTGTCATATGAAAGAGATTATAGATTCATTGTTCTTGACTCTAAAGGGAAAGATCATTACACATGGAATACTTTGAGGAGGATGGAGTGAAGTTATAGGAAATCACTTTTTATTATACTATAAGAAATAATGTCCTATCCATTAGGGCTGTCCAAAGAAACAGAATGGGCTGACTTAAGAGGGATTTTGGGAGAGGCTTGATAGCCACTTTTCAGGAATACTGCAAGGAGATCCATGACTCAGAAAGATGTTTATCTGGATGACTTTTAAGAACCCTATCAAATGAAATTCTGTGACTTTGAACAAATCTGAAAAAGAAGATGAGACTCAATGCTGGGGTGACCAAACTATTCTTTATTTAAAGAGCAAAAGCATTCCATATCCAAGATACAAAGAGAAGGTAATCAATAAAAATATGCAGATATAATGATTGTCCTCAACAAACAAACAGATTTTAAATTTGGGGTTATCTAGAGCAAACTAAAAGGATTTAGCATTCAGACAATCCTATTATGGCAAAGTCAAAGAAAATATTGGTCTTAATCTAAGGTCAGGTTCCAACCCATTGTCTGGCTCACAGACCTATGAAGGAAGAAATCTTATCAAAGGAATAGAACTAGAAATGAGAACTACAGAATTTCAAAGGGAATTCTAGTGAAAATGAAATGGAACCATCTCATAGTGGAACCATAGTATATAACATAATATAGTATTATCCCAATATAGTATAATAATAGTATAATCACAGGACAATAGAAATTGTAGTGAATATGAGAGAAAATGAACAATGTCAAAGCTAAACTCACTGTCCCCACAGTAATCTTGCTAACAAGTTAAATTTAGGTGAGAAAAATTTTGCCAGAAAAAAAATATTTATTTTCCATTTCATTTATAGATGCTGTCCCTGAAACTCTTGAGTTTCCTGTATTTTTTAAAAAATCAGTGTTACATTCTAGATTTTAAAATATAATATATTTAGTTACATGGAGGGTAGACTCAAAAGGTTAGATCTATAGAGGATTTATTTTAATTTTCCTTGAGGACTTTACTTGCAAAGTTGGTAGCCAACAATAGGCAAATCAGACCATATCTTTCATTCTCAAAGAAGATCAATGACTTCAGGAGGTGATGTCTTGAATTAATAGTGAATTTTATTTAAATGAGTCAGGGCTATGTAAAGTCATCAGCCTCACTCTCTCCTCCAGAGTTATCAGAGTCCAGTGACAAGAGCAGAGAACTAGCACAAGAATGATGGGGGACAGATAGGGACAAATGTTTTAATGAGATTTGAAAAGAATTTTAAAAGTCCTAACAATATGACATCATTGCTCTCAGAATTGCTGTGTTTCTCAGAGATTATCTAGTCCAATTTATAACTAAGCAGCTATTGAGTATCTATTTGGAAACCTTTAGTGATAAAGAATTCATGGGCTTCAAAGGGATCTGATCCCAGCTCTACCTGTTAGGAATTTTGTATGTGGTGTTGAAGTTTGCCACTCAACAATTACGAGACATGGTTACTTGTTATTTCTTCTAAAGTCAAGTAAAACAGGGATAATTCTTTGTCTATGTCTAACATTTTTAATTCTTACAGACACCTCTCATGTCTTTAAAGTATTTTCTTCTCTAGGCTAAACATTCCTTGTTACTTAAAGCACACCCTATAGTTCATATTATAAAGAGTTCTCGCCAGCCAAATTTTCCTTCTCTAATGTTGACTTTAAATGCCAATTGGGCATTGAGATGAAGATTTCCTATCTGTGCATTATGAGTACAGAAGAAGGGTCATGGCTGGAGATACAGATTTGGGAGGTATCTTCATATACATGACAATTAAAATTATGGAAAAGAATAATATTGGTAAAGGATGATGTCGGAAGAGAATAGGATTATAGATAGAAAGTAAGCATAAAGATTAGAGAGAATGAGATGAATCATAAATGGAAAGAGTCTTTAATTATGTAATTTTTAATAATTTTAATCATCTTTAATGATGAAGAGAAAATGGAGTGTGAATGTCTTGAAAGAAAGAGAAATAGATATTATTCACTGAGAATACGTAGGAGTGTTGTCAACAGTATCGCAAATCAAGTACTAATAGTCAATGGATTTAATCATTCATTTATTTGAGAGTGATTTTGTTGGCATGGTTGGACCAGAAGTCAGATATGACCAGAAGCCTTTTGACATGTCAAACATATTATCAGTTTTATTTCTGGTATAATTTCATGACCCTGGTCCTTTTGACTTTCAGTCTGATATTTGTAACTCAGGATAGTCCTAGGTCTTTGCCTGAGGACCCAGAAATTCAAGAAGTGTTTTGCATTTTTTAGAGATAATAGTACAAAATAGAAGCTATAGTCAGGCACACATTCTACAGATATAGGGATGAAAAATGAATGAATTAAAAACATTTATTCTTCTGAAATGGAAGAATGGATAACAGTGGTGAATACCAAAATGAAGAGGAGATTATGACACAGATATCTGACCTTGGATTTAAGGATATATCTAATAATTTTAACCTAGGCAGACATTTCACTACACCTCAGACAGTCATTCAATAATGCTTATAATGAATCATGCAAGACAATTATCTAGGCTCTTTCTATAAGGATATCTATGTAAAACCTGCCAATATGTAAGAGTGCCAACAGTCTCTTCATTATACTTAATTAACATTAGGTTATGTAAGAGTTTTTATGGTTATTGTTTTACTTCTATTCTCCTTACCCCTGGGTCAGGAAGAGGTCCTCAATAAAATCCTCCTATGACATCTGATCATGACGTGGAGGTAGTTCTATGTTCTCAAAGGCTATGCCAGCAGAACATAAGTCATTCCAGTTCCCTTTAGAATACAAAGACTTGGTCACCGATAATGTTTTTGTTCTGCCTGAAGAAGAATAACTTAATGTGTAGAGATTCAAAGCCAGAACCTGGCCACCCACAGTATTATATCAACTACAACTAACAAAGTTCACTTCCTAGATAGCCAATAGCAGTGAAAATGATGGTCTAATAAATAATGAAATATTCAACGGTTAAAGTTGTATATTTGTGTAGTCATTTAAATGAATTATAGAAAGCAGGGGTTCTTAAACTTATGTCTATGGATACCCAAAGGATCCTTGGATAGATTTCATGGAGTCTGTGAACTTGTATAGGAAAAAAAATCCATATTTATTTTCACTAAATTTAGTGTTGTTTTTAATGCTATCATGTTTTATTTTATGCTCTTAAAACATTATTCTAAAAAGGGGTACATAGGTTTCACTAGACTGCCAGTAGGGTCCACGGCACCAAAAAAGGTAAGACACTCCTAAAATATTGTCAAATTGTTAGTTTTTTAAAACAAATTATCATTTAGTAAATTGAATGAGAATGAGGAAAAAAAACTTTCTATCATATGATATTTTCATTAAATAAGAGCAACAAATATTAGGGATAGCAAAGAGGTCATAGTAAGTCTTTTTTTTCTGTTAAATTATATGAGCGCATTTTACAAAACAAGAAAAATAAATATATAATTATTACTCTCTAGGCTAAAAATGAAGAACAAATAAAGATGTCAGGATGCTTATGGAAATATATGCCATGGAAGTTGTTTGCTTTGCTACTAAGGCCGACTTAGGATAAACCAGTGATTTAGTTTCAAGAGGTACAAGTAGAATTAGAAGAGGCTCAAGAGATGTGTTCAAGTTCTGCTCATGACACATACTGGCTGTGGTACCCAAGACAAGTCTTTCAATATCTCATTGCCCCAAACAATTTCTGTAAGCTATATTGCAGAACAGTTGCAGATATAGAGTGTTTTCCTCAGTGTTAGTTCTGTTAATCAATGAAATCACTAGTCTGTATGGACAAATATGGATTGTTTGTTGTTTCTTTTTTTATCTATATCATTTGAAGCTTGCAAGGTACCTTCCAGACAGTAGGTACTTCAAAAAGTATTGTACTGAAAACAATGTGTCATTTAGTATTTCCATATTTTTATTTATGTGGCTTTGCCACATGTAGGAAAATGGCCACAGTACAATGGATAGAATGGACAAGAGAAGAGAACAAGCCTTTATATAATGCCTACTACTATGTGGCAGGCACTGTGCTAAATGTTTTATAGATATTGTCTCTTTTGATCTTCACAATATACCTGTGAGGTAGATCCTATTATCTCCATTTTAGAGATGAGGAAGCTGGGGCAGAGTATTAAATTACTTAAGCAGGGTCATACAGGTAGTATCTGATTTTAACAAATTTTAACTCAGGTTTTCCTAACACCCTCCTAGCATTCATTCACTGTACTGTCTAACTGACCCTCAGGAGAATCCTGTCCCTAGGCCTAGATTCTGGAAGTCCTGGGTTTAAATCTTTCTTCAGACACTAGCTGTGTAATTCTGAACAAATCACTTAACCATATTTTACCTCAGTTTCCTCTTCTATAAAATGAAGGGATTGGATGCAATTTCCTTTAAGATCCCTTCCATGTCTCAATCCTTGCTCTATGATCATAAACATCATTGCTATGATGCTAATAATATATAGTTCTATGCCAAAAGTAACACTTACTGATCAAATTTAAAACACACATTGTCCATACTGTCTAAAAGATTGAAGTCTAACTTTGACAAAACTAACCAAAGCAGACATGAAGAACACTTGCAAATAATAAAGAACTGAATTTTTAAAATGTATTGGAAAACACAAGAATTGGTAGAGTTGGGTAAGGGGGACTAAAACATTAATCCTTTTCTACTTGGTTGAGGAAATAACAATGATAAAAAAATATTGTTATGAGCTGCTTGAATGGGGAAAGGAATAAGCTTACCAAACAGATGAGAGAGGGCATTTCAGCTTAAGATGCAGAAAACATTTTGAGAATTCAATTTGATGCATTGCATAGGTTAGGGGCATGGAATTTTATCAAGTAAATAAGATGGGAGCATGAAAAACAGATTTCCATGAAATAAAAAAGGGAAAGAATTCAGGAAGTAAGGGATAGCCCGGGAAAAAGATCTGTCAATTCCTAATCAGACAATATTTCTTATGTGCCTGTTATGTAGTAGGCATTGTTCTGAGCCCTGGAGGAGAGGATATAGGAGGATTTTGATCTTGATCTATAGTGTCAAGGAGATTCCTGTGCTGCTTTGGAGAGTTGGTATGGTCAAAGTGATAAGTGAAGACAAATTACTCAATTAGTATCAAACAGGCTCATTTTCAACTAGGACAAGGACATATGGTAAGCAAGAAAAAATTGCCTAACCTTTTCCTCATACAACAGGCTACCATGGCCCCACAGTCTGAAGGCCATGTAGGTGACATTTCACTGCTCCCTGGGGTTCTCCAGCACCTGTAAGGGGATTGGTTGGTGTCTAGTTTCTTTGACATTGTGTTGAGTTTTGAGACCTTGTTGGTGGGTCTGAGTTGATTTTAGCCCTGCCAATCATGTTTTACAAGTATAGGGGATAAGACTTCACTAAGTCTTAAGCATGTCACTTCAATTTAGCCAGTAACAGATTAGATTTTATGAAGAAATATTTACTTCAAAAGATATAATCACAAATATATAAGTAGTCGCCCAACACTTAGGAAGTATAATTCACCATTCCCCACTCCCCTTGCCCTGAACTACTGTAAAGCTGCACATGAGCAGCTTTCCAGAGGACTGCTGCTGTGAACAGCTTTAAGGTTCTGATAACATAGTATAGTGAGCTCTCTATTTGTTCAATGACAAATCAGAGCAAAACATACACAGTAAATCAAAGTACAGAATTCACAATGTTACAGCTCATCACAGAAAATCAAAATACAGCCTTTATCATGTCACAACTCAACAACATATCACTAAAATGGCCACATAGTTTTCACCAAAGTGGTCCCATAGTTTTCAACAAAGTACATTCATTTATAATTAATCACAAAATCCTTAATTCAATCACAAAGTACAAAAGTCAAAGTCTGCCCCCCCCCAGGGCACAATAAATCATAACCTTTTCAGACAGTACACAGTATCCAGGTAAAGTCTTCTTTCATCTTGACTCGAGGCTGGCTCTCTGCTTCCATGGCTCCTCTTCCATGGTCCCAGCTCCACCTGTCACCTGGGTTCAAAGGCAGGTAGCTCCCAGTTCCTTGTCCAGTTCTTCATCAAGTTCCCATTGCATATTGAAGTTCAGTGTCCAGTCACAGTTCCTGTTTCTGGGAAGACAAAGCTTGACAGAACCACAATAATATTCGTATACTTTGCTGGCACCAACAATAATTCACTATCTACCTGTGAAATCAACTCATATCAACCAACAGGGTCAGAGAACTCAACACAAATAATCAACATAGAAACAGACACAGGCCCACAAAGAAGGTCCAAGAGGTCAGCTCAAATCAGCGACATAGAAATCAACACAGACCCACAAACAAGATCCAAGATGTTAGCACAAATAATTAGTAAAGCCCCAGGACCTCCAAAACCCTCCTCCAAGACTTCTGTAAACATACAACCAGAAAATCCTCTTTCAGGGCTTCTAGTAAGGTCCCAGGGATTCTGTACAAAGTATCACAAACACATATCAACACAGAGCAAACACAGTGCTGGGATACCACAAGTTTTCTCCTTTTTGTGTCTGCCACCACAAGAGTCCTCATTTCTCAGTTCTTCTGTCCCTAGCCCTGGGACTCTCCTTATATATGGTCATTAGCTCCTCCCCTTCCTATTGCAGGAGTTCATGAGTTCTAGGGATCAAAAGTTGTGGGGTTCACATTCTGTTTCTTAACAGACTTGATACAAAGCTCAAAAGAAATTTGAACTGAAACAAGGTGTTAATTCAATAGCTGAAACAAAGTGTGAACTACTTATGTGCTTGCCATTACAAGGACATCAGTCTCTGGGAAAGGAAAGAGAATTAGGTTCATAACAGTTCACTTCCTATAGACCACAGATTATAGTTTCAAGTCCAAACCTGCTTTGAGCTCATTTGAGGTAGCCTAGTTTCTCAGGGTTTACTTCCACACTAGGCTGGCTCTCTATTCTAGGCTGCCTGCAGTCTTGTCTTTGAGATTGTCAGCATGGTTCAAATACCTGAGTTCTGTGAGGATTGCTGCTAGGTCACTGTTTCACAAATAACACACAGGAGGCACTGGAATTTTTGGCCTCTAGCCTCTAACAGGTTCACTCTTGATCTGGTCAAACAGAAAGGAAAGGAAGACAGTTTTGAATGGGTTAATAATCTAGCTTTCTTCTAGTCTAGTCTACTGAAAGGAGTTGCTGATAATGGGAGCACCAACTCCCACAGCATTCCCTAACAACCTTTCTCTTAGGGGAGGCATGAAGAAGGGGACTTATATCCTCTATGTCTCTATGGGGTAAGTTGAGACAAGTACTGCTTGTGCACTTTGCTAAGGCCCCTCAAGCTTCAATGGGGGCTGGTTGAGGCAGGTACATGCATTCTATGCATTACTGTAATGGTAATGGAATTTAAAGATCCCCTTGTTTTGGCTTGGTTTTGGGGTTGTGTTAAAACCCAGGGCTTGTGAATCCCACTTGTGGGATGGACTTGTTGACGTGAAGAGAGTGGGCTGAACTGGAAGGAGCTGGTGCTGAGGATTTAGAGAGAGGCCCAAGCAGAGAGGCCAGAAGAACTTTTGGGATCAGCTTCAAGGATGGAGGGAGGGAGAGAGAGAGAGAAAGAGAGAGAGAGAGAGAGAGAGAGAGAGAGAGAGAGAGAGAGAGAGAGAGAGAGAGAGAAACTGCCAGCCAAAGGCACCCTGACTGCCAAGGGCCAATTGGATCTGCCCAGGACTTTTGAGAACTGCCACCTGGAGCTGCCAAGAACTGAGGAGGCATGACTGTGGTGCCAGTAATTTTTCTGTCTTTTGATGCTACTTTGCCAGATTCATCTGCTGGTAAAGGACAGTGCTGTTGTTGCAGAGGTTCTGGAACCTTGCTGTTGCTTCAAAAGCCCTGAAGGAGGATTTTCTTGTATGTTTACAGAAGGGAGGAGGGTCTTGCTGAGGTTTTCAGGGGTTCTGAGACTGTTCTGCAGGCAGAGAGTAAATTGATGAGGATGCAGGCAATGCATATTATAGCTTTTTTAAGCTTTGTCTTCCCAGGAACAAGGATTGCTGAGAACTTGCCTGGGTCAAGATGAAGAAAAGACTTCTCCTTTGTTATTGAATGTTGTGATGATATTGTAACCTTGTTTTGGCTTAGGGGTAGATGGCCTTTGTGTTCTCCACTGCCCCTTTGAGAAGGTGCTTGGTGGTAACTGATGATAATTGTAATTCAGTTGTGATCCAGGGGTGGAGTACTTTGATTTTTGTGCTTTGTGACTGACCTAATGAATGTAATTTGTTTATAATTGGAAACTAATCTCAGGTTGAATAGAGAGAAGACTTTGTGATTGACTAAATGAATGTACTGCCCAGGGATGGAGTACTTGGACCTTAATACAAATTTGTGATTGAATTGAGAACTTACTAAATGACTGAGTTACCCTGTATTTTGATTTTGATTTTCTGTGAATATTTTACCTTAATCTGTCACTGAATAAATGGAGTTTTCTACGCTCGTAATCTGAACCTGGAAGTTGCTTGTGCTTGGTGTTACAATTACCCAAATTCCAAATGACTTCCTACCAGAAACTGACGTATTAGGACAGACAGTGAAGAAAAGTTTCAGGCTAGGCAAGCATAGTTAGGCAACAATGCCAGTTTAATGGAGTTGTGTAATTGATTATATATCTTTCTTGTTTATGCATGGGAAGTTTTATGGTGAACTTTGAATCACCGATTTCTCATGGATGCATTCAGCTAAACATAAATATCAGTAAAGGCCTTGATTACCAAGTTTGCTTCCTGCATGCCCAGACTGCTTGTATGAGACATAGCAATATTTCCTGATATTGATTGCCAAATATTCTTTTTGGGGAAAGATATGGCACATCTGTCCAGAGGGAACTTTGTACCCTCCTGGAACTGAACAAGTCAGTAAGTCTGGACTTGGACATAGCTCAACGAATTCTTGAACTTGGAGCAAGTCACAAGTCTCTGGACTCAGACACAAGCTCAAGAATCCATTAGACTTGGCCCCCCACAAGTTCCCCTATGAGTTCCTCCATTTGGCTCAGCTGTGGATTCCCCCCTCACTAAGCAATGCCCACTTACTTTATATGGCAACAGACAATGAAGGCATCTTGCTAACATTAAGCTTATAGGTTAACTTTAGTAATATTGTCATTTAGCATAAGCAGATTAAATATCACATGTCACCCCATATCTCACAGTGCAGTCTCAGTAGGACTGCCTATCACTATGATTCTAGGAATTACTATCTAGGATCCTTGGGATTTCTGGGAGTTATTATCTAACACCCGGAAACTAGATATTGTCATGGCCATGGATCCTGAGAAACTAAACTCTAAAGAGGATAGCAAAATCCTCCTTACTTATACTTCACCTCTCCAGGATCCTAAACTTTACAATCTAAATAGGTAACAGGCCCCTGAAACTGAAAAGGTCAAATAAAACGGAATAGGAATAATGATAATTGTAGATAACATTTACATAATGCTTTCAGTGTGCCAGGCAATATTCTAAAGACTTCATAGCTATTAGCTCAATTGATCCTCACAACAACTCTGGGAGGAATGTACTGTTATTGCCCACATTTTACAGATGACAACACTGAAGCAAGTAGAAATTGTGACTTGCCCAGGACCACATAACTAGAAAGTATGTAAGGCAGAATTTGAACTCAGGTGTTTCTGACTTTAGGCCCAGTACTCTATTCACTGCACCATCTGGCTGCCTCTTATGATCACCCTCAGTCCCATTTCTCTGAGCTCAGATAAAAGAGGGAGCAGGGGAAGGAAGTCTTTCCCCTCTCCAGCTTTCAATTGAAGGTGCCTTCATTGTGGGTGAAATGTTAAGAAGAAATGAGGGAAAGAGAGAGAACACACATCTTCCTTAGACTTGCCAGTTTTAAAGATGCAGCTTGTACCAGCTAAATAGCAAATCATAAGAAGCTAGTCCACCCACATAGCAGGAGATAGAGACCTCCATAGCAGGAAATCTGGATATGTTCCAAAACCTCTCAGCCTGCCCCCATATTTGGCAATTTGGGCATGCTCAGACAAACGTAGGTTACACTTATAAACAGTCCTATTGCTGAACCTATTGTAATAGCAACTCATACTTACATGGCAATTTCCTACCAGCTGAAGCCTAGAAATGTTGTGACATATTTACAGTCATAGCTGTTTGGTGCCTGTGCTGATAATCTAACCCAGTTCTTCTAACATTAAGTGTAATGCTGTAATCCTATACCATACAAGTTCTTTTGAAAATACTGACTGCCCACACTACCTGTTTTACAGGTGGAATGAAAGGCCCCTGAATCCCTCCATTTCTTACACTGATTATCTGATCATTTAATTGATATTTTTAAATGAAAAAATTACAAAACATCTATTCAGAAAGCACTATTCAAATTCTACCCCCTGTTCCCTGGGTAACAATCACCATGCACCTCATTAGAGAGAAATTTAAGAGATTTGCTGGTATGCAAAACATGGCATGAGTGATGTGTACAGTACTTGCATAATTGCATAATTCTGAAAATGTGCCCCCTTTGTGTTCATTATAACTATCACTCACTCATTTCCCTGATAAGGACTTTTTAGTTATGCTTAATAGTTTATTATTGTAAAAGCTGTGAATGTGTATTTTTATGCCTGTTTCTTTTTTGATATTCTAAACTCAGAGGTTATCTAAGTACAATCCCAAATAAGAGAAGATTACTAGATAGGTCACATGATTTCTAAGTATCAAGGACCTGGGATCATTGAAAGCCCTATACAATTTCCTAAATGGGAGCTGATAATCTAGTCCTGTCACTTGCTCTGTTTGGTTTTGGGCTTTGCTCATTTTCTATCCTACTTGGGCTGTCCATCCATTCAAATGAAGATGAGACTCTGCGTCATAAAATGTCCAACCAATTGTCGTGTGCATGCGCGCGCGTGCACGTGTGTGTGTGTGTGTGTGTGTGTGTGTGTGTGTGTGTGTGTGTGTGTGTTTTGCTAGGACTGTTTCTTTGGAGGGGGTATAGTGCTCTTTGAAAAGGCCCTGTAGTATTCTTAAGATTGGTGCAGTCAGGGGCAGCTAGGTGGCACAGTGAGTAGAGTGTTGGCCCTGGAGCCAGAAGGACCTGAGTTCGGATCCGGCCTCAGACACTTAACACACACACAAACAAACAAAAAAAGAAACCAAACCTAAGCCATGTGACCTTGGGCAAGTTACTTAACCCCAATTGCCCTCCAAAAAAAAGCAAAAAAAAAAAAAGATTGGTGCAGTCAGTAAAATGTCATCTACAAATAGGAACATATAGACAACCTCACCAACTCTGACAACAAGCTTCTCAGTGATGTAAAAGTGTATCTTTTTAACACTAGTGTTCTCTTTGTGATGTCTAAATGTCTTCAAATCATGAAATAGAATGATCTCAGAAGAATCTAACTTACAAGTGGTACAAAGGACAATGAGAAAATGCATGTTGGGTATAAGGAAACCAAATATTACCAGGGAGATGAGAAGTTGCCCCAAAAGTATTATCATGAATGTGTATAATCAGATAAAAAGTTGGTTTTGTCTTACAGTGTGAATGAGGGTTATCACATTTGAAAATTGAGGCTGCACTGGTATATAAAAAAAAACAACAGAAAGAAAGTATCAATACACAAAGTCCTTAAATGCTTGAGATTCTCAATCTATTAAAGCTTAAAAATATCAAGTTTTCTATATTTTATAGGACAGGCATGTTGCATAGTGAATAGAATGTTGGTGGTGGAGTCAGGAATACCTCATTACAGGTCCTGCCTCCAACACACTGCCTATATGACCTTGGGCAAATTCAAGTTCTCAGGGATCTGAGAATCTCCCTAAGATTCTAAGTTCCAAAGAAATTGCTAACCTATGTTGATAGAAAGTATGCCTCAACCAGGAGCTCTTAGTAACAATGAAATCATTGATCCAGTCCTTATCCTTATCCTTACTTTGTAGAAACACACAAATAATCAAAACAGGTTCTTATCTTCAGTTATTCTGATGAATTGAACTAAGAACCTTAAAAGTAACCAATTAGCAACTAATTAGTTGATGTGAGCTATTTATTTTATAGACTAGATCCTCTAGGTTTCTTTTTGTTTAGGGAGGATAGAAAGCCAATAGGGTCACAGGAACAGAAAGTGGTCCATTTGTTGGTACAGATATGGAGATTGCTTAAGTGTAAACAATCAATAAACATTCATTGATTACCTTTTATGTGCCAGGTACTGTGCTAAGTCCTGGGGAAAGAAAAAGATGCAAAAGATAGTCCCTGCCTTCCAGAAGCTTATAATCTAAAGGGGGTGGGGAGACAACATGTAAACAAACACATAGGAAGCAAGCTAAGTGCAGGATAAATGAGAAATAATTTATAGAGGGGAATCACGGGAAGTGAGAGGTTAAGGAAGGCTTCCAGTAGAAGGTGGGATTCTAATTGGGACTTAAAGGAAGTCAGGGAGATCACTAGTTGGAACAGAAGTGAGACAGTGTTTCAGGGATGGGGGACAGCCAGAGAAAATGCCCAGAGCCCAGAAAGGGAGCATCTTGTTTGTGCTACAGACAGTATTCCAGTGTCACTGAATTGAAACGTACCTTTTTGGGGAGTAAGATGTAAGAAGATTGCATAGGTAGAAGGGAGCTAAGTTTATGAAGGGCTGTGAAAACGAAACAGCATTTTGATTTGCTTGTGGAGACAATACAAGTTACTAGAATTTATTGGAGGGAGAAGGGGGCAAGATGATGATACCTGAGTTTTAGGAAAAATCACTTTTGTGGCTAAATGGACAATGGATTGGAATGGGGAGAGACTTTGTACAGGGACCCACTAGCACGCTATTGCAGTAAACGAGGCATCAGACATTGAGGGCCTATACCTGGATGGTGGCAGTGTTAGAGAAGAGAAAGGGGCATATTAGGGAAATATTTCAAAGGTGAATCAGTAGACCTTGGCAATAGCTTGGATGTGGGAGAGTGATAGGAATGTAAGGAATCTGGGATGACCCCTAGGCTGTGAGCCTGTGGTACTGGGAGGATGGTGTCACCCTCTACAGTCATAGGGAAGTTAGGAAGTAAGAGGGGATGAGGTGGGGGAGGAGGGCTTTAGGGGAAAAGGAGGCTTGTTCAGTTAGGAAACTGAAGATGTTTAATATCTAAGACAGCTGGAAAATTAAGACTAGAACTTGGATTTCTAGACCATTATGTAACCAAATTAGTTGACTAATTAGTAACCAATTAGCAACCAATTAGTTGACATGTAAAGACTTTGTACTTACTAAGGAGTGATACTCTTAAATAAGGAAAAGCCTTAACCTCACTTGTGTTGAAATAATTATACTTCTCCTTATCTGTCATTCAATTTATGCATGTCCTTGCTCCATCTCTGCTAATCACAGCCTTTCCATTCCCATCTTGGGTGATTCTTAAGCATGTTTTTCTTGAAACTTTTCAAAAAGGATATGTCCCATGGATTACATGCCTTCTTGTGGTTCTTTCAATAATTTGTGGATACCAATTAGTACAGTACTCATCTGTTTGCTAACTTGCACTCTTGCTAAAGGGCCAGCCCATCTTCCTATCTATTCACAATGCTAGTCCCAAAGACCAATGACATGGGACTCTCTCCTCGTTGGTGGAGATGGATGTCTTGTCCTCCATGAGGGGCAAGGAAGAGTTGGCAAGAGAAAGAGAGCCACAGCCTTCTTCATTCTTCTTTGGTACCTTCTTTAAGGTTCAAATTTCTTCTGGAACTTTTGGTTTCCAGTGTCAAGAAGGAAGACTTTGTTCAGCAATCCGAAGTAGAGTTGGGCCCTTCCATCTTTGTGGTCATATAGCATCCTTGGTATTAAGAAGTTGTGCTTTTGTGTTAACCAGCTTCTTTTATCTTCAGATCATCATTCTATGGAGTGATTTATAAATTCAGAATTAAATTAGAAGATCATCAATAACTAATCAGTGCAGTATAAGTTAGCTATAAATAGCTAAGTTGTCTGCATAAACTAAAACAAGTAGAGTAGCATAGTGTACCAACAAATTGAATATTTGGCCTTGTGAATTAGTGTAGTGTGTCTTGTGGTAGCAGACTGATTCAAAGGCCAGAGATAAAGCATACCTATTTACTCCTTGTTAACCTTTTATTTCACTGCTTTATAAAGTGAGAACTCGGAAATTATAGCAGCATCTGCTTCTGTCACTTCTCTGTCTGTAAATTAATTTGCACCAAGGCATCTTGAGAAAAATGGTTAAGGGGGGAAGCTCTAATAAAGAAGGGATAAAATTAAATGGTGATGTGGAGAAGGAAGTTCAGAATACAGCTGTAGTGTCATGCAAAAGCATAAAATATTTTATTCACAAATATGCATGTAGGACAAAGGTTTAAATAGTGCTATGAGACATATTGGCATGGAATGTGGTAAGGACAAAAAAGCGAGTAAACCATTTTTTCCTCATAGATCTTTAATATGCATTCTATCAAGGGTCTTTATTTCCAGTAAATCTCATACAAAAAGATTATTAAAGTTGGTGAACGTATGGGTTAAATACAGTGAGAAGTAAGCAACTTACACAGAAAAAAATGTAGTACTTAACTCATAATTTGAACCTGTGTGTCAAAGCAAATACTTTTCAAATAGAAGAAATATATTGTTGGTTATGTATACATAACAAGTCAAAACATATCCAGGATCTAATTTATGGTCAGTCCCAAACTAGACTGTCAGGCAAGAAAACAAATCAAATATAAATAACTAGATTTTGTGTTGACTCAACAAATAGATATATACACCTGAAATGGAACTTGGTTGACCCTAAGTATGTCAGTGCTAATTAGTTATATTTCTAGAGCCCTTGCTGCATTGCACTATCTTTCTGTTTAGATTCTACTTCATAGTGCATTAACCCTTGCTGAAGGGAAAATTAAAAGACATTATACGTATGCGTGTGTATGTAAACACAAAACATATATTTATGTGTGTTTATATGTACATATATGCAAACACATGTACGCATACGCATTTTACGTGTGTGTGTATCTCTTGATTCTATTTAAACCCTCTTCTCTCTTTGGCAATCAAAACCCAGAAACTTTAGGACTCTTTCAGCTGTGCCTCCCCTTTTCTTAGTTACTTGAGATATGTTCCTTGGTTCTACCACATTTCTCTGGTGATCAATCACATGCAAAATCCATAGGGTGTTAGGACAGGAATTGATTAGTAACTTATTGCCATCCTTTTTTCAGTAATAATTATTTTATATTTTTTATTATTGCTAATACTTTCACTATATGAGGAATATTTTTGATAGAATAATGTGTTTATAATTATATGGTGTAGAGCAGAGGTGTCAAACACATGATCCCATGGCCCATAGGCTACATGTGGCTATGCCACAAGACTCTTGAGTGTGGGCCAAACCAGATAAAATGTAATTGGGAAATATTTAACAGAGTAAGTAAAAATGCAATAAAATATAGATGATATCAAGATGTGCTCTTCTAAGTCAATATGCAATCTGCAGATATCCTTATGTATGTCTGTGTGGCCTTTGTTTCTTTTGGAGTTTGACCCGCCTCGTGTAGAGGATAAGAGTTGACCTAACGTACAAGAAGAATTTGGGTTAAGTCCCACTTCTGAAGTATACTCTCTGTGAGATGCAAGACAGATGAATTATCTCCTCCATGCTCTAGGTAACACTGTAAGAGTATAAGTAATACATAGGATACTAGTCTACTTTGCTAGAGGGAGTTTCCTCATCTGAGAATTCTCTTTAGAGAATACCAGTAAAATCAAAGGTTCAGACCCAATACTGAACATGAATTCCTTCTTATAGTACATCTGTTTGATAGGTTTCAACTTATAATTCACTTTGTATTAACTTATATTGACTTTGTATCTTTGTCACTGAGCTAAAAATTTCCCCTATTATCTCACGAACTACCTTTATTAAATACCCATCATGTTCTAGGCACTGTTCTAGTTGCTTAAAGACATACCTGGGAGATAGCTGTTTTTGATATAGCATTTCACAGATGAGGAAACTAAGGCAAACAGATCAAATGATTCACCCAGGGTCATACAACTCCTAGATTTGAGTAAGATCTTCCTGATACCAGACCTGGCACTCTATCCATTATGCCATCTAGCTTCCCCTTTATTAGAATGAATCTCTCCAATTTGAAAGTAACTGGTTAGAATATTTTAAAATTCTATCCCAGTAAATATTTGTTAGGGTGAGCAAAAATTCCGGTTTTTTAATGTCATTTTCCCCTTTCTTTTAACAGAGTCTTCTACAGTATGTTTGTTTCTATAGGCCCAACCTTGAACTATCAGTATAGTTAATAGGAAAACTATTCCTTTAATTGTACCTCAAGGTTTCTGCTAATTTAAAAAAAAAAAGGAGGGGAGTTTGTTTTTAATGCTTTGTAATGTATGGTTTTGTTTTAACCTAACTGGTTTTTATTGAGAAATAATTTATCTCTAACTAGGGTGTAAATCTGTTACTGCTGAATATGGGTCCAGGAACCTAGTAGAATAACAAATACTACTAAAGATAAATAGCTACTAAATATACAGTTATTTATTTTAATTAAACTGCTTATAAAAGTTTGTGTGTGTTTGTGTGTGTGCATAAAACATAAGAGACAAAATGACAGTTGAAAGTGGATTGTGCTTGGAGTCAAGAGATCCTGCATTTAAAGCTTAACTCAGACATTTATTCACTATGTAACTGGACAATTAATTTAATCTTTTAAAAGCCCCTGTTCCACATCTGTAATTTGGGCATGATATTTATGCTATCTTCCTCATAGGGCTGTTGAGAAGGAAATGTTTTACAATGCTTAATGTGCTATATAAATGTGTTATTATAGTGTATTCAAAAGAAACTGGTATTTTTATAAAACCATTTTCTATTCATTTTCTCTTGGAGAAAATGCTACATATTCATTTCTGATATCTCGGATAAACAGTTGGCCTGTTTTCTCCTCTAACAAACACCGAATGGATGTTGAACTCATGCTGTTCTGGGGTCTAATTGGTTGTTTTAGTTTATTAGGATTGCAAGTGTTAAATATAGAGCTTGACTGTCATTGAAATTAGGGACAATACTAAGTAAAAGTTAGATGGAGTGTAGCTAATGAAAGACATATAACATGCTCAGTTTTTGATAGTGTCCTTTACGTACAGTATGTAAGAAAAATCATTAATTTGATGTTATAGTCTGTTTTTATTCTCTGCCTTCTCTTCCACATTTACTTTATATTAAACCTTTATGTTTTTTCCCCAACTGGCAATTGCAGAGTTCCTCATTCACCTCATACCCCAAAATCTGTTTCATAGTTCAAAGCATTTTTTTCAGCAAAAGTAAATGACTTCATAGAAAGCTCTGTGAAGGGATATGATCTAACTATGGGAGTGAAGGTTAAGAAGAATAACAATGAGATTGTATTCAGGACACATTTAGAGCTTCTGTGTTTTGTGGAGCCTGTGTTCATACTGGTGTGCTTATGATATTCTATTCAACAATGTAGGCCACAATGACTTTTCATTTTAGTAGATAATCTTTGTAAATTGTGGTTTAAAAAAAATTACCTTGGGGCAGTTAGGTGGTGCAGTGAGTAAGAGCGCCAGCCCTGGAGTTAGGACAACCTGGGATGCGTTCCAGCCTCAGAAAATGAGCACCCAAACATAAAAATGACTGGAGCAAGTTACTTAACCCCAATTGCTTTTTGTAAAAAAATGACTACCTTATCTCTTACTTTTTGAACTTACCTATGCTAGTCCTTGGATGACTGGCAAAGAGTATATCTCAAGACATATATTTGGAGCCCTTTTATCTACCTAAGGCATACCAGCTTTTAGATTCCACTGGAATAACCTTTAAGAACATAGGGTCGGCGGAGCCAAGATGGCAGAGTAGAAACAGAACGTCCAAGGCACTCTCCCCCCAGATTACCTCCAAACTATATAAAATAGGACTCTGAACAACTTCTTGAGCCCCAGCACCCATAGAACGACACAGAGAAGCTAACCTCCCGCTGAGGACAGCCCAGCAGCCCTGCAGGAAGGACCAGCACAGCGCTCTGGGAGCTGGCAGAGCGCAGTGTGTGGGAGCCCAGCACAGGTCCACCTGAGTCACGGTTTTAGCCTCAGGGGCAGCCGGGCCAGCAGCTGGCTGGAGGGACACCAGGACACCAGCAGCCGTGGTGATTCCAGAATTATCAACATAGACATGCCTACAACTAAGTGAGAGGTTAGTGCCATATGGACTTTGGGACCAGTATTTGGGGAACACGTCGGCTTCCTCCCCTGGGGGCTAGAAGCTGCTGAGGAGACAAGCCATTTTGTAGTTTTCAGAGGCAGCTCCAGCTCCTGGCCTGCAAAATGTAGGGAGATCCAGCAAACAGTCTTGGGGGGTAATCACTCTTGCTTTAACCTCCCTGGATCTGGATTGTGATCTGGGGTGAAGGTCGTGGGTGGGTTTCCAGTTTGCCAGAAATGGAAGTTGTCCCCCCACACATTCGGGACCTGTCTGACGGCCCAGCCATAGTGTGGCAACAAGCCCAAAAGTCAAGTAATTAAGTGGCAACATGCCTAGGCAAAGGAAACAAAATAGACAGAAAAATGCAACATTAGACTCCTATTTTGGGGGCAAAGAGGATTGAAGCATGGAACAGGAGAGGACTGTGAGGTCAGAAACCCTGCTCCAAAAGCCCCAAAGGAAAATATGAGCAGGTTACAGGCCATAGAGGACATTAAGAAGGACTTTAAAAAAATGGCAAAGGAGGCCCAAAAGGGCAATGAGGAGAAGAATGCCTTAAAAAGCCGAATTTGCCAGATGGAAAAAGAATCTCAAAAGTTCGCTGAGGAGATTCATTCCTTCAGAGTTAGACTGGAGCAAATGGAAGCTAATGACTTTATGAGAAATCAAGATGCTGTTAAGCAGATCCAAACAAATGAAAGATTAGAAGGCAATGTGAAATATCTCATGGGAAAAACCACTGACCTGGAAAATAGATCCAGGAGAGACAATTTAAAAATTATTGGACTACCTGAAAGCCATGATCAAAGAAAGAACCTAGAAATCACCCTTCAAGAAATTCTCAAGGAAAACTGCCCTGATGTTTTAGATCCAGAGGGCAAAATAGAGGTTGAAAGAATCCACTGATCACCTCCTGAAAAAGATCCCAAAAAGAAAACTCCCAGGAATATTGTAGCTAGTTTCCATAATCCCCAGATCAAAGAGAAAATACTACAAGCAGCCAGGAAGAAACAATTTCAATATTGTGGAAACACAATCAGAATAGCCCAGGACCTGGCAGCTTCTACACTGAGGGATCGAAGGGAATGGAATATGATATTCCAGAGGGCAAAAGAGCTGGGAATAAACCCAAGGGTCACCTACCCAGCAAAACTGAGTATTTTGTTTCAGGGGAAAATATGGTCATTCAGTGGAATAGAGGACTTTCAAGCATTCTTGAGGAAAAAAACAGAGTTGAATAGAAAATTTGACATCCAGACACAAGAAGCAAGAGATGCCTGAGAAGGTAATCAGAGAAAAGAAATCAAAAGGAACTTATCAAAGTTGAGCTATTTACTTTCCTATATGGAAAAACAATAACTGTGACTGATAAAACCTTTCTCAGTGTGAAAATAATGGAAGAAGTGTGTATGGTCATATGAATACATATGTGAATGTGTGTACCTATGTTTACAGTTACATATGGATAGAGGGCATAGGTTCAATTTGTTGGGAAGGGAGGATACTCAAGAGGTGAAATTATGAGATGAGAGAGGAAACTGGCAAGAGGAGATGGGGAGAGACAGGGTAGGGTAAACTATCTCATGTAGAAGAAACAAGGGGAAGTGCCTGCATGGGAGGGGAAGAATAGGAAGACAAAAAGGCAAAACCACATTCTCACTGAATTTGGTTCAGGGAGAGAATGACATACATACTAAATGGGATATCTCAACCTGCAGCAGGATAGGGGGAAGGAGGATGAGAGGGGGGATGATAGATGGGAGAGCATTCTTGGGGGGAGGGGAAGTTGGAAATACCCACTATAGAAGAGAGACAGGATCATGTAGGGAATGGACCAGGTAGGGGGTGGAATGGGTGGGAGGGAATTATAAGCAGCCTTATACAATATATCTACTATGGTAAAGTTTTGCATAGCTAGACATGTACAACATATACTGAATTACTTATCTCCCCAGAGGGAATGGGTGACAAGGGAGGAAGGGAATGGTTCTGAAATTCAAGGTCTTAAAATTAAATGTTTCAAATATATATAAATAATATTATTAATACCCTTTTGCTTGTAATGGGGAAATAAGATGTGCAGGCATTGGGGCACAGAGATTCACCTTCCTCTAATGGAAAATTAGAAGGGGGTATGGTAGAAAATGTGGGAGAGAGCAGATTGGAGGAAGCGATATCTTGTGGGACTGCTATTCTGGGAGGGTGGGTAGGGGAAAAATGGGGAAAAAATTGTAACTCAAAATCTGGTGGAAATGAATGATGTAAAACAGAAGTTAATAAAGCATTTGTTTAAAAAAAAAGAACATAGGGTCACTATCATACCCCAATGAAGCAATAGTATATGACTTCAGAGGAGCTACTATTTACATATTAACAACTATATAGTTATAGTGGAGTTACAGACAATTTAGCATTTTTGACTTATACATTTTCTTAAGAAACGAAGTATAGGCATATCATAAATGATACTTTATGAAAGTATTTACTTATGATCTCATATGTATGGATTTCTTATCAAGTCCCCTTCTCAGAAGTCATAGATCAGGATTTATGATTATGAGATTATGACTCAGATATAGACAGCACAAAATAATATCTCCCTCAATTTGGTTGAGGGAATACTGACTTAAAAAAGAGATGGCCTCAGAGTCAGGAAAAGTGAGTTCTTGTCCCACTGCTAAAATATACTGATTTTGTGACCCTGGGCAAATGAGTCAAACTCTCCTAATCTCAGGAATCTCTCTACAAATTGTAGATAAGGTGAAAATCTATATAGGTTCGTGCACCCTATGAAGTCCTCATGCTAATATGGTCATAGATTCAGTCAGAGCACACAAGAAAACCACACATACCCTATATAATATTGAGTTGAGTGGTCAACCCATAGAGTAGTTCCTTTGGTCTGTATGTATTCAGTTATTTATACCAAATGACATGACTTCATAACAGTCTTGTCCCTCATTCTTCCCCATTATACAACTTGATTCCTCTTGGTTTCTAGAAACAATTCCTGGCTTACAACTTTCACATTAAATTTTAAAAATAGGTTTTCTGGAACCTCTTTTGCAATCATTGCAGTAATACAACTTTAATTCAAGTATCTGAAGGAAATAAAATTAGTCAACCGTCAGTTAAGAAACATTTATTGTGTGCCCATTATGGAAATAGTATGTTTGGGATTATTTAATATCAAAGAAATGGAAAACAGAATTATAAAATCACACATAAAATCACATAAATGGCCCCCCCTCAGGGGCCATTTACTCCCTCCTATACCTGAATAAGAATGGCTTCTACATTCTGTCTTATTTGTGAAGTTTATGACATACCTAAGAATGTAGAATCTCCATAGCATTACTTATTATGGTATTTACAAAGATTTAATATTACACAAATTCCTATAAGTTTCTAATTAATTTTCATTATAAAAATAAAGATATTTTCCCATGGAAAATTATTTTGAGAATGATAAAGATTACAACTAACATAGCAAAACATTCAATCCTTTTTTTTCTTGTACATTCTGAAATGTCTTACAGGTGGATAATAATACTATTTTTCATTTACTTAGCACTTTCCTCACAACTCTCTAAAGTAAGAAATGCAAGCATCATCTCTTGTTTTATAGATGAGGAAACTTAGGTTGCATAAGTAATAAACAGATATTAGATGCAGATCTTTTGATACTCATTCAACCATTCTATCCACTAGGTCATGGTACCTAATGAGAAGAAAGAGAAATAGGTGACTGATGGATTTAGACTGGTCATTGGAGTTGCCATTCATTTTAAATGAAATTAGAACAGGCAGAAAGATGCTTCTGCTACCATCATGGAAGATCTGAACTATTTTCTGACCCTGATATAATGTTCCTACCTCTTCCCATTTAAATACATCAGAGAGTTCCTTTATGTACTACCGAATTATTATTATTACAACCGAACTCTCACAAGCAGAGTTCAGGTTCTACAGGATGAAGATCAACACTGGTCATCCATAGTGTCACTTTCTCTCCACTCTGTCACCTTACTCTCTCTCTTTCTTCTTGATTCATTGCCAGAAGATGACAGTTCCTTTCATGAGGAAAGATACCTAAGACCATTATACAAGTAGCAGGTAATGTATAATACTATATGAAAATGTGCAGAAGTGGTGAAAGGGCATAATTGCTTCTAGATGAAGGGGACAAAGTGCACATTAGAGAAGTGGCCAAAGTTCGGGGTCTTCCAGAAGATGCCGGCATCAGCTCAAATAGTGGTAATAGCATGAGCATTTGTAAGAGGAAGGAGGAAGGAATACTACCTAGAACTACATGGAGGTGACAGTGGCCTTTTGGTCTTTCATAAAAATAAATACATTACTTGATTCAAGGCCCCATAAGTTGGGATAATATGCTGCTATTAAATGGAGTGCACCTGTATACTCTTTTGAGGAATGTGAATAATTTATAATTTCTATAATTTAATTTTTCTTTTCTATCATTCATGATACATCACATGCTTCAGACAATTGAGAGCTATATCTTTCATATGCTAATAATATGGTCTTGATTCAGTGAAATTAAAGTAAATAGAGGTAGACAGATTTCCTTTTGGGCTTTATTTGGTGATTTCTGAATTAGAGATTTGACTTAATTTTTCCTTCCTCCTAACACAGTTTCCTTTCATCCTTTTCTTAATTGTTTTAGTTGAGTAAGGGGAATAATTTTCCTGCAAATAAATCAACAATTTTTTCATAAATTTGACATGCATCATGAAATTCCAGAGACAATCTCTGTAGTAATAATGTCATCCCTAAAAGAACTGCAGCTGTCTATTCAGGTGCATTCAATCTCTCCTTGATGGGAATAATTACCTTCCACCCTCACTGGGTAATTGCCTTTTGATTGAGGTCATCAGAGCAATCAAGCCATCAAGAGGTAAAAATCTCTGGTAAAGAGACAAGGGAAAAAGTCAGGAAGGGAAATTTAAAAAGGTAGCATTGATATAAAGAGGTGGTACATAGTTATTAGGCTTTGCTTCTTCCAGTAGTATTAAATATGAAGGCCCTTGTTCAAAAATAATTTTATGTTTAAACACCCATGTCATATATTTGCCTCCCCTCCCATAGACTTTTAAACAAATAAAATGGTTTGGGGGTGTGTGTTTATTTTTAGAATTATTAATAAATTCAATTATATAATAAAGCAGGATAAGTTATTCAAAACAGTAAATATTTATTTATCACTTTCTATGTTCAGTTAAAAGGCTTGGCCACAAGGTAGTTTTTTTTGGGGGGTGGGGATACAAAGATGGTGCTAAAGGCATGAGGAGGCTGCAGTGTGCATCAATAAAGAAATCATAGATTTAGAACTGAGTGGGGCCCTTAGAGATCATCTGTGCTAGTCTTTTCACTGTAGAGATGATGAAACAGACACCCAAGCAGATTATGTGATTTGTTTATGTTGATACATATAGGGAGCAACTAAGGCAAGATTTGAACTCAGGTTCTCTGACTTAACATCCAGTAATATGAATAATATCTTAATATTTCAATAGGTCTTTGATCATGTCCATGCAGTGTGTGGATGTCTCCCACTGTTTTCTTCATCTTATCATTCTGTTCAATGCTTATCTGTGCCTTTAGATAAATATTTCATAGATGGCCTACCCTGCACACATTTCTCTGGTTGTTTTGATATTTTGTGGCTACCAGAGCAACAGGGAATTTTATCTACTATTCTGCTTCCTTTACTGGTTAGACAAGTCCTTCAGGGTAGAAGTCTTTAGACACATACAAATATAAGTACCATGTGATACCTGACACATAGCTAACACATACACAAATACACATGCACACAATAGAATTAGGTAAGTGCATGAGATGCACGAAGTGCTATGAGAATTCAGAGGGAGGAGAAATTATATATGGGATAGAGTGTGAGGTTTAAGTATGGTTTTAAAGAAAAGTAACATTTGAGCTGGGACAAAAAATGTATGTGGGTACAGCTAAGGAGAAGGCACTTAAAGCATAAACGATAAGGATGTGAGCAAAGTATCGGAGATCAGAAATTGTTTAGAGAATGCTGAATAATTAGTTTGCCTGGGGAAGAGGGTATTTAAAAGGGAATATTATAAGGCTATGAATTTTTTTTTTTAAAGTCACAGGTTGCAAAGAACATTGAAGAGCAGTGAGGCTGATCTTAGAATCAAGAAGACCTGATTTTATACTTACTTGCTGTGTGACCTTGGACAAGTCACTTAACCTCTTTGCCTCAGTTTCCTTAACTGGAAAATGAGGATAATAACAACACTTTCTTCCCAGGGTTGTTGCAAGGATCAAATGAGAAAACACAGTACGCAGAATATAGTAGGTACTGTATACATGCTTATACCCTTCCCCCTCCCCTTCCTTTCGAATAAAAAGGTTGTGTGATTTACTTGTCTTGGAGCCAGGGTACATAGAGTCAAGTTACAGAAGTGTCTTAGTAGAAGCTGAATGGCTTTAGATAAGTCATTCTTCCTCTTAAGGCCTCAGTTTCCTACTTTGTAAAATGAAACATTTGGACTACATAATCTGTAAAGTTCCATCTGATACTAAAGTTCAGTGAGTGGTAAATTTCACAATAAAAGAAGTCAGGAAGAGGTATTAGTTTGAGGGAAATGATGAATTGGGGTTGGGGCAGGACATGTTTGAAACTCCAGCAAGCTATGCTGTGTCTGGAGATCAGGTACTCAATATGACTACAGAGAGGTTCATTTACATTGAGGAGATCACTGAAATCTTAGGCATAGATAAGATCACCAAGAAAAGAAGAATCTAGGTAGAGAAGAGGCCTGAGGACTTGGACAGCTAGGTTTAACTTTTTTTTTTAAATTTTTAAATAAATAGAATATATCTTCTTTTCTAAAATTCTTGTTATCATTTACATTGCTATTTTATGTTGTTTTTTATATTATGTCAAGTGAGGTTTTTAAATGTTTGACTTTTTGATTATTAAAATTTTGTACTCAAAGTTCAGGACATTTTTATTTTCTTTGGTGATTTGTTTTGAGAGGGAGCATAACACAGAGGAAAGACAGCTGACCTCAGACTCAGGAAGACCTGGCTTCTGCCTCTGCCACACACTGCCTATGGGACCCTGGGCAAATCATTTAACTGGTTAGTCCCCAGATAATTCTTTAATGCTGTAAGTTATGGAGTAGGTGCTGATCTGCATTGGTGGAGGTAGTTTCCACACTAGGAATTTCCTCCTTGAAGAAATCAGAGATCTAGGTTTCTCCCTCTGCCATGGTATTGGAATTTTCAATCATATAGAACTTTAAAGAAGGGATAAATTGTTATCTATATCTTTGTAACTGGCCTGTAACTATTTAATTACAGTGTTCTTCAAATAACCAGTCATAGTTTAGGGACATTAATTGAGTATCATCTAATGTGGAGACATTGTCATTTAAGTAGTAAGGAGAGAGTATTCTTCAGAGGATAAGTAACAAGACTATCTTTAGTTAAATAAAAATGAAGGCACAGGATTAAGTGGGCATAATGGAAACAGGATGCTAGCAGATGCTGATTTTGCAGAGCAGGTGGTTTCTCAGAGTAATCTGAAAAAGGGAGGGGTTAGAAATGTGAACATTGATCATAAAGCCTCCTGTGCTTCCATGGGAAGTGGAACCCAGGGCTTTGCAATACTGATAAAGCAGGTGGCATTTAGCTCACTATGCTTTATAGTGATAAAAAAGCTGAAAATATATCAGTTACAGAGTGCAAGGAAATGGAGCTAAGGAGACCTCTAGAAGGGGCCGCTTAGCTTTGTTACTATTGTTTATTGACTTGTGCTCTCCAGTGTACTTACTGCTATACCTGACATAAAGATCATACAGTTTTAGCCCTGGGGCTTTACAATCTCTGTCAGACAGACAAGGTTGTCTAATTTATTTTATACTTTAATTAGCTCATTACCGCAGGTAATGAATGAAACAGGATTAGCAATAGGCAGTGCAGTTGATATTAAGACTTCATTTCCTGTTCAGTGTGAGCAAGAAAATGGAAAAAAAAAAGTTTGGGTGCCATGTGCCTCTCCTGCTTACCACTGAGTGTGTGGTTTACAAAGCAAGGGATGGCCTTCACTCTTTTGAAAATAAATCTGTGAATATTTCCAGTGTCATAAAGAGTCACCATGCTTAGTTTACCATTGTAAATCTCCATTATCTCTGTCAGGGCTGATTCACATTTGTTATTGTTTTTAATCTTATGCACCACAGTGTACTGCATTCATTATATTTTTATAATGCAGATAAAACTAAGTCATTTGCAATGAAGCATAGAGAATAGTAAATTTGGCAGCAAAGAGAGGGAACTCAGTGCATGCAACTTCTATTTCCTTTCCTACAGAGCCTCTCCATCCATGGAACCTGATCTTTTAGAAATATGTTCAGAAATTCAATATAAGTTTACTCCAGCCATCCTGCCATTGCCATAATCAAGACATTTCTTACAGTCTATCTTGTGAAAACAAACCATTATCAGTCTATTGACTGCTAGTGGAGAACCAAAACAAGTTGGTAGCAACAGCTGTGTTTATTTTTATTGCTCCTTTTTAGATCATGATCCCACATAGTAGGTGCTCTCTCCTAATTGCTGAGGTAAATGGCATGTGTATTTGAAGACTATTTATAGTGAGCACATTGTTTTGACAATTGAATATCTTTCCCTTAATTGAAATGAATACACAATAAGCCTTATATTACTTTTTTTTAAGCAATTGGTATTAAGTAACTTGCTCAAGGTTACACGGCTAGTTATTATTTTATGTGTGGGTGCTAATTTTCTGAGGCTGGAACCAATCCCGGGTCCTCCCGACTCTGGGACTGGCACTCTTACTCATTGTGCCACCTAGCCACCCCTAATAAGCCTTATATTTCACAGAAAAGTTAGCAATTGGGTTTCTTTTTGTTTTTTTCTCTTAACTCTAAATACCAGTATTGTTCTAAGTTCAGTAATTTGTTCCTTCCTCTAAAAAAAATGTGTTCTCAGTCATGTTAGACCTTTTCTTTCTTTCTTCTTCTTTTTTTTTTTTTTGCTTTTTGGAGGGCAATTGGGGTTAAGTAACTTGCCCAAGGTCACACGGCTAGGTTTTTGTTTGTGTGTGCGTTAAGTGTCTGAGGCCGGGTCCGAACTCAGGTCCTTCTGACTCCAGGGCCGACGCTCTACTCACTGCGCCACCTAGCCACCCCCAAACCTTTTATTTCTTAAGGATGAGTATACACCTTTGAATTCAAAGTCAACTTAGAGTAATGGTTGCTAGAACTTACAGTATCTGTGACATTTGAAATAAAGCGACCTCTCTCTGTGTAGTATTTATATCTAAGATAGATATAGAGAGACCTATAATATATACAAGATAATATTTTAAGTTTAATTATATTTAATTCAACAAATATGCTAACTACATAAATGTTTCTGTTAGATTCTGGTAGCACAGACAGGAATAAGACATTAAGACTTTAATATTTTTACCTCAGAGAAGAAATGACATTTGTAAAATATGTAATATATGTATGTCCACATAGGTTGTTTAAATGCACAGCTGTGACTTTGGGTATCAGATATAGATTAGATTTAAGGCCCAGCCTATATTAGTGAGGAGGAAGAAAGTCAAAGGTAATGCCTACCCTGCCAATGTAATAATTAGGGTGGGCAAGGAGATGAGACAGGTATAAAGCCTAGCATGGGCAGCTTTCCAGAGGACTGCTGCTGTGAACAGCTTCAAGGTTCTGATTATATGGTATAGTGAACTCAGTGTTTATTCAGTAACAAACTAAGACAAGACATTGACAGAGACCAAAGTAGAGCATTCACAATGTTTTAGCATAACAAGTTATCACTAAAGTGGCCACATGGTTTTCACCAAAGTGGTCAAATAGTTTTAAACAAAAGATATCATTCAATAAGTCCTTAAATCAATCACCCTTAAGAAGCAGGCCTCCTTAAGGGACACAAAGTACAAAGGTCAAAGTTCTCCACACCTAGATCACATTGTTTTAATCCCTCAGTCAAAAAGTCTTCTTTCTTCTTAATTGGAATTTAGTTTCCAATCATCCTCAATTGAATCATCCCAGAGAGGTACAGGATACAAAGTACAAAGTCTCCCCACCCCACCCCAGGCCACAGTAAATCATGATCTTCTCAGTTTGCATTAAATACCCAAGGAGAGGTCTTTCCATCCTGATTTGAGGCTGGTTTTCATATTCCATGGTTCCTCTTCCATGGTCCCAGCTCCTGCCTGAATTTACCCAACTGTTACCTGAATTCAAAGGTAGGCAGCTCCTTGTCCTGCTCCTCGTCCAGCTCCTTGTCCAGTTCCTGTTCCATACTGAAGCTCACAGTGTCCAATCCACCTCAAGTCCTTCATAGTTTCTGTTCCTGAGAAGAAAAAGCCACAATAACATTCATGCACATTGGTGGCACCATCATCAATTCACTTTCTGCCTGTAAAGTCAACACAGACCCACAAACAGGGCCTGAGAAAACAACACAAATCATCAGTCTTGTCCCAGGACTTCTGAAAACATCAGTAAGACCCTCCTCTAGGACTTCTGTAAACAGACAACAAGAAAATCCTCTTTTAGGGCTTCTGAACCAGCAATAAGTTCCCAAGGCTTCTATAACAAAAGCAATGTCCTCTATCAGCAGAAGAATTTGATAAAGTAACATCAAAAGAGACAAAGTTCTGGCATGACAGCCATAGTTCATCTCAGTTCTGCTCTCTCCCAGCCTGGGTTTCTTCTTACATATGGTCATTAATCTCCTCCCTGTTCCACCCCTTCCTGTTGCATCAGCAACAGGGGTTCACAAGTTCTGTTTGTAAACAAAAGACTTGATATAATCATGGACAAGCCTTAAAAGAAACTTGAACTGAAACAAGGTGCTAAATGATTAAAGAGCTGAAACAAGGTGTTAACTACTTCTTTGTCATTACAACAGGAAGGCCCAAGTGCCATGAGACTGGGTGCTCTTTCTTCAGTCTCTAAGAAGAATATTGAACTAGAATTTATCTACTTGCTCTTTTCAAATATCTTTTCTCAAATCAAGCCATGGAGAAGGTACAATCTGACCCAATGTGGTTCATTTTATTGATCTCTTTGAGGGGCAAACTTGAAATCTGGGACATGTTGAAGAGTTGTCTTCCTCTACATGTCTGATGCATTTCTCTCAACATGTCTTTTTGTAGCACCAACACAATATTCACGGTGCCTATGGTGGCTATGAATATGCCGGCATAATTCTGAATTGCAAAATATAACAGATTCTTCACACGGAAGACAGAACCAAAATATTTATTCAAACACCAGAAAGCTGAATATCAACACCAGAAAGTCAAATCCATCATAGCAACAAAGAAATCCATACACAATAACAATGCAAGGAGTACCACCAAGCCTTCTTCCTGCTAGGGCCTTCCCACAAACAAGCCCTCACAGCTTACTGCCTGCTTCCTCTCTCTCCCTCAGTTCTAACTGCTCTAACCAACTTCTTCTCTCTCTGCTCTACCCCTCCTGCTCCACCCCTTCCTACTCTACCAGCTCTACAAGCTCCTCCCACCACAGACTCATGTGACTCAGTCTTCCCTGTGACTGAAGTAGGTTACACAGGCCTATTAATGGATGGGAAAGATCTTCCCATTAAGCAAAAATACATTAACAATACACTATCCTGAATAATGGGTATGGAACTGCATGTACCTTTCTCAAAGGAAGGTGTGGCATCAACTCAATCCCTTAATGAACCCAGTGTCACATCACACACAGCATTCACTTTACCAGTTAGGTGCCGTATCTTCTTCTACATGCAAGACACTCAAGATTGGTTAAAAACCCAGCTATGTGAAGAAGAAGAGGTGGCACTAATTGTCTGCTCTGGGAATGGGGGAGAATTCTGAATGAATGAACTGAGGCAAAAGGATATAGTATATAATAAAAGAATAGCTTTTATGGATTACAAAAATGAAAGACATATCATTAGAAGAGAGATAGTGTTTTGTTCCAGCAAATCCATGTTTTTAACATAACCAACAATCAGTTCAGATAGATACTGTCTTCTGTATTTCTTTAAATCAGTTGTGTAATGGTAAAGACATGGTATCCTCTGGAATAACACAAATAAAATTTTACCTCTTACCTATCAACACGCTCATTCAGGAGTCTCATAAAATGTTATATACGTGGAAAAGTAAATATCTAAGTTCATAGATAATATTCTTTCGGTATTTTTTGATATGCACATTTTCCCACATTTTTGTTCTATTCTCCCATCCTTTGGACATCTCATCTCATCTCATCTCATCTCATCTCATCTCATCTCATCTCATCTCATCTCATCTCATCTCATCTCATCGTATCTTATCTTATCTTAACTTTCTATCTATCTACCTACCTACCTATCTATCTATCTATCTATCTCCTTACATTTTTTCCTAGCTTTGTTGAATTCAACACGGATCTCTTCTATGTATATTTGGTCTATTCTATTTTTCCTCTCTGTTCTCCCTACTTCCCTCCCACCCAGCCTCCCCTCCCTTCCATCATTCCCCCTCTCATCCCCTTCCCCCCTACTCTCCTGTAGGGTGAGATACCCTGTTTAGTGTATATGTCATTCTTTCCCTGAGCCAAATTCAATTGTTATGAGGTTGACCAATTCCCTTATGCCTTCCTGTTCTTCCCCTCCATTGTAACCAATTTCCCTCCCCATCTCCTCTAATTATATTCCTCTCTCACCTCTTGATTTCACCTTTTAAGTATCAACCCTTCCTATTAAATTGGTCCTATGCCTTTAAACAACATCCGGTGTTTGTTTCATTTCAAGCACCTAATTATGTTCCTATGTGATAGTTGTTCTTCCTGAAAATAGAAAAATGTTGATATTAATAAAATAACTTGTGTATTAATAAAGAAGGCAATGATATACATAAAAAATAAATTGGTCCTATGCCCTCTATCTATGTATACCTGTATATATATATATATATATATATATATATATATATATATATATATATATATATACACACACACACACATTCACCTATGTATTCTTATGCCTATATATCCTCTGATAAAGACTATATATTTCTATTCCCTTCAACTATTTTCATTCTGAGAAAGGCTTCATGAGTTACGATTATCATTTTTCCATGTAAGAATGTAAATAGTTCAACTTTGATAAGTTCTTTATGATTTCTTTTCCCTGTTTACCTTCTCATGCTTCTCTTGCTTCTTGTATCTGAATGTCAAATTTTCTATTCAACTCTTTTTTGCTGTTGTTGATTTTTTATCAAGAATGCTTGAAAGTAATCTATTTCATTGAATAACCGTACTTTCCCCTGAAACATGATACTCAGTTTTGCTGGGTAGGTGATTCTTGGTTTTAATCCTAGCTCCTTTGAATATCATATTCAATCCTAGCTCCTGGAATATCATATTCCAGGTCCTTCAATCCCTCAGTGTAGAAGCTGCCAGATCCTGTGTTATCCTGATTGTGTTTCCACAATATTCAAATTGTTTCTTCCTGGCTGCTTATAATATTCTCTCCTTGATCTGGGAATTCCAGAACTTGGCTACAATATTCCTAGGAGTTTTCTTTTAGGGATCTTTTTCAGGAGGTGATCAGTGGATTCTTTCATCCTCTATTTTGCCTTCTGGTTCTAAAACATCAGGGCAATTTTCCTTGAGAATTTCTTTTTTTTTTTTTGAAGCAATTGTGGTTAAGTAACTTCCTCAAGGTTACACGGCTAGTCATTATTTATGTGTGGGTGCTCATTTTCTGAGGCCGGTTTCAATCTTGGGTCATCCTAACTCTGAGGCCGGTCCTCTTACTCACTGCTCCACCTAGCTGCCCCTATTTTTTTTTTAATTTTAATTTTTTTTTTTTGCTTTTTGGAGGGGGAAGGTAGGGCAATTGGGGTTAAGTGACTTGCCCAAAGTCACATGGCTAGTTTTGTGTTAAGTGTCTGAGCCAGATTTGAACTCAGGTCTTCCTGGCTTCTGGGCCAGTGCTCCATGCACTGCGACATCTAGCTGCCCAAGAATTTCTTGAAGGATGATTTCTAGGTTCTTTCTTTGTTCATGGCTTCCAGGTAATCCAATAATTTTAAAATTATCTCTCCTGAATCTATTTTCCAAGTCAGTGCTTTTTCCAATAAGATATTTCACATTGCCTGCTATTCTTTCATTTGTTTGGATCTATTTAACAGCATCTTGATTTCTCAAAAAGTAACTAGCTTCCCTTTGGTCCATTTTTAATCTGAAGGAAAGATTCTCCTCAGTGAGCTTTTGAAATTCTTTTTCCATCTGGCAAATTCAGCTTTTTCAGGCATTCTTGTCCTCATTGCCTTTTTCAGCCTCTTTTGCCATTTGAGTTAGTCTATTTTTTAGGACGTTATTTTCCTCAGTCAGGCTGTTGACTCTCATTTCATAATTTTCTTGCATCATTTTCATTTCTCTTCCCAATTTTTCTTCCACTTCACTTATCTGCTTCTTAAGCTCCTCTATGGCCTTTAACCAGCCCTTATTTTCCATTGAATCTTTTGGTGCAGGAATTCTGACTTCAATGTTTTCCTCCTGTTCCACACTTTGATACTTTTTGCCCCCAAAATAGGAGTCTAATGTTGAATTTTTCTCTTTATTTTGTTTCCTTTGCCTGGGCATATTGCCATTCAATTACTTGACTTTTGGGCTTGTTGCCACATTAAGATTCTGCCACTGGACAAAGGAGCTTCCATCCCAAATGCTTGGGTTTTCTTAGCTGCTGGATGTATTAATTTGTTCCCTCTCTGAAGCCTCCACACACTCTGGCAAGCTGGTCACATACCCTAGGACCTCCACCCCAGACTGCAGTCCAGATATGAGAAGGTTAAAGCAAGAACAATTATCTCCCATACTGTTCGCCCAGTCCCCCTACAGTTCACAGGCCAGGAGCTGAATCTGCAAGGTGGCACCAGCTGCGCCATGGCTCCTCAGTGGCTTCTTGTCCTGGGGGCAAAAGCCAATGCTCTCCCCACTACTGGTCCCAAAGTCCACAGTGCACTGACCTCTCACTTTGTCCTTAGCATCTATATGTTGATAATTCTGGAAATTCCATAGCTGCTGGTGTTCTGGAGTCACTCCAGCAGGCTGCTGGTCAGGCCAGCCCTGGGTTAATACCTCTGGCTCATGCGGGGCTATGGTTGGTTCCCATAGTGCTACACTGGCCACTCCCTGCTGGGCTGCCAGGCTCTCCTCAGTGGGAAGTTAGCTTCTCTGTGTCATTTTGTGGTTTCTGTAGCTCCAAAGTTTGTTCAGATTCCCCTTTTACATGGATTGGTGAAGGTAGAGGCTGGAGCTCTGGCCAAGTCCTGTTTCTACTCTTCCATCTTGGCTCTGCCTTACTTTCTGTTCTCTATAATGCTTTTTCTGCCTCTTCTGTATGCACCTATAGAACTGTTCTGAGTCAAAGTATGATGGTTTTATTGTCCTTTTTTGTAGAAAAAAGTTACTATTCAAACATGTTCATGTTGCTTCCATATTTCATCTGTTTTTTGGCCTCCTTCTACTTTCTTCCTTAAGTAAGCTCCAGATAACTTGGTTTAATTGAATCTCTTACCAAAATTTCCTTAACTGTCTCTGTCTCTTCATTTGCCAAGTTAAGGTTTTCCTGAAAGGAAAAGGCATTTGGTAAAATCATTTAAAGTCACTTGTTATATTAATTGTTTTACATTTCTTAGAGTTATCAATGAAAAATTTTATACTCTATGACTGTGTCCTTTATTCTATATCCAGTGTGTAGGTAGGTCAGTATTAAATGATTTCAGTTGTTCTCTCTATATTTTTCTCCATTTTATTCTTCTAGCTTTTTGATTAATACTGATTTTTGTTCATAAAAGCCACTGGACTGACTATACCATAAGATAGCTGATTTAGACATTAGCCACTTACTAACTGTTAAAAATAATCAACTCATTTTGTGTGATATAGTTGGGGACTTATCATGTTCAGGACCTACCAATTAATTTTTTTTTCCCAAAGAAATCATTAACAAAACATAGGTTAAATATATCTGTTTTCTGTGAATCTTGGCATCTTTTATTTCTTAGTCCTGTACTTTATTTTCCATTATTTTTCTTGCCATACTCATGTACTTTTATCTAGGAATTAAAACCATGATTCTGTGTTTTAATTGGGAGAATTTGGTTGAATTCTTCATGGAATTTTTCAATCACCTTCTGCAACTAATATTGGTATATTAGCTGCAAATATTTGTGGTGGGGTTGTGGGGTTTTTTTGCAAATAATTACTATGAACACTTTGGTGGGAGATAACTAAATATTCCATTAAGTTATATTTCTTATTATTTTGAACTAAAACTACTCCAAGATCCTTTTATTTGTCTCCCCAAGGAGAGCTTGCAAGTTATCCTTCTATTTATCCACGTCTTTTATAGCGTTAATTTAAAGTTTGATCTAATTCAGTTCCTCCAACAGGATGCCCACTAAATGGACAGTGATCTCAAACTCAACAGACCAAAAGCCAAATTGAAGAATAAGAAAGTTACATGGGGTTTATGGCCAATTAAATTTTTTTCCAAACTCTTGAGGTGCCATGACCAAAAAATTCAATACCAGCTGACCAACCTAATGGAGATAAACCTCACTCAACTAATTTATCCTCAGAAAAAATTTGTGACAGGTCTTTATTTGAAACCCATCTAGGATTGTAGAAGTGGGGAGCAGAAGCAAGAACTTTTGTAAGCCCCTGCACCAACACCTCTAATACCTGTAAAATATTACTCTGAACAAATTTTAGAGCTACAGAATCCACAAAGTGAAAGAGAGAAAAAATCTCCCACTGAAGGCAGCCTGGCAGGTCAACAGGAGGGATCTATCGCACCAGACTGGGAGCCAAGCACAGTCTTGTGTGAACTGTGAGGTCCCAGACCTAGGGCAGCCCCAACCAGACAGAGTAGACTTCAGGAGAGTGAATCCCTGTCAGATGTGGTGGTTTCCAGACATCTCAACCCATTAATAACCAAGAGAAAGTAAAAGTCAGGGGACTCTGTTGAAACCCAGAAGAATATGGTCTGGCCCTAACTCCCAGGATGAGTGGTGGCAGAAGTTGAGTGGCTGCAGCTGCTGCCATGTGGCTGCCTCCAATACTCCTGGCCTGCAGATTATAGGGGCACCAAGTAATCACTCAATGGGTAATCACTCTTTCTTTGACTTGCTTGGATCTGGGTCACAGTCTTTGTTGGTGGTCCTGAGGTGTGTAGCCAGTGTGCCAGAGCTTGTGGTGGTTGTAGAGATGGCACCTTCCTAATTGCTCTCACAACTGTGAGAACCACAGCAATTTGGGAAACAGTAATCTCCACTCTGGAAGCAGAGTTCTACCATGGCAAAGAGCTCAAAAGTGAAGTAATTTACTGGCAAGATAAACAAGCAGAGGAAGTGCAATCAGACTATAGAATCCTGTTTTGGGGACAAAAAGGATCAAAACATGGAACCAGAAGCAGACCACAAAGTCAAAAATCCTGCATCAAAAGCTTCCAAGAAAAATATGAACTAGTTACAGGCCATGGAGGAACTCAGAAATGATTTTGAAAATCAAGTAAGAAAAGTAGAGGAAAAATTGGGAAGAGAAATAAGAATGATGTAAGAAAATCATGAAAAGCAAGTTAAAAGCCTGCTAAAGGAGACCCCCAAAAATACTGAAGGAAATAACACCTTAAAATAGACTAATTCAAATAGCAAAAGAGGCCCAAAAAGGCAGTGAGGAGAAGAATGCCTTAAAAAACTGAATTGGCCTGATGGAAAAGAAAGTTCAAAAACTCACTGAAGAGAATAATTCCTTCAAAATTAGATTGGAGCAAATAGAAGATGATGACTTATGAGAAATCAAGGTACTATAAAACGTATCCAAACGAATGAATAGAAGGCAATGTGAACTATCTCATTGGAAAAGCCACTAACCTGGAAAATAGATCCAGGAGACATAATTTAAAAATTACTGGACTACCTGAAAAACGTGATCAAAAAAAGAGCCTAGAAATCATCCTTCAAGAAATTCTCAAGGAAAATTGCCCTGATATTCTAGAACCAGAGGCCAAAATAGAAATTTAAAGAATTCACCAATTGCCTCTTGCCAAAGATCCCCAAAAGAAAACTCTTAGGAATATCATAGCCAAATTCCATTGTACCCATGTCAAGGAGAAAATGTTACAAGCTGTCAGGAAGAAACAATTTGAGTATTCTGGAAACACAATCAAGATAACACAAAATCTAGCAACTTCTACGCTAAGGGATTGAAGGGCTTGGAATACGATATTCTGGAGGTCAAAGGAGCTAGGATTAAAACCAAGAATCACCTACCCAGCAAAAATGAGTGTAATGTTTCAGGGGAAAATGTAGATATTAAATTAAATAGATAACTTTGAAGTATTCTTGAAAAAAATGTAGCTGAACAGAAAATTTGATTTTCAAATACAAGAAGCAAGAGAATCATAAGAAGGTAAACAGGGAAAAGAAATCATAAGGAACTTACTAAAGTTGAACTATTTATATTCCTACATGGGAAAACAATTGTAACTCATGAGACTTTTCTCAGTATGAGGATAGTTCAAATTAATATCTATATCTATATCTACATATATCTATATATATATGTATGTATAGAAGGGGATATGTTTGTGTATATATATATGTATATATATATATATATATATATATGAGTGCGGGTATATGTGTGTACTTGTATACATAGACAGAGGGCACAGGATCAGTTGAATAGGAAGGGATGATATCTAAAAAATAAAATTTAGAGGTGATAGAGGAATATATTAGGAGAAGGAGAAAGGGAGAGATAGAATAGGGTAAATTATCTCATATAAAAGAGGCAAGAGAAAACTGTTACAATGGAGGGGAAGAGCAGGAAGGTGAAAGGGTCAAACTTACTCTCAGTGAACTTGGCTTAAGGAAGGAATAGCATACACTCAATTGGGTATTTCCTTACAGGAAAGTAGCTGGAAAGGGGATAAGAGTGGGAATGATAGAAGGGTTAGGGCAGATTGGGGGAAAGGGTAGTTAGAAGCAATCACTTTGAAAACAGACAGGGTCAAAGTAGAAAATAGAATAAGTGGGGGTTGGGATAGGAGAGAAGGAAATATACTTAGTCTTTCACAGCATAACTACTATGGAAATGTCTTGTGTAACTACACATGTACAACCTATATCGAATTGCTTGTCTTCCCATTAGGGATAGGTGAGGAGGGAAGAAGGGAAAGAATCTGGAAATCAATGTTTTAAAAACAAATGTTAAATTTTTTTACATGCAACTGGGAAATAAGATATATAGGCACTGGGGTATAGAAATCCATCTTGCCCTACTAGAAAGTTGCAGGGAGGGAGGAATGGGGGAGGATACAAGAGAGAACAGATCAGTTTAAAGGGTATTCAGCAGGCTCCCTATCTTGGAGTGGGAGGTGGGGGGAAGAGAGGGAGAGAATTTGTAACTCAAAAATCTTGTGGAAATGAATGTTGACAACTAAAAAATAAATAAATAAAAGATTAATTAGGAAAAAATAGCATTGTAGAAGCAGCCATAGCTTGTATTTTGTTAGAATAGCCTTCATCTCCATCCCATGATGGGGTGTCAGAGTAGGATTTTGTGAAGGTAAAAAGTAATACAAAAGATAAATTACAAAATAATATGAGATGTCACAAAAATAATTGTCAAATTAATTATAAAGAAAAGAGTTTCCCAAACTAGTTTAAGGACCTTTATATAGGGTATAAGAAATACTTCATATTTAGACTTTTACAAAAGTCTAAAATATTAAGAAATCAGAATATTATGCATTGACCATGTAGGCATCAGACATTTATGCAGAAAATACATAATGATAGAAATGACTATAAATTCAATGATGCTTTTTTTTATAAATCTGTATTTTCTTAATTGCAGGAGCAACTACATATATTTTAAATATACATAATAGAAGTATCATTTATTACAGTTATGAAATCTACAAATATAATGTACTAAATCTACAGAAAGTGTTTGCTTATTGATGGATTTACACATAGACTCATAGATCCTTTTGCAAATAATCTATCCCCTAATCACATTTCCACCCTTTCCAGAATATGTGACCTCAGTCCACCATTTTGTAAGTATTATTGACTCCAAAGCTAAATGTTGCAATTTAGGACACATGGGATATTCAGTGGGCAGTAAACATGGAACTAGTTAATAGAAAAGACACATCTCTCATTTTTGAAAATGTTTCCATGATGGTGATACTGACTGCATTTTCCTATATTGCTCCAGCATGAGATTACAAGAAATAATATACTGGGCTGAATGGCCTACTTGTCTACCTTAACCCAATTTTAATTCTTAATACTCTTAAAATTTTCAAGTCGACGTCTATGAAGATGTTACAGTAGCTAGAAGATAGTATTATTAAATTTTTTAAATAAGCAAAGTCCATTATTACTTAATCTGATTTGGGTTTATGAATTTATATATAAGATTTAATAAAATTGTGCTTTCATGGGAAAGTCACCTTAAGGCACATGCATAAAGTAATATGTAATTAAAGTTTATATAGCAGAAATACTATATAAAATGAATCATAAACTAATTTGAAAAAAGTTACTTTACGATAAAATGCAGTAGATTCAGATGACACTCTAGCAGAATGGTAACAACTTTCTCAAAGTCTTGATGCCTTCATTGAAAACTCATACTGGAATGTGCAAATTAATTATAGCATCAGTCTACTTTGAAAGGATTGATGTGAATATGTTCTTAAATATAGATTTAAATCTTCATCATCATTATAATTCTTTTGTGGGTCACTTCTATGCTATAGCATATTGGAGAAACACTGACTCTAGGAACTATGTATAAGTAAAAATATGTTTCTTCTCCCTGCTTACTGAAGTAAATAAGGACTGCTTTGGCAATCACATGAAGATAGGGTTTCCTTAGATGTATAGAAAATTAGACCTTGAAAATCTGTACTGTATTTAGCTATTTATCACCACATATTAATGAGCAGTTCAGTTTTGAAGTCAGATAGCAGAAGAAAATGCAGAGCTTCCTGTTTTCAGAAAACCCAATGTGGCAATCCTTTCTTTAGAGAAAAACAAAACCAAACCAAAGATCAGGGTTGTATCAAGGGACTGAATAGTTGCATTATCAAAAGATTTTAATTTACAAAAGATTTTTTGAATAGTTCCTTTAAATTCTGAGTTCTTTATGGCATTTTAAATATTCAAAAGCTTTTCACATAAAATGCAGTAAATATAATAATTCAATTTATATTCTGTACAAGGCATTGTGCTAGGTGCTACAGATAAAGGGAAAACACATATTTTATCTCTCTGTCTTACACACACACACACACACACACACACACACACACACACACACACACACACAGAGTCCCTGTCTTCAAAGAGCCTACATTCAACAGAATTCTCGTTGATTTGGATTAAAATGACTTTATCGGGGCAGCTAGGTGGTACAGTGAATAGAGCACTGGCCCTGGAGTCAGGAGAACCTGACTTCAAATCTGGTCTCAAACACTTAACACTTAATATCTGTGTGACATTGGGCAAGTCACTTAACCCCAACTGCCATGCCTCCCCCCCTCCAAAAAAATGACTTTGTTGAATGAATGAACAAATAGATGGAATGAATGATAATTTTTAAAGAGTAAAGTAAGCTTGTTAATGTCCTCAAACTGCAGGAAATTATTGACTGACCAAAAGTATTCTCGACCCACATGCTCTGGAAAATGGTTGATAATTCAGCAAGTCTTAAAATCATTTCCTTGATGCCTCATTGACAAAGGCCCATACTAGTTTTGCTTTGATCTGTCTTTCATATATAAACCTGATGCTTTCTCTCAAGAAAGTTAGATGACTTTTTTGAATTAGTTTCTTCCTTCATAAAATAAGATACAAAAGATAAATTGATAAAAAAATGAGAAAAATTTGCAGCCTTGAAAATATTTTAGAACACGTATTAACTTTATTGGTGCTAGGCCTAAAAGGGAAAAGACTTAAAGAAATAGTGTTTTCCTTAATAGTGTACTTTCACACATTAAAAGCACCTGTTTTAATCTGAAAGTTCAGTTGTGACTGATTTATAGGGGCAAAATTTTGTTCAAATAATCATAGCCATAGGAAGAAGTAGTAGCATTTTAAGGAAAGTAGTAAAAAGGAATAATTGTCTTGGTATCATAGAATCCCAGAAGGGCGTGGTTGGAAGAGACCCTATTTGGTACATCTCATACAGGGAAAAGAATACCTAACTCCCTTATTTCATTCCCAGGGAGTAGGCATTGAGGACATAACATAAAACTTCTAACTATCAATTTGACATGTATACTATATTCATCTATAGTAGGGGCTCTTAACCACAACCCATGGAAAGATTTCAGCAGATCCCATGAACTTGGATAAGAAAAAAAATATGTCTTTATTTTTCCTAACCTTGAACTGAAATTTAACATTTTCTCTTGAGGAAGAATCCATAGGCTTCAACAGATTGTCAAAGGGGTCCATGACACAGAAAAAGTTAAGAACCCTTGATCTATACTAAGGTACCATTAGCAGTATCCATTTATTACTATGAACAACCTATCCCAAGGAAAGTATGCTCATTTTACACAAAGTATTTTTTTCAGGAATTCAACATCTAAATATTGATATTCTAAAAAAAATACATTGAAAAGGTAGATCACACAACTACAAATAATAAAGCCAGCACATAAAGAGAAAAAAACTTGGGGACAGCCTCCTTAAAAATTAAAATGATCAAATGAGGCAATGCAGATTTTACTATTTGTAATATTGCTAACGATTTAATTCACTTTCATATTTTTCCCTCCGGGGGAAAAATGTTTCCTTCAAATTTTTTCCATAACTTTCAATAAATGAGGATAATTACATTTAGAAGAGATTAATCTTGATAAGTGCTCTTATAAATTAGAGCAGCTAATTTTTAGTGAATTAGGTTTATTGGGATACTGCTGAGTTTAAAAGGGTATGTTTTTATGCTAAAATTTCCCTATTAGGTTAATGACTTCTTAAACTACTGAAATGGCAGCAGAAATGACTGCCAACATTTAGAGTCTAAACAACTATGGTTTTATCATGAAACTTACTTTCTTGATTTCACACTTTGGGACTTTATAATTGGGAAAGTTAAACATTGTTCAAGTGGTGTTTATATTTCATTGAAGCCAAATATTACTGTTGGGTCTGTTTTTCTGATCCATAGGGGTCAAAAGCCAGATGGTGTTGAAATCACTGAGAATTCTGAGATATTTTTGCTAGGCTGATGGATTTCTCTAGATCCCAGTATTCTTTGTCCTGCTTTGTCACTCTTTGTCCCTCATCTTTGTCATCATTGGCTCTGGGAACTGATGATTAAGAGAAAGTGCTCTTATTAGGAGAATAATGACATACTTTTTAGGAAGTCAAAAAAATGGAGAGAAAGGAAGGATGGAAGCAAGGGAGGAAGGAAGGAAGATAAAGTGAAGAAAAGGAAACGAAAAAATTATAATCTCTTAGGCATTGGAAGGTAGAGGCAATATGTGTTTTGTTTTATTTTTTTTTTAATTTCTTTTGGACATGAACACATCTATATCCAAAAGGTTACTTTCTGTTAATGTTGAACCCATATTTAGACAAAACACTTCAGGTTCCATTCAGCACTTCATGATCAGAGATTGTTAGAAATGAAAGGTCTTAGGAAATCATTAGAGATTTTTCGTTTTGCATTTAGTCAGAGGGCCGTGTGTGTTTGTGTGTGACACATATATACATATGTGTATATATATCCATATGCATATGCTTATTTATAATTCATGGTAGTTGTTATGTTCTATAAAGTCAATAGGAATGCTGATTTAGGGAAATAAAGAGTTAGGGTCCTGATTTTAACATTTTCCAGAGCAACCTTGCATTAGTGAATTTTATTTTCCTTTTTCTGGATGTACCATATTGTTGATTCATTAACACTGAACTCGTGGCCATCAGCACTATGTATGTGTGTGTGACACACACACACACACACACACACACACACACACACATATACACACAACTCATGCCTGAGTGAAGCTCCTCTAATACATATATTTTCTCCATAAGCACATTAAAGCCTGACTATGCATAGGAATACTAGATAGCACTTTAGCACTACACTTGGGACCCATTTCAAACAGCAAAATCACCCCCAAAAAGCACAAAAAATGTGGCAATAAATAGAACATGAAAAGAATACTTGTTTATACCATGAGAGCTAAGATAAAAAACATAGAATGGCCTCACTAGACCTAGAGCTGGCAACAGGCATCATGGGCAACTTAAAATTTTAATGGTTCTGAGCCTATTTACTAATTACAATGAGCACCATGGGTATTGATTTTGAGATTACAAATAACATTTTAGTAAGTAGGTGAATTTTCAGATATGGAATCAACAAATAATAAGAACCAACTATTTAGTTAGGTAGTTGCTACACAAATTCTTTATTCAAGGGATGTTTGTGAAGTGAAAAGAACATTGGGTTTAGTGCTATGTTCAAATCTCAATAGTTACTTTCTAGGGGTGTGACCTTAACTAGGTCATTCAATTTTGCTAGGGCTCAGTTTTCTTAAGTGTGAAATGAAAGGGTTGGACTAGATGACTACTAAGGGGTCTTCTAGTTTCAAATTATTTTTCTTATGAATACTTTAATTTTCTAGGTAAGTAAACTAAGATCTGGAGGATAATAGTAATGAGTACAAGGTATCAGAGCCCAGTGATCTTCAGATTGTACCACACTGCCTCCTTCAATGAACCTGGGAATGCATAGGCGATAGGTTTTGCATTCATCATATGCTTTACAGGAATTTTGTAAGGAAATCATTTAGCTATATTTTGCAGGAACATGTAAAATATTCTATAATGTGTTTTTTTTTTTTAAATAAGCATCCCCTAACTTTTATGTTATTAGCAAATATATTTTCTGTTTAGTCTTATGGTCATTTAATAGATCATAAAATCTGAATCTAGGCCTCCCTTCTTCCCAGCTTTTCTTGTTCTTTTGAGGTTACCAGTCACCTATTCTCATAAAGGCTCTGAAACTTGAAACATCCCAGGTAATTTTTTTTTTTAATTTAAAAAGTGGATTTTATTACTGCAGGTCTGTCGGGGTACATGCCCAAATCAGACAGTGCTTTGGCACAGACATTGTGCCGGTTTTATAGAGGTTCCACAGGAAGGTTACATAAGCTGAAACTTCAGTGATTGGTCAGTGTATATTTGAAACTACAATCAGTGATTGGTCAGTGTACATTTGAATTTCCCCCCACCCTAGGCTGGGACTCCCAACCACAGATCAATCAAGGGAAAGGAAGGAGTGGGGGTTGTGCTTGTTTACTGATCAATTAAGGGAGGGGAAGGTGGAGTTCTCTGCTTTACAAATCAATGAAGGAAAGGGAAGGTTGAGTTCTCTGTTTTACAAATCAGGGAAGGGAAGGGAAAGTTTGGAGTTTACAAATCAATGAAGGGAAGGGGAAAGTGGAATTGTGTCCAACATTCCCTACTCTTCCTTGTAGGTATGTCAAACCTTTGACAATGACTGGGGTCATATCCAATTCTGTCCCTAAAGGATAATAGTGGGGGTCCCTGATAATTAACATTAATGGAGTTAACACAAGATTTGACAAATTGTAGAAAGCAATGAATGAGATAGGGTCCTACAATTAGGGCTATGATCAGGAGGAGGAAAGGCTAATACCAATATTAATACCAAAGCTGATATCAATTTAGTGAGTTAGGGGGATGTTCCAGGGAAACAGGGACTGATACCCATTCTCAGAATTTTCCAGCCCCCTCTGTCTATTAGCAATATTCTGGCGTACCAACTTCATACTTTCCCTCACCACTCCAGAACTGTTTGCATAGAAGCAACAAGCCTCACCAAGGACTGCACACAGGCCACCCTGTTTGAGAAGGTCAAGGCCTCTGTGGTTCTGAAGAACCACCTCTGCCAGAGAGTGCACCTCTCTTTCCAGGGCTGAGATGGACTGCTCTATGTGGGAGGTCAATATTTACCTGTGTACTTAAGGCCTGATAGTTGGCCTCCCCCTTAATCAAGGCTGCCATCCCAGTTACTGCAGAACCCACAAGGCCCAAGCCCACTGAGATGGGAATGAGGAGTGGTACTGCCTGCCTTAGGTGGTGTCCAGGAAAAATAATGACAACCTTGTTCACCTCATCCCAGGTAATTTTTAACTCTTTCTTCTCCCTTGCACATTATATCCAAGCAAATGATAATCAATATTATTTTTATTACCAAAATAACTCCTACTTACCCTAACTTCTTCATTCATACAACTATACCCCTATTTCAGACAAGCTTCATCTGAGGTACTTACAGTCTAGCAGAGGATATAAGATATATGTATAAGACATCAGATAACAAGTACTTATTAAATACCAACTATATGTCAAGCACTACTGTAATACTAGGCAGTGTATGGTAGGTGCTTAAAGAGAGGTATAAGATCTGTAAGAGCTCAGAAACACTAAAAATATCTTATTATTAAATAAATAGGACATAAATACCTAGAAAATTAAATAATAATGTATTTGTACAATTATTACTAGATAGCAAAGAAAGAATCATAGAGAGTTGCTTAATGAATCTTCTAAACAATAAATGATAGGGAGAAATCTTTTACTAGTCCAAGGTGGTCAGGTGAGGCTTTATGGAGGATGAGAGATTTGAAATGCATAATGAATAATGACTTGGATTTAGACAAAACGTGGAGTGGAAGGTACTACAATTGGGTAGAAAAGCATGTGCAAAACCAGGAAAATAGGAAATCATAAGGGATAGAGTCACAGACTGAGAGCTAGAAAAAGAAAGGTCATTTAATTCAGTACCCTCTTTTTCTTTCTTTTTTTTATTTTTTATTTTTTTTAAACCAAATGCTTTATTAACTTCTGTTTTACATCATTCATTTCCGCCAGATTTTGAGTTACAATCATTTTCCCCCCATTATTCCCCTACCCAACCTCCCAGAATAGTAATCCCATAAGATATCGCTTCCTCCAATCTGCTCTCTCCCATACCTTCTCCCATACCCCCATCGACTTTTCCATTAGAGGAAGGTCTTTGCATCCCAATGCCTGCACATCTTATCTCCCTATTACAAGCAAAAGAGTATTAATAAAAGTATTTATATATATATATTTGAAACATTTAATGTTGCGACCTCAAATTTCAGATCCATTTCCTTCCTCCCTTGTCGCCCATTCCCTCTTGGGAGATAAGTAATTCAGTATATATTGTACATGTCTAGCTATGCAAAACATTATCATAGTAGATATATTGTACAATGCTGCTTATAATTCCCTCCCACTCATCCCACCCCCCACCTGGTCCATTCCCTACATGATCCTGTCCCTCTTTTATAGTGGGTACTTCCAACCTCCCCTCACCCCAAGGATGCCCTCCCATCCATCATCCCTCCTCCCATCCCCCTTCCCCCTATCCTGCTGCAGGTTGAGGTATCCCATTTAGTATGTATGTCATTTTCTCCCTGAACCAAATTCAATGTGAATGTGGTTTTGCCTTTTAGCCTTCCTTATTCTCCCCCTCCTTTGCAACCACTTCCCCTTGCTTCTTCTACATGGGATAGTTTACCCTACCCTGTCTCTCCCCATCTCCTCTTGCCACTTTCCTCTCACCTCATAATTTCATCCCTTGAGTATTCTCCCTTCCCAACAAATTCAACTTATGCCCTCTATCCATATATAACTGTAACCATATACACACACATTCACACATGTATTCATATGACCACACCCCCTTCTTCCATTATTTTCATAGTGAGAAAGATATCATCAGTCACAGTTATTGCTTTTCCATATAGGAATGTACAGAGTTCAACTTTGATAAGTTCCTTTTGATTTCTTTTCCCTGATCACCTTCTCAGGCATCTCTTACTTCTTGCTTCTGGATGTCAAATTTTCTATTCAACTCTGGTTTTTTCCTCAAGAATGCTTGAAAGTCCTCTATTCCACTGAATGACCATATTTTCCCCTGAAACAAAATACTCAGTTTTGCTGGGTAGGTGACCCCTTGGGTTCATTCCCAGTTCTTTTGCCCTCTGGAATATCGTATTCCATGCCCTTCAATCCCTCAGTGTAGAAGCTGCCAGGTCCTGGGCTATTCTGATTGTGTTTCCACAAGGAAGAAATTGTTTCTTCCTGGCTGCTTGTAGTATTTTCTCCTTGATCTGGGGATTCTGGAACCTGGCTATAATATTCCTGGGAGTTTTCTTTTTGGGATCTTTTTCAGGAGGTGATCCGTGGATTCTTTCAACCTCTATTTTGCCCTCTGGATCTAAAACATCAGGGCAGTTTTCCTTGAGAATTTCTTGAAGGGTGATTTCTAGGTTCTTTCTTTGATCACGGCTTTCAGGTAGTCCAATAATTTTTAAATTGTCTCTCCTGGATCTATTCTTCAGGTCAGTGGTTTTTCCCATGAGATATTTCACATTGCCTTCTAATCTTTCGTTTGTTTGGATCTGCTTAACAGCATCTTGATTTCTCATAAAGTCACTAGCTTCCATTTGCTCCAGTCTAACTCTGAAGGAATGAATCTCCTCAGTGAACTTTTGAGATTCTTTTTCCATCTGGCAAATTCGACTTTTTAAGGCATTCTTCTCCTCATTGCCCTTTGGGCCTCCTTTGCCATTTGAGCTAGTCTATTTTTTAAGGTGTTGTTTTCCTCAGTCAGGCTGTTGACCCTCATTTCAAACTTTTCCTGCATCCTTCTCATTTCTCTTTCTAATTTTTCCTCCACTTCTCTTATTTGATTTTTAAAGTCCTCCTTAAGGTCCTCTATGGCCTGCAACCCTCTCATGTTTTTCCCTGGGGCTTTTGGAGCAGGACTTCTGACCTCACAGTCCTTTTCCCGCTCTATGCCCCCAAAATAGGAGTCTAGGGTTGCATTTTTCTGTTTCCTTTGCCTTGGCATGTTGCCGCTTAATTACTTGACTTTTGGGCTTGTTGCCACACTATGGCTTTAAGGCCAGATAGAGGAATTTTCGTTCCGAACGTGTGTGGGGCAACTTAGATCACAATCCAGATCCAGGGAGGTTAAAGCAAGAGCGATTACCCCCCAAGACTGATCGCTGGATCTCCCTACAAATTTGCAGGCTGGGAGCGGGAGCTGCCTCTGAAAACTACAAAATGGCGTTTGTCCTCAGCGGCTTCTAGCCCCCAGGGGAGGGAGCCGACGCATTCCCTAATACCAGACCCAAAGTCCATAGGACACTAACCTCTTACTTTGTCCTAGGCAAGTCTGTGTTGATAATTCTGGAGTCACCACAGCTCCTGGTGTTCTGGGGTTCCTCCAGCTGGCTTCTGGCCCTGCTGCCCTGGGGCTAAAACCTCGGCTCATGCGGACCTGGGCTCGGCTCGGCTCCTACGCTCTGCTGCACACTGCCAGGTCCCAGACCACTGCGCTGGTCCTTCCTGCAGGGCTGCTGGGCTGTCCTCAGCGGGAGGTTAGCTTCTCTGTGTCGTTCTGTGGGTGCTGGGGTTCCAGAAGTTGTTCAGAGTCCCCTTTTACATAGTTTGGGGGGAATCTGGGGGCAGAGTGGCTTGGATGAGCTGTTTCTACTCCGCCATCTTGGCTCTGCCCCTCAGTACCCTCTTTTTCAATCATAAAGATGAAGTTACTCCCTGAAGGTCATATAAATAACAAACATCAAAGCAAGTATTTGAACTCAGGACCTCTGACTTCAAATTCAGAATTTATACCATTGGACCATGCTATTTTGGGACAGTTAATAAACCAATTTTGCCAGAACAGATTAGTAGGGCAGTAGGTATAAAGGTTAGGAAGATAGTTTGGGACAACTTGTATAGTTTTTGAATGACAAAGAAAGGGGGTTGGCACTTGGAACTGTTATATTGGATTTTGGCGAGGACCCATTGAGAACTCTTCTAAGATAAGCAGAGTTCAAATTCAGCCTCAGACACTTAACACTTACTAGCCTTGTGACCTTGGCCAAGTCACTTAACCCCAATTACCCTGTCTTCTCCCCTCCAAAAAACAAAGGAAAAAACAACAAACAAGCAAACCAAAAAATTAGGCATAGACCAACATCTGATACAGTATACCAAGATGAGGTCAAAATGGGTTCATGATTTAGACATAAAGAATGATATCATAAGCAAATTAGGAGAGCAAGGAATAGTTTACCTTTCAGATCTATGGAAAGGGGGAAAATTTTATGACCACACAAGAAATGGATATCATTATGAAATGCAAAATGGATAATTTTGATTACATTAAATTAAAAAGTTTATGAATAAGCAAAACCAGTGGAAACAAGATAATAAGAAAAGTAGATAGCTGGGAAATGATTTTCCCAGCCAGCATTTCTGATAAAGGTCTCATTTATCAAATATAAAGATAACTGAGTCAAATTTATAAGAATACAAGTTATTCCTCAACTGATAAATTGTCTAAGAATAGGAACAGTCAGTTTTATATAACATCTCTATAATTCACTATTGATTAGAGAAAGCCAAATTAAAAAGAATTAAAAGGTACTACCTCATGCCTATCCGATTGGTTAATATGATAGACAAGGGAAATGGTAAATGTTGGAGAAGATATGGGAAACTTGAAACAATAATGCAATGTTGATGAACATATGAACTGACCAACCATTCTGAAATGCAATTTGGAACTATGACCAAAGGACTATAAGACTCCTCATGCCCTTTGATCCCACCATACCCCTATATTGTCTATATCCCAAAGATACCATAAAAAGGGGGAAGGACTCACCTGTAAAAAATATTTATAGCAGCTCTTTTGGTGGTGGCAAAGAACTGGAAATTGATGGATGTCCGTTAATTGGGAAATGGCTGAAAAAGTTTGTGTATATAAATATAATGGAATACTATTCTGTTATAAGAAATGATGAACAGGAGGATTTCAGAAAAAACTAGAAAGACTTATATGAACTAAGGCTGAGTGAAGTGAGCAGAACCAGGAGATCATTGTACACAGTAATAGCGACACTGTATAATGATCAACTATGATTTCACTGAATGAGTGTTCCCTTAGTCAAGCTGAGACCTGTTAAAGACCTTAGCTTAAAAGGCCAGTATTCCACTGCATCTGGGCCATCTCTAGTCAACCTGATCTATATCTAGTTACTGGATCCTGATGGCTCTGGTGGAGAAAATGAGGCTGTTGACTTTGCACAGTCTTCCTTCACTTAAATAAAATTCACTTGTAAGTTATGCCATTACCTCCCTGACAGTGTGGTTCTCTTTGAGAATGAAGGACAAAGATCAATGACAACAACAGTTCTTCTCAGCAATACAATCATCTAACATAATTCTAAAAGACTTATACTGGAAAATGCTATCCATATCCAGAGAAAGCACTATGGATTCTCAGTGCAAATAAAAGCATTCTTTCACTTGTTTTTTATCATGGTTTTTCTCTTTTGTTCTGATTCTTCTTTCACAACATGACTAATTTGTACATGTATAACTTATATAAAATTACTTGCTGTCTTGGGGAGCACTGAGGGGAGGTAGGAATGGAGAAAAATTTGGAATTATAAACCTTATGAAAATGAATGTTGAATACTCTCCTAATAATAATAATAACGGCAATAGAAATAAAATATATCTAACATATGTAGAACCCTTTAGGATTTGCAAAATAATGGATAAATAGATGGCTAGATCGATGACTGACAGATAATTTCATTTGGTCACAACTTTTTTGAGACAGGTGCCATTATTATCCTCATTTTACAAATGAGGAAACTGAAAATTAGAGAAATTAAATGAGTTGCCAAGAGTTATATGATTGGGGGAAGGTGAGAATAGTAAGGATTTGACCAGATGGGAGTAGAATAACAAGAATAAAAGGGAGAAAATGTCATTAACAAAATTAAGGTCATAAAATAAGAAAGGTGGAAAGTGCAAAAAATAGCCTCTTTTGGGGCGGCTAGGTGGCGCAGTGAGTAAGAGCGCCGGGCCTCAATGTTGGGATAACTGGGGATCGAATCCGGCCTCAGAAAATGAGCACCCCCACACAAATAATGACTAGCCGTGTAACCTTGAGCAAGTTACTTAACACCAATTGCTTAAAAAAAAAATAGCCTGTTTTGATATTTTCTTGGGTGACACCAAAGTTAGTGCTGCACCCAATCTTTGGAAAAAAGCAATGATAGGGAGGATGGTCCTTGATCCTCTGGCCTGGTGAACCCTTTCTTCCGGAAGGGCATTGTTATCAGGAATGAGATGAACCTCACTTCATGAGAGAAGGGGATAGAGAGCTTATTCTCTGTAACTGCTTGTGGATCAGATTTTATTTCACTCTCCTTGATTTCCCTGTCTTTACATGAGTTTTAATAAAAGGAATAAAAGAGCATTATAGTCTGAGAGAGTATTCATTCTATCTGAGGAGTCCCAAGGAGATGATACTCTACTTTGGATAATAGAAAGCCATTATAGTGTATTTTAGGGATCAGTTCCAGTACAGGGCTTTTCCTGAATCTATATACAGCAGGCTTACCATTTTACCACCCTGACTCTCAGAGTGGGAACCATATTTGTGATCCCTATCCTAAGGCTGGAAATAATATAATTTGGAAACTTATTTCTACCCCAAACTTTCAAACCGTCCCCAACTTGTTTGATCAATATAGCTGTCCAATTTCTCAGCTCTAATAGATTTAGTATTTCTAAAAACATGATAGATAAGCCTGATACAGTCTAGCTATGTGACCTTCACCAGTTAGGTAAATCCACTTAACTTTTTGTGACTCAATTTCTTCATCTGTAAAATGAAAATGATAATGTCAAACTGTCCCAGGGCTATCATTAGTTATAAGACTGTTGTGAAAATGAGAACTGACTTCCCTATTTTTCAGTTATTGGATTCAACATTTTCTTCAATTATTCAGGCTTGAAACCTGTACAGTGAAAAGACATATGGATTTGGCATCAAGGAACCTAGATTCAAATTGCAGGGTCTGCCCTGGGATTTTATTTACTCATCTGCAAAATGAGGAGGTTGGACAAAGTGGCATCTACAATCCCTATCAACTCTAAATCTTGTCTGCTTCCCTTTCCTCATGCTCTATAATTCACTAGTCCTTTAATAATTTCTTCAAAATGTTTTGTGTTCTTCTATTCCCTCTATTCTTTTTGATTTGCTATAACAACCTTAATTCAATATCTTAATACTTCTGACCTAATCTATCGCAATAGCTTATTAACTGGTATCCTTGACACCATACTCTCTGTCTACCAAATCCATCCTGCAGACAACTGCTAAATTACTATTTTTGATACACAATTCTACCCATGCCCTTTCCCTCCTAATCCAAGGATTCCATATTTCTTACAGAATAGTTACAACAAATTTATCCTTCTACATGAGGTCTAGAGAGATTTAATGAAATTCATTTATTATATATTAAACAGCTAACATATATATGTATATATATATATACATATATATATATATATATGTATAATGCAGTATAATAGTTACAGAGGTTGTGAAAGTAGGGGAAAACCCCACATTTCCTGCCCCTTGGAAGCTTAAAATCTACTAGAAGGAATTATTTGTATGTCATACTAATTTAGTAAGTCATATGTATGCTGAAATGTGAAAATGATAATAGGAAATATGAGTACTAGAAGTCATTTTCTAATTTAGGCATTTTTTTTCAGCCTTATCTTTTTTAACTCTCACATACATGCATTTACTCTAGCTAAACTATCCAAAAAGGCTTCATTTAGCAGGTAAAGCTTGATCTGTGTCTTCAAATAAGAGAAATATTCTGTGATGCAGTGGTGAGAAAGAAGGGTTTCCAAGCATGTTGTGGTAGGGGGTAGTCTGTGTAAAGGAATGCAAGAGGAACAGAGAGGAGAACAGTTTGGCCAGATTCCATAGTGTAGGAGGAGTAGTAATGTTCATTGATGGAGGGAAGATAGGTTGAAGCCCAATTTTTTTTTTTTTTTTTTTTTTTTACTAAAGAAGGTAGTTTATATTTTCTCCTATAGGCAAAAGGGCTCCATGGGTGTTATCAAGGTGGGCAATGGCAGAATCAGATCTGCCACTAAAGAAAAACACATTAAGAGTATGGGCTAGAGTAGGGAGCCACTGGAGTCAGGAAGACCAGTTAAGATGCTGGAATAATCAAGGTGAGAGGTAATAAGAGCTTTGTGAGTAGAGAAGAAGACTCATATGTGAGAGGTGATGTGGAGATAGAAATGACAATGTTTAGCAACTGAATGGATATGTGAGGTCAGTGAGGGTAAAGAATTGAATAAGGTGCCAAGTGACTGGAAGATTTGAAATGTGTTTGGCATAAATAGGGAAGGTTGGTAAAATAATGGATTTGAGAGGAATACACTGTTATCTTTTAGAATTGTTGAGTTTTAGATATGTTTAGAATACCCAGTTTGAAATATCCACTAGGCAGTTTAGTGATGTGAGATTGAAGCTTAGGGGACTTAAAGGATATGATGAGGTCAGCAAGAGTATATGTAGAGAGATGAGATGTGTAAATCCTGAAGGAAGCCATAGGAATACCCATACTTATAGAATATCATGTGGTAGATGAACCAGCCAAGGAGACTGAGGAGTAGTAATAATAAATAAACTTTAGCTGCCTATTTTAGGTAAGGCATTTTGGTGTGTTGAAGATCTAAGTGTTTTTAAAAGTAGATGCTAACTTAAAGGAGCTTACATCCTCCTGGGATAATTGAGTTAGATAGAGAAGAAACCTTAGAAGTCAGGTCGATGAACTTCTTAAAATCAGGAAACTGGCTTCTGGAGCTCCAGTCCCACAGGTGGTGGGAGGACCAAGTGGCTGATCAGAGGGCAATTGCAAGAATCTCTTTGCTGGCACTGAGGCAGTATTCTCTTACCTTGCCATGCTTGGATCTGGGCACTGATTTTTCACAGTTTTGGGTGGCAGTCCTGAAGTGAGGAGTGCTGGCATGGCAGAGCTTGTGGCATCTGTAGAGAGGTCTACCTCCTCACAGTTCGGAGGCAGGTGCCTAGAAGAAGCTCTGAAAACAGCTACACAAAATCCAAGAAATTTAGGACACAGCACTCTCCACTATGGAAGCAGAGTTCTAGCATGGCAAAGAGCTCAAAAGTCAAGTAATTGACTGTCAAGATGAGCAAACAGAGAGAGAGAAATCAGACTGTAGAATCATTTTTTGGTGACAAAGAAGATCAAACATAGAACCAAAAGAAGACAACAAAGTCAAAACTTCTGCATCAAAAGCCTCCCAGAAAAATATGAACTGGTTGTAGGTCATGGAGGAACTCAAGAAGGCTTTTGAAAATCAAATAAGAGAGGTAGAGGAAAAATGGGAAGAGAAATGAGAATGATGCAAGAAAATAATGAAAAAAAGTCAACAGCTTGCAAAAGGAGATGCCAAAAATACTGAAGAAAATAACACCTTAAAAAATAGACAAACTCAAATGGCAAAAGAGATCCAAAAAGTAAGGAGAACTATGTCTTAAAAATCCAAAATGGCCAGATGGAAAAGGAAATTCAAAAACTCACCGAAGAGAATAATTCCTTCAAAATTAGATTGGAGCAAATGGAAGATAATGACCTTATAATATATCAACATTTTATAAAACAGATCCAAAAAAGTGAAAAAAATAGAAGAATGTGAAATATCTTATTAGAAAAACCATTGACCTGGAAAATAGATCCAAGGAGAGATCATTTAAAAATTATTGGACTACCTAAAAGCCAAGATTAAAAAAAGAGATTAGACATCATCTTTCAAGAAATTATCAAGAAAACTTCCCTGATATTCTAGAACCAGAGAGTAAAATAGAAATGGAAAAAATCCACCAATTGCCTCTTGAAACATATCCCAAAAAGAAAACTCCTACGAATATTATATCCAAATTCCAGAGATGCCAGGTCAAGAAGAAAATATTACAAGCAGACAGGACGAAACAATTGAAGCTTTGTTGGAAACAATCAGGACAACACAAGATATAGCAGCTTCTATATTAAGGGATTGAAGGGCTTGGAATGTGATATTCTGAAGGTCAAAGGAGCTAAGATTAAAGCCAAGAATCACCTACCTAGCAAAACTAAGTATAATACTTCAGGGGAAAATATGGATATTCAATTAAATAGAGGACTTTTAAACATTCTTGACGAAAAACCAGAGCTTAACAGAAAATTTGACTTTCAAATACAAGAAGCAAGAAAAGCATGAAAAGGTAAACAGGAAAGAGAAATCATAAGGAACTTAAGATCATATTTGTAACTTATGAGACTTTACTCAGTCCAAGGATAATTAAAGGGAACACACACACATATATTTGTATGTATGTACACACACACACACACACACACACACACATATATAGATGTATGTATGTATTTATAGGTGGGTATATGTGTATATGTATACATAGAGGGCACAGGTTGAGTTGAATATAAAGGGATGATATCTAAAAACAAAATTGAGGTGAGAGGAATATGTTGGGAAAAGGAGAAAGGGAGAGATAGAATAGGGTAAATCATCTCACATTAAAGAGGCAAGGGAAAGCTGTTACAATTCAGGGGAAGAGCAGGAAGGTGAAGGGGAATGACTCGACCTTGTTCTCATTGAATTGCTTTGTCTTCCCAGTGGGGATGGGTAAGAGGGAAGAAGGGAGAGAATCTGAAACTTAAAGTTTAAAAAGCAAATGTTAAAAAACTGTTTTTACATGCAACCAGGAAATAAGATATACAGCCAATGGGGTATAGAAACCCATCTTGCCCTAAGAGAAAGTAAGGGGGAAAGAGGTTAAGGAAATGGAGGAGGGAGATGGAAGGGAGAATAGACTGGGGGAAAGGGTAATCAGTATGCTTTCCATCTTGGGGGTGGTGGTTAGGGGAGAGATGGGGAGAAAATTTGTAACTCAAAATCTTGTAAAAACTAAACATAAATAAATAAATTCTGGAGAAAAAAAACTTTTTAAAAGACCTTTTCAGTTAAATGTAAAAAAATCAGGAAACTGACCTCAGGTTACTTCATAGGATAGGACATTCAGGTAGTAAAGGAGAGAGTCAGTGTTTGAATTCAGTCTTTTAGATTCTATATCCATCATTCTTTCCACTAAGAAGTCATTTGCTTTCTTAGCCAAACATGGCTCGGGAATCAGAGGATATGATTCTCTGACTTTCCTCTGAGGTTACTATCTGTGACTTTGGCCTCTGAGCTTCCCTCCACCTCTAAATGTATGATCCTATGGTCTCTTATTGTACTTTTAAAAATGTGTCACTTAAATCATATTGGCTGGCCCTCAGTTGTCTAATTTCTTTTAATGAAGTGGTTTAATCTTGGCCTCTTTGTCCTCACCACTGCAATTCCTTCTCCTCCCTTATGTGTTCATGAATCAAACTAGTCATCTAACATGCAGGTTCCAACCAGTTTGTATTTTCAAATTCTCCTTTTCATTTTACTAAATTCTTGATAACCTCTGTATGGTCAAAGAATATCTATGATCTTATTTCCTTCCTAAAAGCCAACGCTGGAACCAAGGTTTTTTGACTTAAGCTTATTTCAGTGTTCTTTGAATTATGTTGTCTTTCCTAAGTACTCAATGAATGTTAACAAATGAATGAGGGTTGTGTTCAGAAAGTAAACCATGGACCTAAGTTGGAAGAAAAGGAGAGCCTGAGGACTCAAAGTCCCAGGTAATTCATGGACATACTCAGCATGTAGATGTTAAAACACCCTGACAAATGAAAACACAGAAATATTCCCTTTGATTCTAACATGAGGTTGATCTGAATTTTAAGGTATTCAGAAGTGCTACACTGTTGCCCTTTTCCCTTTTATCTCACTATACACTTGTAAATGTGGTAAATTATTCAGAACTACATGCATTCTCCCGAGAATTGTTTTTATTGATGTTTTATTATGTAAATATTTAAACATTGACTTTTATAATGGGCAGCCTCCTGTACATTTTGATGGCATTTTGACAGAAACTTTGCAATATGTGTCACAAGTCAGTTTTTGCTGACAGCCCAAAGCAGAAATCCCAAAGAAATGTAAATAGATGTCACTTCTCATTTGTAAGAGGCTTGAAAATTATGAATTTATAAATATTTAATAGTGATGGGTCAAACAAAATTTGCTCTACCCATTAGAGTATATGTCTGTTTATGCATAGGGTTAGTGTTGAGAAGCTTTCCTTGAGACAGTATTATCCAGATTAAAAAATGAGAAACCAAGGAAAATAGGTTGGCTTTCTGAGAAGCAGGTCATTGGCTAATGACCTGGGGATTGTGTTCAGAGTACTTGTTTATGCATCATTCATTTTGTTCAATGCCTGAAACAAATAGGACTGGCACTAATGGTGTTAACTTTTATCCACTCTAGAACACAGAGAAACATAATTCACAACCTTTTCTAGTTACCCTCTTAAATGATTTTATCAAAATTATCTTTCCCTTCATTTTGACACTAAATAGAATTTTATAGAAAGGGCTACAAAACCAAGTATTATATATCAGTCAGAACACAGCATAAACACTGAATGGAAGAATAAAAGAATTCAGTAGGCAGCCGTAATTGATATTCTGATGTTCAATTAACAAGTCCTTTCTCCTGTTGAGAAAATTCAGACCTTTCCCAAGGCTATGTAAAAGGTTGACATTACTCATGTTATTTGAGGTTAGACGTTTTTGTGTATCACTTAATTAGTGAGAAAAGACTGTGTGTGAAAACACCTAAAGAAGATTTTCTCCCTGGAAGATTATCTGTCTTACTTTTTTTTACAAGTAGACAAAGGATTGACCACTGTTTGATTCCTTAAAGTGGGAGGAATTAGATCAGTTGTCCTTGTAAAAGTAATACCATTTTATGGTTCTACATAATAAAACGTTTCTGAACATTTTGGTATATAGCATTTCATTCATTCAACAGGCATTTCTGAAGTACTTACTATGTGCCAGACATCATGCTAGGTGCTGGAATTATAATGAAATAAAAGAAAAAAACCTTGTCCTCCAGATGTTTCCATTTTATTTAACAATTCTTGAAGGATTTTTATCTTGATCTTCAAGCTTTGATTTTTGAAGGACACATATTATCCCCATTTTACAGATAAAAAAATTGAAGCTCAGAGTGTTTCTATTACTTATCCAAAGCCACATATGTGAGAGAGATAATTCTATAATCCTAACTAAAGATCAAGTGCTCTGTCCACTGTAATAAAAAATTTCCTTCTTTCTTCAACTTTTCACTTACTGAAAAATAATTTTCAGGCTTAAATTACCAGGACAATTTATAGAATGAACTTAAATTCAGGAGAGAAAAAGACAGAGACAATCAGAGAGAAAGACATAGACATAGAGACAGACACAAAGAAAATGAAACAGGCACAATGATACAGAGAGACAGAGGTGGGAGGAAGGAGAGGGGAAAGAAATGGGGAATTGATTAAAGGAGAGAAGTGGAATGGATTTGCCCAATAGGTTTCTCATTCTCTTGAACTGGAACAGCATGTCATATTCCCTCACTTCTTTCCACTTCAGTCTTTCCTTTCTAATTCTTGATTTCTATTTCTTTGAAAGTTCCCTAGTATGGTTCATATCACAAAACTCTTCATTCTTACTAGTATAACATTCCTTTATTTCACCTGTTGGCTTTCAGTAGTTCAATTCAAAAACCATTTATTGAGGTCCTAATGTTGCAGGTACTGTAGTGGTGCCAGGGATTTAAAGATGACAAAATGATCTCAAGAGGCTTATAATCTAAACGATAATGAACCTTATATAGGGGGCATGTAGTTTGAAATTCCAATAGGCATTTGGAAATGGATATTAGGAGAAGGACTATATTTGTATATACAAATCTGGGAGTTGTTGATATAGACATGATAAATGAATGTATGGGACCTAGTGATATTTCAAAGAGATAGATAGAGCTTGGAGATAGGCAGTAGAGTAGAGGGCCCAGGACAGATTCTTGGGATACAACTACTCAAAGCAGGTGAAATATGGATTGTGATCCAGAAAAGGAGCCAGAGAATGAACAAATAGGCAGATATAGTAGGAGGAAAAATAGAAAAGTAGGGGCGGCTAGGTGGCACAGTGAATAGAGCGCCGGCCCTGGAATCAGAAGGATCTGAGTTCGGATCCAGCCTCAGATACTTAATCCACACAAACAAAAAAACCTAGCTGTGTAACCTTGGGCAAGTTACTTAACCCCAATTGCCCTAAAGGGGCGGCTAGGTGGCCTTGAGCAAGTTACTTAACCCCGATTGCTTAATAAAAAATAAATAAATAAATAAATAAAAAAGAAGGTAAAATCTGGCAAGATTTGGCAATCAAGAAATTATTAATAAACAACAAAATCAATTGAAGTTGAGTAGAGAATTTGAAAATTAGACTGCAAGGGCTTAAAAAGTGAATGAGAGTTTAGGGTTATGATTTGTCCTTTGCTCTCAAAGAGGACCATGATATCAGGAAGATGATGCCATGACTTGCAATTGAATTGAATTACAGTGAGGGAGGACTTTGAAAAGACAACAGCCTCACCTTCTCCTCCAGAGTCATCTGGGTCCAGTTGTCAGATATAGATTAGGACAACTGGAGATGGCCCAGGATGCAGTGAGAAATCTTGGCCTTTTTATTTTTTATTTTATTTATTTTTTTTTTTTTAAGCAAGTGGGGTTAAGTAACTTGCTCAAGGTTACACGGCTAGTCATTATTTATGCGTGGGTGCTCATTTTCTGAGGCCAGATTTGATCTCGGGTCATCCCAACTCCAAGGCCCGGTGCTCTTACTCACTGCACCACCTAGCCGCCCCTTTTAGGGCAATTGGGGTTAAGTAACTTGCCCGAGGTCACATGGCTAGGTTTTTGTTTGTGTGGGTTAAGTGTCTGAGGCCGGATCCGAACTCAGGTCCTTCTGACTCCAGGGCCGGCGCTCTACTCACTGCGCCACTTAGCCGCCCCAATCTTGGCCTTTTTAAGGTAAGGTCTTTTTGAGTTCTCACTTTGAGGTGATACCAACTCAATGATTAGGGCTATTTAAAAAGTGATCCAAGCGATGGTCCCTTTAATAATAAAAAAATAATAATAATCAAACTGGTAGGGGGAGACCTCAGGGCTGTTTCAGGCCAAAAGAGGAACAATTGCTATTTACATTCATTCTGAGCCATCAGGACCACCAAAATAACCATTAAGTGGTTCTTGGGTAGGGACCTGTTGTTCAATCTATGAGAACTAGAGTGAATTGGAGTTCAGGCATGGCCTTTAAAAAGAAATCCACCCAATAAACCCCATGATATCAAGGTAGGCTTTACTTTTACTTTTCTTTGGGCAGTGTAGCCTCAGGTAAGGGCATAACACCCCATGTAGAGAGGAGAAAAGAGAAAAGGAGAGGGAAGGGGAGGAGAAGCAGAGTTGCCCAACTAGAACTGGCATTAGATCCCCATTGGGCAGCTCAAACTACTCACAGGTTGTAGTCTGTCCTTTGTTCTCAAAGAGGATCATGACATCAGGAAAAGAAGAAGCAAGGAGTGTAGATTATCTTTTTAGAAGTTAGGCATTGAATTTTTGTCTCTTCAATTTGTTACCCTCAGGCTTGTGAGGATGGGAACCATTGTCTAATTTTCCTACATCTTTTATAGTGCCCAATTTAGCATTGAGCACATAGTAAGACCTCAATATTCATGGGTGGATTTGGATTATATTTTCTTTTATTAGGCATCAATGCTATATATTTTCTGAGTTTCACTGAGTATTATGAAAAAGAAGTCAATTTGATTTTGATAAACTAGGCTAAGTTCAGTTAAAACTCAAAATTTAGGCATATTAATCTATTCATTGCTAAAAAGGATCTTAGGAATTATTTAATCAAACTCTTTCATTTTATAGATGATGAAACTTCAGTCCAGCTAAGAATCTTGCCCAGTGTTACTCAGTACTTCCCAGAACCACAACTGAATCCAGTTCTTTTAACTACAATTCTTATGATTTTTCCACTCTTCAAAAACATCAATATTTTATATATATGAAGACACTGAGGAACAGAAATATTAAATGACTTTGACAAAGGCATATAGGCAGTAAGTAGAAGGGATGCGAATTAAGCTCAGGTCTTCTCATTCTTATTCCAGTGTTCTTTCCAGCACAACAAATGTTGTTCAGCTAAAAATTTGAAATTTTTTCAAGTTAAAGTTATTCAAGTGAGAAGCAAATTAGGGATACTTTATGTAAATGTGAGGAAAAATGCAAAATTTCACACAAAACAGAAGAGCGAGTTGTTGAGAGACAGGAAGAAAAAGCCAACAATGTTAAACATAATTTACAATTACTTAACTGCCTTATCTTTTGTCTTGTATGAATACAAATAATAATTAAGACAGCAGGCAGACAGACTGAACAGGATCTCTGATGAGTATCTACAATTTTAACAACACATTAAGAAGAAGTATGTTAAAGCATTAATTTTCTTAACTGGACTATGCTTTCATGAATAATGATCTTGAATATTAATTTGAATGCTGACTTAAATAGAAATGATCAGTTAAATAGAAATTAGGGAAAGCTTTTCTCTCCAGGTCATTCTCCTGCAAAGCAAATAAATCAATAAATTGCCTACCTAGATAAACTTAAGTTTGATGTGTTTTTGACAATTACATTTAAAGGTGAAGTTGTTTTCCAAATTCCTCTCTAAACTAAGAGACTTTCAGAATGGAAATATGTGCCAAATACATAATAATTAAAGCCAAATCTACAGTATAGAAACAGCATGGCACAGTAGAAAGTACATTGACTGAGGAGTCAATCAGAGGACCTGGGTTTGAATCTTACCTCCGTTGCCACCACTCTAGGGTAGGCTCACATTACTTCAGACCTAGCCTTCTGGTTTTCTCATTTCTCTGTTACTCCTCCATTCTTCTCTGAGTGCTGTTCCTGATTCTGGATTTTTCTCTTTACTGGGCCAGAATAACCTTCTTATCCCTGTGATCTCATCCTCTGAGGTTCCACTTGGAAACTCAATCATAAGAGAAATCCTCAGGCCACCTATGTTCATGCCTTCATTCCTCTCCCAGGGTATGTTTATGCTTCTATAGACTTTTTTTTTTTTCCCATTGCCTCTAGACACTGTCTCCAGCTTTATTTAATACTTTATCTTCCCCTATTTAAATGTAAGCTCTCTGACTGCAAGTACTGTCTTTCTTTCTGTTTGTATTTCTATCCCCAGCTCTTAGTAAAGCACCTGGCACATAGTAAATAAATGCTCATTGAGTTGTTGGTTGGTCTCCCTGACTGAATTTTCTCCCCACTCAAGTTATTCAGCTATCAAAATGATCTTCTAGAGAATAAATCTGACCATATCAAACCTACCCCCTGCCCCAACCAACCCACTACCCTTCTGGCCCTCTATTTAATCAACTTCAGTGGCAACCTCCAGAATCAAACATAAAATCATCCTTTTGGCTTAGAATGGTGTACAAAACCTGAACGCTCCTATCACTTGCATTCTTATACTTCCTCTCTACATACTCTGTGATCAGTGACACTGGACCACTTACTTTGCCTTCCACAAGATGTTGTTGTTTAATCATTTTTCAGTCATGTCTGACTTTTTGTGACCCCATTTGGGGTTTTCTTAGCAAAGATAATAGAGTGGTTTGTTATTTCCTTCTCCAGCTCATTTTACAGATGAGGCAAACAGGGTTAAGTGTCTTGCCCAGGGTCACATAGCTAGAAAGTGACTGAGATCAGATTTAATGTCAGGAAGATGAGTCTTCTTGACTCCAGGTGTGGCACTCTATACACTATACCAACTAGCTGTCCTTTCATAAGATATTACATCTCCTCAGTTCAGGAAGTTTTACTGATTGTCCCCAATACCTGGAATGCTTTTCCTCTTAATTTTTACCTCCTGTCAACACTAGTTCTTGTTTTCTTCAAGCATTAGCTAAAATCCCAAAAGATTTTCTCAAACTCCTTTAAAGTAGGTGAAATCCCTTTAAGATTACCTCCATTTTCCCCCATATGTATCTTGTCTTTTACAGTTGTAAAGGAAGGGATAATTACAAATATATACTAGCAAAGTTGCAAATTTAAATTAAATGGCCTATTACCTCCAAAAGATAAAATATCCAAATAAACAAAGCATAAAATTGAGATCTTAAACAATCCAATATTAGAATTGAAGAAGTCATAAAATTATCAAAGGAACAAAAATAAAATTAATAAAAATTTCTTTATCATATAAATAATCAGTACAATATGATAAACAATTATTTAACATCTTCTATGTGCCAGACTCTGTTCTAAACACCGGGGACAAGAATAAGAGAAAACAGTCCCTGTCCTCAAGTGGCTTACCATTTAATGGAGTGGGGAGGGATACACAAAAGGAAGCTTTAAAGGGAGACGAATGGGGACCTAGCTGGTAGGGGGCATGAAGCTCAGAGGAGATGAAGCCATACAGAGCCACTAATGGAAAGTTGAGAGATACCTGGAAAGCCCCAAACCCTGTATAGAAGAAAGTATTGGTATTCATGTATTGCTCTTCCCTCTAGCCCTCCAATCCCAAGGGAAAGACGACAGTAAATGGGAACCTAATATCTACACATAGACAAATAAAATTAAAAAAAAGAATTTTAGAACATTATCATTAAAATATATTGATGTAAGAATTAAATAAAATTCTAGCACTAATACTAGTATAGATATTATGTACAATAATTATTCATTGATCAAATTGGATTTTTATCAGGTATCTCAAGATAGTTCAACATTCTGAAAATAATATTAAAAGGAAAAAATATAATGCTATATGTTTATATCAATAAACACATAAAATAGTAGTGAGTTTTAATGAAAACTCTATAAAGAAAAGACAAAGATGGGCCATTTTGGCATGATAAAACACAGTTTTCAAAGTCAATATTATTTGCAATTGATAAATGAGAAGCTATCTCAATAAGTAGAAGATTAAAGTGATGGTCCTCCTCTCTCCTATTATTTGACATCTTTCTAGAAAAACTATTGGCAGCAATAATGAGAAAGGAAGGAATAGAAGGCAGAGCTATTGGCAAAGAGGAGAAGAAATAATTCCTGTTTGTATATGACTTGATGATTTCATTAAAAAACCTCAGAGAATCAGTAATTGAACTAATTAGGACAATAACTTCAGTAAAATAGCAAAATATAAAAGAAATATATAGACTCAAAATTTCCATGTAGCAATAACAAAAATCAGAAAGAAATGAGAAAAATCTCATTCAAACAAAATTCAAAGTGAATAAATAACTGGGACTCAAGTTGCCAAGACATTAAATATTTCATAAATACTACTTAATGATAATATAGCACTAAAAGAAAACAAATATTTGGAGAAATCTTCATTGCTCATTGTATGCCACACTTAAATGATAAAAATTTATTTACAAATTTCACTTATTTTTCAACTTGTTCAGTGTTAACATAAACTAATTATCTTTCAACAAACAGTCCATTTGAAGAATATTGCAGTTCCAAACATGGTACCCTAGTAATTGCATACAAAAACAAGCAACTAATTATAGAATATAATTAATAATGAGAAACTGTCTCTACTATTTATGGAATGTGTGTCAATATAGCAAGAGATAGAAGTTTGTGTATTTGTGCATAAATTTTCACTTATAAAATTAAATGCAGTAGATGTACTAGGAGATGAAATATTCTAGGCATAAAAAATAGCATGTGTAGAAAAAGCTAGAACCTGTTTTCATCATTCTACAACCTAGCAAGTGACAGCCTGAGTTTATATCTACAGTTGTAAATGTGTCAATTGATGGTAAGATCTGATTGAAAATCCATGTTAGCTATCTGAGAGGGGGTAACAGTAGAAGAAGAGCTCTATGATTTCACAGTTGCGGTAATTCCATAAGATTCCATCCTCTTTGAGACTGCCATTTTGTGATGTATGAGCTACCTCCCTCAAATGGTTTTATCTATAAGGTTTCCTGTATTTGTTTGGGTCAACCCATTTGGGATGAGACCAATGGTGATATATCTCAGTTCTGTTAATTCAAGTGAGAATTCTTGTGTTATGTGCTAAATTTCATCTTTGTGTAGGTAGCAAGAAAGATCCAGAGAAATTAACTTAGTCAGGTAGATTTCTAGAATTGTCAACCAATGATTAAAACATATCACTGAGTAGGCTAATAGAAGGCTCTTCTTTGGGATGATACCCAGGAAAGATTGTATTCTTTATTGCTATATATCCATAATCAACTGCAATAAGAAGGATCTATACACAATTGGGGAAGTAAAATAAACCTTACAGATAAAAGAGAATCTATTGGCTTTTGAAGAATAAAGATGATGGAAATTAAGCTAAATGGAGTTGTACAATGGGTAGTGCACAGCAGTGATACCCCTGCCTAATGTGGTGAACTGGCCACTAGGGTACCTTTTTATTCATAAAGAGTGAGCTTACCATTTAGTTTTAATTGCAATGATCAGCAACAATGTGTGATTTCTAATGGGAAGATGCTAGACTCAATTAATCAGGATACTAGATACAAGTTGTACAATGATACTTAGGCATAAGGGATGCTAATGAGTGCAATAGATTATTTTAGTGCCAACTTAGCCCATGAAATTAACTAAGTCTGAACTTGGCAAATGCTCATTAGAAAATTAAAGACTATAAATAAGCAGATTTTGAATTCTATAGAACAATGTGGCATCTGATGTACAAAACATATAAAATTTCCTGAAGCCCTCATCTAAGTTTGTCTTTTTCTGTGTTTTGATTAGCCTTCGTTTTTCTTTAGGTTCCTTCAAGGCTTAGGTCATGTCATCTCCTTCAATAAGCCTTTCCTCATTCACCCAGTTGTTAGTGATTACTCCTCACCATCACTGCATATTTATTTTTTCTATATGCTGACATTTGTGAACATCCCTCTTGCAGAATGTAAGATCCTTGAAGTCAGAGAGTTAGTCTAATATTTCTATTTGTATTCTAATGTGAACTGACACCAATCATTTGGTCTTTCAGTCAAATAGCATTTATTAAGGATCTTCTATAGTGGCAAGCACTATGCTAAATGTTGAGGATACAAAAGAGAGATAAAAGAATCTCTGACCTCAAGGAGCTCAGAATCTAGTGGGGGAGACAACATGCAAATAACTGTGTACAAACAATATATATATATATATATATATATATATATACAGTATAAATAAAGGTATAGGTATAGTTTAAAAGGGAAGGCACTAAGATTCAGAAGAACTGGGGAAAGCTCCCTGAAAAATGTAGATGCCAGCTGAGCCTTGAGGGAAGCCAGGAGACTGAGATGAGCAGCTAAAGTATTCTAGTCATGAGGGATAGCCAATGGAAAGTAAGAGTTGGAAGGTGAAGTATCCTGTACAAGGAACAGGAAAGGGGCCAGTGTCACTGGATCATAGAGTAAGTGGAGGGAAGTAAGATGTAAGAAATCTAGATTTGTTCATAAATTGATTGATTCCATGGGTTTTTTTGCAAGTTTTATTTCTGGGGTCTTTCCATCATTTAAAAGATTAATGTGATCCACATAGTCTGATCTTTTAAGTATGGGATGATCTATTCTGGTATGAAAATATATATTTGTCTTCATTGAAGGCATATAATGAGAGTCCTTATGGGACCAGAGTTCTAAATTCAAATTAGGATATATCTGCAATTTAAATCTAACTACTGACATTTACTGGCTGTGTAACCCTGGATAAGTCAATCTCTCAGCGTCAAAAAACAAATTTCTAAGACTGGATTGCAAAGCAGTTTCTGATCTGCATTGGGAAAGGTAATTTCTTTATTGGGTATCCTATGTCAATGAAATCATAAGACTGGTTTAAATAATTGTTTTAAGTCCTCAGAAATGGTGCTAACTAATAAAACATGGTATTACTTCAGAAGCAAGAAACCATAAACCAAAGAGTCTGGAGAATAACAGTGAAAAAACAGGACTTTCAAATAATGATCATAGGTAGGCAAATAGGTAGACAGTGATAGGTAGATAGATGAATAAATAAGAAAAAAAAGTAAGCCTCAAAGCCAGTTGGAATAGGCTAGACCAAAAAATAAAAACCATTCACTTATGTCACTCATCTCATACCTACTTCTAGAAGCCTGAAATTCTTCCAATGGATAACACAGTCTTTTATTCTTCAGTTATTCAGTTAGTATTTTGCCAATGTGATACCCACAGGAGCTGCTATGAATATGCAGGTGTATTTCCAGGTTTGTATCTTAAGATATAACAGACTCTCTTCTTTGAAGACAAAGCCAAGATATTTATTCACATCCCAGAAAGCCAAATCCACCATGGTAGTAAAGAAGTTCATACACATTACCAATGCAGAAAGCATCACCATCCCCAAGCCTTCCCTCTGTCAGATTTCCCTACAAACAAGCTACTTTAGGCAAAATGACCCTCTCTCACCCATACTGGCTGCTCTGACTCTTCCTCCTCTCTCTCAGCTCCATCTCACTCTCCAACTTCCTGCTCTACCAGTTCCTGTTCTACCCATTGGGCAAGCTCCTCCAACCATAGCCTCCATGTGACCCAGGTTTATGTGACTCAGGTTCAAAGCAGGTCACATAGGCCTATTAATGGGCAAGAAAGATCTTCCCATTCCATTAATAATACATTAACAATACAGTTAGTAAAAAAAAAATTGATAAGGGCTTTCTAGGTGTCTGCCTATAGGGGTACAAATATAAATGAAAACAAAGTCACTCCCTGCCCTCAAGAAATTTGCAATCTAATAGGGAAGACAACAGACAAAAGAAAGCTGAAAAAGTTTGTAGGGAACATGGTATAGAGGAGGTAAGTACATGTTGGAGAATTCCAGAGATATCCCAGTGATGAGTTTTTTGGGGGAGAAAGGTATGTTGTAAAGTTGAAGAGAAGTACCAAAGCAATGTAACTGATAGTGAATGGGATCATCTTATATGCATGTTAGGAAAAAAAAAAGAAATCATTGGCTTAACTTGTATTCACTCCAGTGCTTCAATGAATATTAATATTAGATTTCATAAATGTGAGCGTTTCATTTGGTAATTCAGATTTCACTTCATGTGTGCCTGCCTATCCTGACTCCACACTTCAGAATGGCAACTTATTATTCACCCTACAGTGTAACCTCATAACAATAATTCTATAAGTCATTTTGATCCTAGGTTCCTCTAGCTTCAGACATTTACTAGTGTTGTATGATACTAGGATAGTTACCTACTCTCTGCATGTCTTAATTTTCTCACTGTAAAATAGTAATAATATCTGCAGCACTTCAATGAATCAAAAAGCAATAATTATTTATAGAGCATTTGTTATTTGCCAGTCTGTGTGCTAGGTACTGGGGATAGAAAAAAAAAGTGACATAATCTCTGTTCTCATGGAACTGAGATTCCACTTAATTCTCCTGGTTCTTATGATAAAACAATATAATGTATTCAAAATATTTTCAAACTTTAATTTCTGTATGTAAAATTCACTGTTATTGTTTTTATTGTGTTATGCAAAAGGACAACTTTGGAGGCAGAAAGGGATGAATCCTATTGAAAAAGAAGCCTGAGAGCTCTAAAGAAAAATTTTACCTGTTTCATAATTTTTTGCCTTGGGCAGGGTCTGATTGCCCTTCCACTAAAAAACACATCTGTCACCTCTGACAGTTGTCTGCATGCATATCAGATACTTATCAATAAGAGGCACTCAGGTCAATAAATATTTGGTTAATAAATTGAATTGTTGACTTGAATTGCTAGAGGCAGACAGGTCAAGTATAATTTGTTTGTTTTTTTTATAATTTTATTTGTTAAAATTTAGTTTACAACATTCATTTCCAAAATATTTTGATTTATAAATTTTCTCCCAGTCTTTCCCCTAGCCACCACCCCAAAACAGCAATACCACTGAATATCCTCTCCCCCAGTATGCTATTTTCTGTATCCTCCTCCATTCCCCCTCTGATTTTCCAATAGGGCAAGATGGATCTCCATACCCCAGTGCCTGTGTATCTTATTTCCCAGTTGCATGTAAATAATGATGATGATGATGATGATGATGATGATGATAATGATAATAAAAACATTTGATTTTAAAACTATGAATTCCAGATTCTTTTTCTTCTTTCCTTGTCACCCACCCTTACTGGGAAGATAAGCAATTCAATATAGATTGTACATGTGTAGTTATGCAAAACATTGCAATAGTGGATATATTATAAAAGACTGACTATATTTCCCTCCATCCTATCCTTCCCTCCATTTGTTCAACTTTCTACTTTGACCTTGTCCCTTTTCAAAAGTGTGTGCTTATAACTACCCTTCCCCCCTATCTGCCCTCCCATCTATCATCCTCCCTCTTATCTCCTTCCCCTCTACTATCCTGTAGGATAAGATACCCAATTTAGTGTGTATGTTGTTCCCTCCTTGAACCAAATTCAATGAGAATAAAGGTGACCCATTCCCTTTCATCTTCCTGCACTTCCCCTCCATTGTAACAGTTTTCTCTTGCCTCTTTTATATGAGATAATTTACCCTATACTGTGTCTCCCTATCTCTTCTCATTTATTCCTCTCTCACCTCTTAATTTTATTTTTTAGATATCATCCCTTCCTATTCAATTGATCCTGTGCCCTCTGTCTATGTATACATGTATACATATATACACACTAACATATATTCATATGCACATATACCCTGCTATACAAATATATATTTATATGTATATATATGTGTGTGTATATATATATATATATGTATATATATATATATATATATATACAGACACACAAAGTTTATATTTCCTTCAATTATCCTCAAACTGAGAAAAGTTTCATAAGTTACAATTATCATTTTTCCATGTAGGAATATATATATATATATATATATATATATATATATATATTTCAACTTTATTAAGTTCCTTAAGATTTCTTTTCCCTGTTTACCTTCTCATGCTTCTCTTGTTTCTTGTATTTGAATGCCAAGTTTTCTATTTAACTCTGGTTTTTTCATCAAGAATGCTTGAAAGTCCTCTATTTCATTGAATGACCATATTTTCCCCTGAATGATTATAATTCAGTTTTGCTGGGTTGGTGCTTCTTTGTTTTAATTTTAGCTTCTTTGACCTCTGGAATATCATATTCCAAGCCCTTCAGTCCCTTAGTGTAGAAGCTGCTAGATCTTGTGTTATCCTGATTGTGTTTCCATAATACTCAAATTGTTTCTTCCTGACTGCTTGTAATATTTTCTCTTTGACCTGAGAACTCTGGAATTTGGGTATAATATTCCTAGGAGTTTTCTTTTGGGGATCTTTTTTAAAAGGTGATTGGTGAATTCTTTCAATTTCTATTTTGCCCTCTGGTTGTAAAATATCAGGGAAATTTTCCTTGAAAATTTTTTAAAGGATGATTTCTAGGTTCTTTTTTTGATCATGGCTTTCAGGTAGTACAATAAGTTTTAAATTATCTCTCCTGGATCTATTTTCCAGGGCAGTGCTTTTTCCAGGGAGATATTTCACATTGCCTTCTATTTTTTTTTTTATTTATTTGGATCTGTTTTATAGTATCTTGATTTCTCATAAAGTCATTAGCTTCCATTTTCTCCAATCCAATTCTGAAGGAATGATTCTCTTCAAGTGAGCTTTTGAAATTCCTATTCCATCTGGCAAATTTGCTTGTTAAGGCATTCTTCTCCTCGTTGGCTTTTTGGGCCTCTTTTGCCATTTGAGTTAGTTTATTTTTTAAGGTGTTATTTTCTTCAGTCAGGTTGTTGACTCACTTTTCATGATTTTCTCGCATATTCTCATTTCTCTTCTCAATTTTTCCTCCACTTGTGTTACTTGACTTTCAAAATCCTTCTTGAGTTACTCCATGGCCTGTAACCAATTCATATTTTTCTTGGAAGCTTTTGGTACAGAAGTTCTGGCTTCATTGTCTTCCTCCCATTCCATGCTTTGATCCTTTTTGTCCCCCAAAAAGGAATCTTAAGGTTTGATTGTTGTGTTTGCCTTGCTTGCTCATGTTGCCACTCAATTACTTTACTTTTGAGCTCTTTGCTTCCAGGGAGGAGAGATTTGTCCCAGATTGCTGGGATTTTTGCAGCTGCCAGAGCTATTAGTTGGGTACCCTCTCTGAAGTGACCACAAGCTCTGGCCCACTGGCCACACACCCCAGGACCTCCACCCAAGACAATGACAGAGATCCAAGCAGGTTAAAGCAAGAGCAATTGCCCTCTGAATGATCACTTGGTCCCCCTATAATCTGTAGCCAGGAGCTCTGGAAGCAGCCACACCTCCCCCAGTTCTCACCCTGAGGGCAGGGACTGGACTGCCCACAGTTCCAACAGAGTTCCACACTGTCCTTTTACTTGCTCTTTAGTTTTTGTGGGTTAATAAGTCTGGAAACTACCACAGCTGCTGGTGCTTCACTCTCCTGAAGTCTGCTCTGGCCATAGCTGGTCAGGGCCTCCCTGAGGTGAAAACCATGCCTCATGTGGGGCTGGGCTCAGCTCCCAGTTGGTATGATAGGCCTTCCCTGCTGGACTGCTGGGTTGTCTTCAGCAGGAGATTCTCTCTGTCACTTTGTGGGGTCTGCAGCCCTAAAATTTGTCTAGAGTCATGTTTTATAGGTATTTGAGGTGGTTGTGGGGAGAGCTCATGGAATTTTCCTGTTTCTATGCCACCATTTTGGCTCTGCCTGGTCAAGTATAATTTGTAATGGCAAATCTGAATCTGGTTACTTTTACCTTATGACTAATCAGTCAGTCATTTGAGGCAATACAGGCATGTATCAGTCTGTTTGCACAGCTCTAACTTCATGTAAATATAAATGAAGTTTTAAATATGGAGATGAGACAGTGATAAAAACAGTTGATAGAGAAAGAAATAGAGATGGGGATGATAAAAATAGAAATAGAGAGAGATACAGATAGAGACAGAGACTGACAGAGAGATAGAAACAGAGACACAGAGGAAGAGACAGAGAAAGAAAAAAAGTATGGTGGAATGGAGAGTCAGCCCCAAGTCAGGAAAAAATGTAGCTTAAATTCCAGCTGACAAAAACAGTTAGTATGATCCTAGTCAAGAGACTTAATTATCTTCATGTATGCTCTAGGTAACCCATATCTCAGAGCTAGCTAGCTCAATAATACAGTGGCTAGAAAACAGGGCTTGAAGTAAAAACAAACAAACAAACAAAAACCAATATGAGTTTAAATCATTCCTCATATATTTCTGAGCAATGTAACTTTGAGTACATTGGTTAAACTCACAGCTTCTATTTTCTTATCTATAAAATGGGGATAACTTAAGCACCTAAAATATAAATAAAAGGATAGCTGTGAGGATCTAATGAAAAAACATATGTGAAATGTTTCACAAACCTCAGCAACACAGATGCTAGATACTATAATGATAAAGTGGCTGAAAAGGTACATGAACAGAGGAAGTTCCTTTTTCTAGAAATTTTCTATACCTAAGAAATATTATGAAGTCATATTATATCTATAAATTGGTCATCTTCAAGAACAAAAGGCAAACAACAACATATAAATACATATATACATACACATGTATATATATATGGATATGTATGGATATATACATCTTTATATATGTATAATAATAAATGAGCCTTAGTATTTTGAGTAATAAACAATTTTGTATATATACATATTAAAATGTATAATTCTATACTATATAAATATGTTCTTGATTATTTCTAATTTCATCTCGCATTATTCTTAGGTCTTGCTAATAAGTATTCCTTTTTGCATGTAACATTTTTAATGCCACCACGTAATTTTGATTGCCTTATTTTTGTTCATTTGTAGAGTAGGAATAACCCTGCCTTAAAATAAGTAAAATCTGTACTGCTTTCCATCTTTCAAAGGAAATGTATAGTATAAAATTAATTTGGTTTCAAAATTGAAACATTAAGAAAAATAAAATGACAAGAATTAAAAAAAAAACAAAATAATCTTTTTTTGGAGTTAAACATATTAAAGCCATCTCTTATTATATCATTTCTAAGCCACATTTCCATGAGATGTACTGATGGAAGGAAAAGAAACATTAAATGGGCTTGACCTCCTTCTAAGAAACCTGACTAATCGTTTTGGTAATTTTCAGAGTTCCAATCAATGAGAAAAAAACCCTAAAGGTGATTTTAGGAGACTCTTGGCAAGCATTAAACTATATGCATTTCCTGGAAGTTCCCTGGAAACCATTTTTGCTTTTTAGGCATTTGAGCTATTTTGCTAAAATTACTCATTCCTTCCACTAATGCAGATAAGTGACTAAAATAGGAACTCATTTTGGTCCTGACACCAGCAGGAGCTCCAAGAGATAGAAATGACATTTTTCTGATTTTTTTTTTCAATTATCTTTCCCTCCTAATACTCTAGTCCCCTCATCCCCAGTTAAATAATTAAAGAAACAAACAAAACCTTTCCCAACAAACTCACATAGTATGGCAAAGCAAATTCTCACCTTGGCTATGTTCAAAAATGCATGCCTCATTTCAGATTTGAAGTTCATCACTTCTCTGGCCAGATGTGGGTGGAATGATTCATCTTTAGTCCTATGGACTTGAGGTTTATCAACGCATCATTCAGAGTTCTAAAATTTTTCAAAATTGTTTTTCTCTGTAATACTGTCATCATTGTCTAAATTGTTCTCCTAGTTCTTCTAGCTATACTCTGCCTTAGTCTCTATAAAATTTTCCAGCTGCCCCTGAACATATCCTTTTTTTTCATTTCTTATGTCCGAATCATATCCCATTATATTCATATGACACAATTTGTTTAATTATTCTTCAGTAGGTTTGATACCCCTTTAGTTCTCCGTTTGGGGCTGTTATGAAGAGAATTGCTGTAACTATTTTTGCTATATATAGGTAATTTTCCTGGTTCTTTGAACTTTGTGAAATAAGATTAGTTATGGTATAGTTGGGTCATAGAGCATGCTTGCTATAGTAACTTTTCTATCACAGTTCCACATTGCTTTCTAGAATGGAGGGACTGGTTCACAATTTCAGCTACAGTATATCAGTGTATCCATTTTCCTGAATACTCCCCATCATTATTCATTTCCTCTTTTGTGATCTTGGCCAACCTAAATTAGAGATGAAGTAGAATCCCAGAGTGGTTTTAATTTGTATTACTCTCTTAAAGATTATATATTTTATATGTTTATTGATACCTTTGATTTCTTTCTTTGAAAATTTCCTATTCATAACCATTGATCATTTATCTCTTTAGTTTTAAAAATTTGAATCAAGCCCTTATATATCTGGGAGAGGAGACCTTTACAGAAAAACTGAAAAGACCTTTCCTGTTATCTTTTTTTCTTCTAATTTTAACTGTAACACTTTTAAAATTTTATGTAATCAAATGATATAATTTATTTTCTATGCTCTTTTCATTAAACTTTCTTCTAATTTAGATCTAATGGATAATCTCTTCCTTGCTCCTTTAAATTTCTTATGAAGTCTTCTTTTATGTTGAAGTCATGTATCCTTTTCAAATTTGTCACAGTGTGAGACATTGTACTATATACCCAATTTGTTTCAAACCGTTCTCTAGTTTTCCTAGTAGTTTTTTTCAAATAGTGAGTCCTTTCTCTAGTTAAAAGGGTGTTTGGGTTTATCAAATAATATTTTACTATGTTTGCTTGTTCTGTATCTAATTTGTTTCTCTGATTTCTCTATTTATTATTCAGTACCAAATAATTTTAATAACAATTAAATAATTATTTCTTTGTAGCACATTGTAAGATCATGGCCCCTTTCCTTGATGAATTAATTTTTTTACATTATGATTCTTGAAATTTTTGTCCTTTTATTCCTGCATGCAAATTTATCTATTATTTTTTTCTACTGCATAAGATAATTTTGGTAGCTTGTTTGTTATAACAGAACTGATTAAGTAAATTAATTTAGGTAATGTTATTTTTATTTTATTGTATCTCCTTATGAATAATAAATTAATATTTCTTAAATTATTTAGATCTGTCTTTATTTTTACAAAGGATATTTGATTTTCATAATATCTGGATATGTCTTGGTAGATATATTCACAAATATTTTACAACTTCTGTAGTTATGAATGGAATTATTCTTTCTAAATGTTCTTGATGTGTTATATTGGTAACATGCAGGAATGATGATGATTTTATGGATTTATTTTAATATTCTCTTTATGAATGTACATTTTTATTAAATTTTAGTTCACTCTAGGGTTTTCTAAGTTAATTATCATTTTATCTTAGAAAAATGATCATCTTATTTCCTTCTCTGCCTATAATTATTCCATTTAGTTTTCTTATTTCTGTAATTAGTATTAATAGTACTATGTTAAATAATAACTAATGATAATAGCATCATTGCTTTAACCCTGTTCTTATTGGAAAAGTTCTAACTTTTTTTTCCTTACACACACACACACACACACACACAATATATATATATATATATATATATATATATATATCAGAAGTCCACTCATTCCTATGCTTTGTAATGTTTTAAACAGAAAAGATTATATTTAAAATATTTCATAAAATTGTCACAACAAACAATAAAAACACAGTCATGTGTTTTTATTATATTTCTAGTCATTCTTATGTTAAACCCTGAAATCATTGTATAAATACAACCTAGTCATAATGTAAAATCATTTAGTATTGTTTTATACTCTATTTTCTACCATATTATTTAAAATAGCTATTTCAGTATTGAATACCTGTATTGTTCTATAGATTTCTTTCTCTATTTTGTGTCTTTTTTTTCAATGACACAAATATAGTCATTATAATATTGTCAAGGCCATATCATCTTTCAAGAAATTACAGGATACTCCAGTACTAGTTGCTGACTAAGGTTTTCCTTTTGTTATTGGACTCTTGTGCTTCCTGCTATGTTAGGCTTTGACTGGGACCTTCCCCACTGATATTAGGCCCAGGGGGCTGTTCCTGCTATTCCCATGCTAGTGTTCCATCTCGGGGTTCCTTCTTGTCACAGGGTTTTTAGCCCCATTTTTATATTAGGCTCAACCAGAGGGCGTCTTCCCTTGCTCTTTGGTTCTAGGGATGCAGCTGCTCCTACACTGGGCTCCTACCAATGGGCTTTAGGATAATCAGGGTTGATCTTTCCTAGGATCCTTCTCTTTAATCTAAGGTGGGGCCATTTTCTCCTTGCCTCTGAGGACTTCTGGTTTACAACCCTATTGGACTTCCTCAGCTGTCTTAAAAGACTTTCTGCAGCATTTTCTATCTATGCCAGTATACCTCTGGACTGAACGGAAAAGTCTATAGATGACTGTCCCCATTTTCCAGCTAGTAGTATATTTTGAAGTTTTCCTGGTTGTATTTGCAGAGATCGTGGACTCTTCTAGATCCCAACATGTCTCCATCTTCCCACTTGAAATGGCAGCTTCCACAAATCAGATCAACATGGCCAAGAACCACAAAATGCCATCAGGAGTTTTAGTACTTTTCCCCCCCTGTTTCCTCTGGAGTTCAAAGCATTATCAGCATGAGGAATGTCTATAAGCTCTTTAAATATCTGCTGGCATATCATTTTCATCATGGCATAAATTGAAAAAAACAAGATATATGAACCATTTTTTTTCTTTTCTGACCAGGCAGGATTTTCTATTGCAAAAGAGGGAAGCACTGATCAGCTGAGTGATTATGTTTTTTCCTATGACCCTAGCAGTAATGGGGGGGTAGCGAAGGGGGAGCAACAAGTAATTGACAGACAATTGACTTACCCCACCTATGTATGCATTGGAGAAGCTGAGGGGTAGCAGGAAGGGTGACAGTAATGGTGAGTTGCCTATGTAAAAGGTCAGCTAATACGAACATGAAGAAAAGAAAAGTATCATGACCTAGAGAATTGGGGGTTTGAGTCAAAGCCAAAGCAAAAATTGCGAACACACAGAGGGAACCAGAGTATAATTGTTCTGCAAAATGAAGTTCTTTAGGTATAGGACAGCCTGTCTGAGCAGAGTAAGCCTCTACACTGCTGTCAGGATTTTCAAAGTCCAATGCCTTGTGGGACTCAAATGACAAATCGTTGTTCTCATTTGAGTGAATTTTAAATCAGAGCTTTGCAGTCTGGAAATTTTAAAGCAGCTTATATTTCTGAATTGATTCATATTGTTTGCTAAAGGATATCTAAACCCTTTTAAATAGGTCCCAACTTTAAATGAAAAAGGAAGTTAAATTTCTCTTGATTACTTTTCAGTACTACAAAAATGAATTCAAAGCTTGACAAGGGTGACCAATTAATAGTGTCATACACGTGTTAGCATTAGTAAAAATTGATGCATGATAATTTTAGACCACACTGTTCTGTAGAGTTAAGAGACACAGCTTTCCTTATGATAATTCCTTTTAAAAACTGGGTTAGACATGGTTGCCATGCCCTGGCATCACATCAAAAGGAGTCATTTATTATTTGTAGTACAATGAACTATGTTTTGGGGAAGATAAAATCAACAATAAGGTATGGCTCTTGCCTTCATCAAGTTTACAATCAAATATGAAATATAAAAAATGTATACAAATAACCAATGACTATTATATAAAGTAGAACAAATATATTAGTAGGAAAAAATACAAAGATGTATACTGAATTCAAGGAAGGGAGGCTCACTTCTCATTTTAGTAGCTGGGTATCATAGAAGGCTTCATGGAAGAGGTAGTATTTGAGCTGAATATGGAAAGGGAGGTCAAATGTCAACAGGTAGATATTAGTGATGATAGGAGGCATAGTCCCTATGTAAGGATATTCATGCTGATAGCTTCTTTTATACTACTGTACCCTTACTTAGGACATGAAAAGTCCAGGTGGCTTCCCAGGAGCCCATCATATATTGTATTCAAAATGCAGCCTCAATGTAAGTCAACTGTAGTATACCTACCTGGATCTCTGTGCATTCACTTGGAAGCATTCCCAGAGACTGTCCTGGCTCCTCATAGTTCTATCTAGGATTTAAAATTTAAAAATCATTAGTATATAGTATTTCAAAAATGTATCAGAATTGCCTTCTGCTCCCATTTCCCATTAATATTCTTATTTCCTTCATAATATCATGTCACTAAAGGAAAAACAACCTCACCCTATAGAGTACGTTCAATGAATGGAACAAAAACTTAAAATATATAGTATCAAAACTTACTGCTGCTGGCAATCTACTAGAGATTGGAAAAAACAAACAATCAAACCAAAACCCCAAAAGCAAACCTTTTGTTATCATCCATTCAGATCCTGTCTTCATTCAGCCCCTTGACAACACTTAAAAAGCTGCTAGTTCTGACCCACAAAAGCCCAAGAAAACTGGACAAAATGAGGCAGCATCATGGTGCTCTGTATCCTGAGTAGAGCTGAGTTGTTCTGCCTTCCCCCACACTCACCACTCTTCATTTGGCACCTTTAGAAAAACAAAATGGAGAATACTTGCAACTTTACTCAAACAAGGGTTACAACACAAGAGGGAGTAATATGAGAAAAAGAACAGAGGCCTACAGGAATAGGACATGTAGAGGGCAGATAACAAGGCAACTAGTTTTTCTAGAACATAGAGTAAGTGATGAATTTCTGGTGTAAGATAATGCTAATAATTACAGTGGACCTGAAATCAGGCTTGAGGAGTATGTAGACAAAGGGAAATCATGAAATGCTGGGGAAAGAGTATTAGGCTTGTTGTGGGAGGAAAAAAGCCAAAACTATGTTATGAACAAGGAAGTGGATTGTCAGAAGTGATCCTACCTATAAAATTGTCATTAATGTTTAACTAGTATGCTTTCTAGAGATAGGTCTTTTGGGGAATTTCACTAGAAACTGTCCTTGGCCCTGTACTATTTAACTCTTATTTTAATCATTAAGTTGTATGACACCATAGATGCAAATTTGTAGTTGAATAACAACAATAAAGTCATAAAGGTAGATGATACAATGAACAATTAGAGTCGAGATCCACCCCCCACACCCCGAAGGGTTTGACAGGTTACTACAGAAAGGAAAAATTTCAGAATAGTAAATTGCATTGGGGATAAATGTACAATTCTACACTTAAGTTGTTTTTTTTTTCATCAAATTCATAAGTATAAAGTAAGAGAGGCACAGCTAGACAGCACTTATCTATGGTATTTTAATGAACTGAAAGTTTGATATAATTATTTTATTTTAATCAAATGTTTAACTTCTAGTTGACATCATTCATTTCTGCAAGACTTTGAGTTACAAATTTTCTCCCTGTTTTACCCTTACCCATCACCCCAAAATAGCGATGCCACGGAATATCCCCTCCTCCAATCTGCTCTCTCCCATATCTTCTCTCATAGACCCTCCAACTTTCCAGTAGGTGAATCTCTATGCCCTGATGCCTGTATATCTTATTTCCCAGTTACATATAAAATAATATTAATAATAGTATATATATTTTTAAATATTTGATTTTAAAACTTTGAATTTCAGATTCATTCCCTTCCTCCCTTGTCACCCACCCTTACTGGGGAGATAAGAAAATCAATATAGATTGTATATGTGTAACTATGCAAAACATTTCCATAGTGGATATATTATAAAAGACTGGCTATATTACCCACCCTTCTATCCCACTTCCCACTTGTTCTATTCTCTACTTTGATCCTGTCTCTTTTCAAAAGTGTGTGCTTCCAACTTCCCTTCCCCCACCAACCTACCGTCCCTTCCATTATCTCCCCCCTCATCTCCTTCCCATTTAGTCTCCTGTAGGGTAAGATACCCTATTTAGTTTGTATGTCATTCCCTCCCTAAGCCAAATTCACTGAGAATAAGGTTAATTCATTTCCTTTTCCCTTCCCATTCTTCCCATTCATTGTAACCATTTCCCCTTGCTTCTTCCATGAGATAGTTTACCCCATTCTGTCTCTCCCCATCTCCTATTATATTCCTCTCTCACTTGAAAGGTGACTTTTAAGTATCATCCATTCCTATTAAATTGGTCCTGTGCCCTCTATCTATGTATACCTGTACACATATATACACACACTCACATATGTATTCATATACCCTCCTATATAGACATATATATGTATGTGTGTGTATATACATATATATGTATATATATATATATATATATATATATACTTCTATCCCCCTCAACTATTCTCATACTTAGAAAAGTGTCATAAGTTACAATTATCATTTTTCCATGTAGGAATATAAATAGCTCAAATTTGAAAAGTTCCTTATGATTTATTTTCCCTGTTTACCTTCTCATGCTTCTCTTGCTTCTTGTATCTGAATGTCAAATTTTCTATTCAACTCTGTTTTTTTTCATCAAGAATTCTTGAATGTCCTCTATTCCACTGAATGACCATATTTTCTCCTGAAACATGATACTCAGTTTTGCTGGTTAGGTGATTCTTGGTTTTAATCCTAACTCCTTTGACCTCTGGAATATCATATTCCAAGACCTTCGATCCCTCAGTGTAGAAGCTGCCAGATCTTGTGTTATCCTGATAGTGTTTGCATAATATTGAAATTGTTTCTTCCTGGCTGCTTGTAATATTTTCTCCTTGATCTGGGAATTCCAGAACCTGGCTATAATATTCCTAGGAGTTTTCTTTTTTGGATCTTTTTCAGGAGGTGATCAGTGGATTTTTTCAATCTCTATTTTGCCCTCTGTTTTTAAAACATCAGGGCAATTTTCCTTGAGAATTTCTTGAAGGATGATTTCTAGGTTCTTTTTTTGATCATGGTTTTAGGCCAGTCTAATAATTTTTGAATTATCTCTCCTGGATCTATTTTCCAGGTCAGTGGTTTTCCCAATGAGATATTTCACATTGCCTTCTACTTTTTCATTTGTTTGGATCTCTTTAATATTATCTTGATTTCTCACAAAGTTACCAGTTTCCATTTGCTCCAATCTAATTCTGAAGGAACGATTCTCTTTAGTGAGCTTTTGAGATTCTTTTTCCATCTGGCAAATTTGGCTTTTTAAGGCCTTCTTTTCCTCATTGCCTTTTAGAGCCTCTTTTGCCATTTGAGTTAGTCTGTTTTTTTAAGGTGTTATTTTCTTCAGTAAGGTTGTTGACTCTTATTTTATAATTTTCTTGCATCATTCTCATTTCTCTTCTCAATTTTTCCTCCACTTCTCTTATTTGGTTTTCAAAATCCTTCTTACAGTCCTCTGTGGCCTATAACCAGCTCATATTTTTCTTGGAAGCCTTTGGTGCAAGAGTTCCAACTTCACTGTCTTCCTCCTGTCCCATGCTTTGATCCTTTTTGTCCCCCAAATAGGAATATAAAGTTGGATTGCTCTGCTTCCTTTGCTTGCTCATTTTGCCACTCAGTTATTTGACTTTTGAGCTTTTTGCCACAGTAGGACTCTGCTACGCAACACGGGAGCTTTGTCCCAATTGCTAGGGTTTTCTCAGGTGCTGGAGCTATTAGTTTAGTGCCCTCTCTGAAGCCTCCACATGCACTGCAAGCTGGTCACACACCCCAGGACCTCTAACCTAGACTGCAATCCAGATCCAAGCAGGTTAAAGGAAGAGAAATTACCCCTCAGACTGGTTTCTTCATCCCCCTACAATCTGCAGGCCAGTAGGTGAAGCTGCCCCGTGAAAGAGGCAGCACAGCTGCAGTGCCTCAGTACCTTCTCCCTCCACGGTTTAAAGGCCAGACCACACCCCCAAACTACTGGATCCTAAAGTATACACTGCACTGACCTCTCACATTGTCTTTGGCTTCTATGGGTTGATAATTCTGGAAACTGCCACAGCTTCAGGTGATCTGAAGTCTGTCTAGCAGGCAGCTGATTGTGGCCTCCTTGAGGCTAAAACCTCTGGAGCAGATCTGGGGTCAGCTCCCAGAGCACTGTGCTGGCACTTCCTGCCAGCCTGCCAGGCTGTCCTCTGTAGGAGGTTAGCTTCTCTGTGTCATTTTGGGGTTCTATAGCTCCACATATTTTTAGAGTCACCTTTTACATGAATTGCGGGAGGTGGAAGCCAGAGCCACATGGAAGTCCTGTTTCTACTCTGCCCTCTTGACTCAGTCCCCCGATACACTTATTTTAAATAAAATATAGGTGTTGTAAAAGGTAATGCATTCTTAGGCTACATTCAAATGAGCATAGATGATATAATAGCTGTACTTTCTTTCATCAAATCACTTGCAGAATACTGATAAGTTGGAGAAGGTCCAAAGAGGAGAAACTAGAGTGGTATGGCAACTTGAGACCATGCCATATGAAAATAAATTTTGGAAATAGGGATATTATCCACATTAAAGAAGAGAAAACAATCAGCTCCTAGATTTATTTGTCAGCTCAATGGGCATTGAAAGGGTATTAGTGGGGCAGGGAAGTAAACTAACTTTACATTGGAAAGGCTGGAATGTAGAAAAGGCATTTGACTTATTCTGCTTAGCTCCAGAATACAGAGCTAAAAGCAATGGGCAGAAATTTGAATGAGGCAGATAATTCCTAATAATTAGTACTGTCCAAAATGGAAACGAGAGGCTTCAGTAGTTAGTGGATTGCCCCTGGTTTTCAATCAAAGTCTGGGTGACTACTTGTCTGCAATGTTGTATAAATGACTGTTGTTCAGGTACAGGCCGGAGAAGTTGACTTCTTAGATCTCTTCTAACTCATATTCTCTAATTTTGAGATTAGTGAGGATAACTAAATACAATAACTGATATTTATATATCTCTTTTAAATTTTATAAAGATATTTACCAATGTCTTATTTTATTCTCATGACCTTGGGAGTTAGGTGCTATTATTTTCCTTATGACAAAGGAAAAAACTAAAGCAGAAATTAAGTTAAACTCATCCATGGCCATAGAACTAGTACTGTTTGTGACTGGATTTGAACTCAAGTCTTTCTGACTCCAAGTCCAGTGCTCTAACCATTGTGCAAACTAGCAGCCTTTAAATATTAAGGTATTAATAGTTACTATAACAACTCTGAGATACCACATCCCTCCAGTCAGATTGACTAAGATGAAAAAAACAAGAAAGTGACAAATGCTGGAGAGGATGTGGACAAATTGGAACACTAATACATTGCTGGTGAAGTTGTGAACTTATCCAACCATTCTGGAGAGCAATCTGGAATTATGCCCAAAGGATTCCAAATAATTTTATACCCTATGACCCAGACATACCACTTCTAGGGTTATATCCCAAAGAGATCATAGAAGTGGGAGGAAGACCCATATGTACAAAAATATTTTTAGCAGCCCTTTTTGTGGTTGCAAAGAATTAGAAACTAAAGGGGTGCCCATCAATTGGGGAGTGGCTAAACAAGTTGTGGTATATGAATGTAATGGAATATTATTGTGCTAAAAGAAATGAGGAGGTGATGGATTTCACAATTACCTGGAGAGACTTATACAAACTGATGCTGAGCGAGAAGAGTAGAATCAGAAGAAATTTGTATACAGTCACAGACATACCATATCTGTGATGACCAACTATGACAGACTGGACCCTTTTTAGCAATGCTGTGATATAAGTCAATCCTGAAAGACTCAAGAAAGTGAGAAAAGCGCCATCCAGAGATATAACTAGAAAGAACTGAGCCTGAATCCTGATGGAAGCAAACTAAATGATCTTTTTCTTTTCATTGTTTGGTTTTTTTTCTTCCTTACCATCTTTCATCCCACCTAGTACAATACGCCTTTGTAATTGGAATAATGTCTAATATGAATGCATTTGCAGATCTTATACTGGCTGTCATGGGGGGAGGAGGGAGGGAAGTAAAGGAAATTTGAAAGTCAGGGAACTATGGAATTGAATCTTGTTAACTGAAACTAAACTAATAAATAAATTTTAAAAAATAGTTACTATAGAATTTTTAGTCACACAAAACTCTATGCAAAGGATATTGGAAGTGTGAAGTGACCAAGTTTAGAGGCACCATTTAGGAAGTTACTGAAATTATGCAAGTGTGGAGTTTTGAAGGATTAATATAGGTAGCTGGCATCAAGAATGGAGAACATAGGGGCGGCTGGGTGGCGCAGTGAATAGAGCGCCAGCCCTGGAGTCAGAAGGACCTGAGTTCCGAGCCGGCCTCAGACAAGTGTCTCCACACAAACAAAAACCTAGCCGTGTAACCTTGGGCAAGTTACTTAACCCCAATTGCCCTAAAGGGGCGGCTAGGTGGTGCAGTGAGTAAGAGCGCCGGCCTCGGAGTTGGGATGACCCGAGATCAGATCCGGCCTCAGAAAATGAGCACCCACGCATAAATCAAATGACTAGCCGTGTAACCTTGAGCAAGTTACTTAACCCCAATTGCTTTAAAAAAAAAAAAAAGAATGGAGAACATATGAATTTGTTAAAGAAAGATTTAGAGGGGGCCGCTAGGTGGCGCAGTGAGTAGAGTGTCGGCTGTGGAGTCAGAAGGACCTGAGTTCGGATCCGGCCTCGGACGCTTAACGTACACACAAACAAAAACCTAGCCGTGTGACCTTGGGCAAGTTACTTAACTCCAATTGCCCTCCAAAAAGCAAAAAAAAAAAAAAAAAGAAAGATTTAGAGGACATTGGGATTGATATTGTTTATGGACATGCAACAAATAGTGATTGATGTGAAGGAAGATACCAAAATATGAAGTCAATGTGATTTTAAGATCATAAGTTTAGGTGAAGGAAATGATATTGTTACATTTGACAGAAGGAAGTTGGAAGAAGATGTAGCTTCAGTAAGGTATATGATGGTGATCTTTGTATTGGCTAGATTATGTTTGAAGCAGTGATAGGTTACGTAAGGATAAATGTCCTGTCAAGAGAGAATGGACTAAAATAGTGTAAATTTTGGTAATACTATGGGAAGAGGAAACTGCAACAGAAACAAAGTGCAGATGAAAATGCAGGAAAAGAATCACATAGGGGAAGAGGTATTCTCTAAATTTACCAATTATCAAATGAAAAGTATAATGACACGCTTCATCTTCTGTTTTTGAGCTCTGTGGCGCTTCGTACTATTGCCTTTATTCTTCTCTTGGATGCTCTCCCCTCTCTGATTTTTCATCACTTGTCTCCTTTACCCACCTGACTGTGTCTTCATCTCTTGCTTGACATGCATGTAGATCACTACCATTAACTGTGGGTGTCCCCCAAGGCTCTGTCTTGGGTCCTCTTTTCTTTTTTTCTCTATTCTCTTTTACATGGTGATGTTATCAGCTCACATGGTTTCATGATCATCTCTTTGTACATTCTGAAATCAATTTATCCAACTCTAGCCATTTTCCTGAAGTCTCATCCCACATCAACAACTGACTGTTGGACCTTGTGAACTTGGTATCCCACAAGCATTTCAAATTCAGCATGTCTAAAATAAAACATGTTTTCTGCACAATTCTCTCCTCTTCTGAACTTCCCTATTACTATCCTGGGCACCATTATACTTCTAATAAACCCAGGTTCACATCCTTGGTGTCATATTTGGCACCACTCTTACTCCAAATATACATTTACCAATTGTTGTAATATCTTTCTCAATAGTCTTTTGCATATAACACCTTTTCCCCATTCCCAATGCCATAGCTCTAGTTCAGGCCTTCATCATCCTTCACCTGGACTACCACAATAGCCTTCTGATTGGTCTACTTGCTAAATACCTTTCTGTCTTCATATCCACCCTTCCTTCAGCTGTCAAAGGGATTTTCCTAAAGCTTGGTTTTCATCATGCCCCCCTCCTAATAAATAGAAGGACTCCATATAACAGCGAGTCCAATGACTCTGTCTTACATCAAGAATCAAATATAAAACACTTGTGTGGCATTTAGAATTGTTCAACACCTGACCCCTTCTTACCTTCCCAATATTCTTATACTCTCCTCCCTTTCACACATTCTATGATCCATCTACACTTGCCTAATTACTGTTCCTTCATTGGTCACTCTCTCTCCTGTCCTCAATTATTCTGCCTCTGCTTTTATTCCCCATTCCTTGAATGATGTCCCTTTCACCTTCTATAGCTGAGAATTGTTGGCTTCTTTTTAGAGTCACCTATGTCAGGACACTCCAGATGCTAATTCCTGTTTCTGTTCTCTCTAGTTGCTAGTGCCAACCCTGTTAAAGTTATCTTCTATCTCTTCTGTATTTTACCTTATAAGGTTTGATTTATATGAGCTGTCTTCCCCTTTAGAATGGAAGCTTCTTGAGAACAGGGATGGTTTTTGCATTTTCTTTGTATCCTGTATGCCTACCACAGTTTCTAATACCTAGTAAATGCTAAATAAATCCTTATTTTTAAAACATTCATTGGTTGATTCATTGCTGTGAATAAAAGAATTTCAAGTAGGGAATAGTAAATAGCTTCCATTGTAGCAGAAAAGCAATAGGTGGGGAAAACTTCATTTAAACTAATAATTGAGTTCAGTTCATATGCCTAGATTTACAGCAGGGAGGAATGTTTTAAAGATTGTGAAATTGAGGATCAGAGGGTTTAATGACTAGCTAACAGTTTTATAGACAAGAAAGTGGAAGACCCAGGTCTCAAACCTAGGTCCTTTGAGAAATGGTGTCAGGAATCCTGCCAGGCTCTTCCTTACCCACTGTCCTCAACAACTTGACATACCTGGCCATTGAGCTCTCCTTGCCTCCTGCTATGGCTGGAAGTACTGCTTGACATTTGTTGTCAGACCCTTTTTCCCTGGGCAGTGTTGTGCCAGGGCGCTATTCCTCAACCTGTCCCTCACACTGAAGCTCTATTGGATATAACCCCTATTATGGAAGTCTGTGCTTATTTAATACCACCCAGCTCAAGGAACTTAAAGATTTCAAGCCATGTTTACTGGAAACCAGGTTGACTTCAGCATCTTTCCACTCCCAACTCCATTCCTGCTTAAAGCTTCCATAGCATATAGGAATTATTTACCCAACTTAGCACTAACTTTGACTTCCTCTTGGAAGGATGCCTTTCTAAATTCCTGAAGGCTTCTGATTATTTTCTTATGCAATTCTAGACCTAGAAAGAATGAGGTAAGCTCATTTGGGCTTTCTCTTTGGTATTCTTGATCATCATTCTATCTGGTACACTTTTTAATCTTTATTTGGATGTTTGTGGGACACTTGACCTCCTTTAAGACCTTTTACATAACTATATTAGCCAGAAGTCTACTACACCCTTTCATATATATCACACTACCTGCCAAACTTCTTTGGCTGATTTGCCTCCTTAAGTAAGACTTTTGCTGTTATCTTCAGCCAGTAGAATATGGATTTCATAAGGACAATGTATATCTTGGTTTTATCTGTATATCATCATGCCTAGCAGTATGTATTGCCCATAGGAGGCACTTGACCAATGTTTGTTGAACTGAACAAAGGTAGTCCACTAAAGGACCTATTTCCTTTTGGGGGCTAGTTACAGAGAGAAGAAGGTTACATGAAAGTATCAATGTAAATATTAATGATAACAGTTGTACAAAACTCTAGTTTGCTCTAAGTGTAGCTCATGCTATTGCTTAGGGAAAAGTGGCATTTTTAAAATTTCTTCTCTTGGAAGTCTCAAAATGGAAACATTTTCTCTTCCAAAAGTTCTTTCTTCATCCCCTTTATGTGGTTTAAAAGTCCACCCATATCTATCATTTAGAATGACTGTCATGACCAATGACAAAACAAGGAAAACATTTTTTCTCTTATAGAAGAAGATCAAGATATATAGTGTAAGCAGCCCAATGCTTTTGAATGTTCTTATAGTACACCCCCATGACTTTCTTTTTTACTTATTAAATTATGTGGAAATTGGTCTTTAAATTGGAGTTTTAGGAAAGAGACTTTTTCATTGATTTGGATTCTAATTGACCAAAATGAGAGAGTTGAAATGTGAATAATATTAAACAAAACACCTTTTCACCCCGATGATCCCATGTGTTGCTGATATGGATATACCCTCCAACAGTATTATATATTGCAGCCTAACTATTTCTCTCCTGGAAAAACTTCTTGATTTGAAATCTTTTTTTTTTTAAAGCAATTGGGGTTAAGTAACTTGCTCAAGGTTACACGGCTAGTCATTATTTATGTGTGGGTGCTCATTTTCTGAGGCCGGATTTGATCTCGGGTCATCCCAACTCTGAGGTGGGTGCTCTTACTCACTGTGCCACCTAGCCGCCCCTTTAGGGCAATTGGGGTTAAGTAACTTGCCCAAGGTTACACGGCTAGGTTTTTGTTTGTGTGGAGTAAGTGTCTGAGGCCGGCTCGGAACTCAGGTCCTTCTGACTCCAGGGCCGGCACTCTATTCACTGCGCCACCTAGCCGCCCCTGATTTGATCTTTTTAAACAGTAATTCCCAACAAGCTTTCAGGAGGAACATTCACTATTGCTAAGTGTATAGTTTTTGAATTCAATGCCTAGAATATTAATGAGTATTAAATATCCAAAAGAGAAGCACATTTGAAAGAATAAGGACAGCTCATATTGGATGATTAAGAGAACAAATTGTTCCCTTATGCACCATGCTGTGTAAGTCAATCTCCAAAATGAAACTGAAACCTCTCTGTCATGTTTCTAAGTAAGGGATTCAGGAGCCTTAAAATGACAGATTTAATTTGATATTGTGACAGAAGAGTTCATCTTCAGTTAGAGGTAGCCAGTTTCTTGGGTACTTCCCACTTCTGGTGCTGCTGCTATACCAACTTGTTCATTGAAGATTGAATATTTGAGATTGGAAATTGTGACCCAGCTTGAGCCCATAATAGCCTACTATTAAAATCTCACTGCTCAAAATTCTGCCTAAGAATATGGCATTGAGTGCTTCTTTCATTTTGAAATGCTGCACATATACCAATGTAACTTAGTTAATGACTTTGAAATAATACTTAACTTTTTTTAATTATAAAGAAAGTGGAAAATGAAGATTGGGCTATACAATAAGGGAAGCAATCTAGATTTCTATTGTGAAATGATAGCATTTTATGTTTTGCTTTTCATCTTTGAAATCAGGGATCCATAGGAATAAAACTTGCTTTAGTTTTCCTAAATTATATGTTTATTGAGATCAAGGACTACTGGTGCATAGCAGAGTGTTGCATGTACGTTTCTAATATGTTTGAGACATTAAGTATCATTCTGTATGTCTGGTTTGTTACGATATTATATCATAATTCTAATAACTTAATATAGTGCCCATTTATTAGCATTTAGTCACACCCTAAAATCTACTGCAAGTTAATCAATCCATCAATCACTAATTACACAAGTATTTACTGTGTTTCCTAAGTAGACACACTGGGTAAGCAATGAACTGGAGGCAGAATTCAATAGTAGGAAATGAGGGGGGTTGGGTTACATTTTTAAAAACTGTATAGTATTCAATGATTCCCAAGCTTCTCCCTGAAACAAAAAGATCACATCTTTAACCCCAACACATTTCTTGTGATGCTATATGGAAACAAGTCATGGATGACCCCCAAATCTAAGGAATCAAAATTTCATGTGATGCAAAAGGCAATGGGGAGTTACATGATGGACATAAATAAGCTTTAACACATTAATAGCAAGGATTATATATTAGCAACAAGTGGCATAAAAGATATCATTTAGTAAATGGATGATAGGGAAAGGAGGTATATCAATTCAATTCTGTAGATATTTCTTATATGATTACTATATGCAAGGCACTGTGGTAGGTACTGAAGAGACAAAGACTAAAACTAAAACAAAGCTATTATTGCCCACAAGAAACTTATAGTCTCCCAGGGAATATGATATGCATAAACACATGTATACTTATTCCTTTGAGGGTATAAGCAAGAAGAAAAGAATGTCAGTAGTTGGTGATTGCTTCCTTAGGGGCACTGAGGTAGCTATTTGTCAACCTGATTTGTCAACCTAATAAAAAATGTCTCTTTTCTTCCTGGGGAAAGTACCCAAGACATAATTGAATACTTCCCCAAGATTTGTCAAATGAGATGACAGATACCTACTTTTGGTGAATCATGTGGGCACCAATGGTGCTGACAGAATGAGTTTAGACTTGCCAATGATTTTGAAGTTTTAGGCAAGAAACTACAGTCCTCAGGGACACATGTTATATTTTCTGTACATTTGCCTATGAAAGCAAGGCATATAGAAGAGAAAAAATAATTTGGGAGATGAACAGTTGACATAGAAGAAGGTGTTATCTGAGAATTGGATTTGGATTTCTGGAACATAATTTAAAATATAGTGATGACATATTCCTAGGCAGAAATGAAGAATATCCAATAAAAATGGTAAAAATATATTTTCCCAGTGTCTTGAAAATCAGTGCAAAAGAGTATTTAATGAAAACAGAAAGGGGAGAAAGAAGGTTGTCTGGGTATACACTCAAAGTTAGATAACATAGAAAGTGAATGCAAAAGAATGAAAGCAGTTTAGAAACCCACATGTTAAAAAATGAACAAAATTCATAAAAAGAGCCAATAGTAAAATCCAAAAATCTTTAAATGTCTCCACACAAATGCTAAGTTTAGGCATCGAGAGCAGGTAGATATCCTAACATAAGAGAGCAAATTTGATCTTGAAGTTAGTAGAGATTTGATGGAATGAAACCTGTGACAGGTTTGGATGGGTATACATTATTCAAAAGAAACAATAGAGAAAAAAAGGGATGGAAGAGTAGCATTGAATATTATGTAGCTATACATGAATGAAGATATAAAGAAGATGTATCTCAGTTTCCTTCTCAGGAATCTGGGAAAGAAAATGTGATGGAAAGTATGTGGTTACAGGACAATGGAAGGAAAAAAAAATATGTGTTGTTGGAATATACTGCAGACCACTTGGACAGAGGGAAGATCAGATGAGTTTGGGAAAGAGATCACAAATACTGACAAATACACATGGTATGTTAGTGGTCAAAGGTAGGAAGGGAGAGGTAGAGGATTTGTTTCACATTTTTGCTTTCTACCAAAGGCAGACAAACCTTTGAATTCTATTGATGTACTTGAGAAATGGTCTTTTGGACTTTACTTAAAACTCACCAATGAGAAAATTCACCAACTTATGAGGCTGCCAATTACATATTTGTATGGCTTTAACTATTAGGATTTATTTTTTCTGTAAATGAAACCTCACCTTACCTCTTTGTAATTTCACCAAGTTGCTACAAATTCAGGAAAGACTTTGTATGGAATAAGATAACTGAGATGTTCTTTGAAGAAAGTATTCTTGGAGAGAGATGTAAGGAAGTAGTGAATTCAAAAGCATGGAGGTGGAAAACAGAATACCATCTACATGGACTAGCTAGCAGGTCAATTGACTGGAACTAAGAGTATATAAAGGTGAGCAGTAGGAAATAAGATAAAAAGACTATGTGCAAGCAATTTTGTGGAGGACTTTAAATGTCAAACTTAGCATTTTGTATTTTATCCTAGAGATGACAAATATCTATGGAATATATTTGAATAGGAAAGTGACATGGTCAGATTTATTTTTATGAATATAAATTTAAAGTTGTGTGGAAAGTATGAGAAAGTAACTGACATTACAAAATAGTAAATCACAAATGCCAAATTACTGATATGAAGAGTCAATTTCAACATGTGTTAGTCAACAAAAAGTTTTAGATATGAGATAGAATTTGAACATGAACTTGGAGGATAAGAATAATTAAGAACAACAGCAACAAGAGAACAAAAGGGGAAAGATTGGGAATTTTATGCCTACAGAGGGATGGGAAAGGGTGGAAGAGATTAATACTTTGAATAGTTACTAAGTCCTTAGCAGGGAACAAGAGAGCTGAACATGAAGAATTGTAATGTGAAAGAGGGATTCAACATATATTTCTTGGACCCAGAGGACAGAAACAGGAGTAGTGGGTAGATAGAAAGATCTAATATTGATGTAAGGGGAAAAATACTTTCCAACAAGCAGAGCCATCCAGAACAGAAATGGTATGACCCAGGAGATTCTTGATCTCTAATGACCTTATAGCAGAGCCCAAATGACCAATTTTTAGAGATATGATAGATTTTTTTGTACAGAGAAGAATTTATGTAAATTATCTCCAACATCCTTTTTAACCTGGAGATTCTATAATTATGTGACAAGCAATGCCTATAGAATGATTGTAAAAGAAATAATTTCTTCATTTTGGGAAGTATTAGGAGATATGGTGGGGTAAAGGTAGTTTGTAGTCAAGTTGTAGACATGCTGGAAGGTAGGAAGAAGGACTTTCTCTTGTAGCCAGTAGGGATTCATTCAAGAATATTTTGAACTAGAGAATGACTTATAAATTCCACGATGTTGGGATAATAGAATACCCAAGAGGAAATTCCCATCAGACAGCTACATAGGTAAAAATTACCCTTAGAAGATGAATTGGAGCTGGAAATTATAGATTTGGGAAATATCTCAATTGATGTAATAGTTACAAAACTATTCAATGTGATTAGATGAACATTCCTATGTAGGTCATGGAGGGAGGAGGTGAAGAGCAAAGGAAAATACCTTAAGGAATGACCACATTTAGGTGAAGGAAGAGCAAGGAAAATTAGCAAAGGGGATAGAGAAGGGACAGTCAGAGATTTGAATGGAATAAAATAGTACATGTACAATTTTGAACACACACACACACACATGCCACCAGATAAACCGATTTTCAACTTCTAATGAGCAAGACTTGATAAAATGGCCTATCAGGTATGTCATGTTTTTAGACTGAGGGCAACATAGTGTAATTGTAAGAAAAAATCATGTGGGATATAGAACTGGGTTCAAATCCTATTTCTGACACCCACATGTTGCATGATCATAAGCACAGAACTTCACTGAATGTCAGTTATTTTATCTGTAAAATGGGTGTTATATCTATAGTACCTAACTGTCTATAGTATCTATAGTAAGTATCTATAGTACCTAACTACTATATACTATAGTACCTAACTCAGTATTGTTCTGAGGAAGAAATTTAAACTTTATTGGGTATGGAAATATACTTATAGTTCTTTAAGAGTGTGTGATGAATCTAGATCATCAGTCTTTTTGAATGAATGTAAATGAAAAATCATTTACTAAGGATTGGAGATACAAAGAGGACGTCTCTGCTCCACAAGTGCTCACATTCTAATAGGGGGAAATTTTCCTTTGGCCATCAACCAACCCTTTGTCATCTCTCACTAAAACCAAGTTAATTTCTCCAATCTCCAGGGCATCCTCTTTCAACAAACTCACAGCTCCACAAATTTGATCTTTCATCCTCTGATCTACTTCCACCTTCTCTGAAGTATGCAACAAAATTTGGCAGATGGCATCAGACTTATTGGTGCATTTCATTCAATTTGATCACTTTTAATTTCTGGTTAGTATTGGGTTCTTAGACATTTATCAATTGAACTGTAGAAAATCTTTAATACTGCAGAGGTTGCTCCAGCTTTTCTAGTAAAAGATAATATTCTTTATTGTAATATTTACAAGAAAAATCTTATTACTATTGTTATACCAAGATTGCTATTGCTCTCAAAATAATCCCTTAAATTAAAATGTCTTTACATTGAGCAGAACTAATGAAAGGTGACACCATCTTGAATCGGAAAATGAGGCAAAAACAAAGGCAGAGTTGAATAAGGTCTTTCCTTTTTTTCTCTGTTACACTTTGCATGCTAATACCCTTAGAGTTTACATGCTTCCCAAGAGAAGCCTATGCAGTTCATTAACTGACATAAATGAGAAGGCTCTGTGTTGCACTAATCTATCTTAGAAAAGATACCAATTCAGTAGTTTCTCAGTACTCAATGTACTTTATCAAACCTTAGCTGAACCAATTACCATAGAAGACAGGGCTGAATTCTTTGATGTTAATTACTCAATATGAAGAACAGGCCCATGATAAGGATACATCTGGCTAGGGAGGAGGACTTTGTAGTCATTCCCTTACATGGGCTAGTCATACTGGCCCTAGGCTTCCCTAAAACTCCTGCTTTCCAGTGCCTGTGACAAATGATAATTCTGCTGCTATCACAATGACACCGGCTACTGATCTTTGATGAGGAGAAACACCTAGTACAGCGGTAAGAAGGTGGTGCTAGGCTGCCTTCCTGCCACAGACACAGGCATGAGCAATTTTTCTCTGGGAAATAGTGGTGAAGTATTGGAAAATCCTCTGAAAGACATGTGTGAAAGACTTATGTAACCCCATGTAGATTGAAGTGAAGTAGAACCAGGAAAATAATATGTGCCATGACTAAAACAAAGCAAGTAGAAAGAATAAAATGAAAACACTCAACATTGTGGAAATGATTAAAAAGGTTGGCCTTAAAAAAGAAAGGGAAAAAAATACTACCTTCCTTTCTTCATTGGAAAAGCATGGAATTATGGGCATGAAATATAGCAGGCTAAATTGGTAACTAATTTTTCTTAAAGATTTCCTTTCTTTGTGCTTCTCATTTTTTTTTTTTCATTTCAAGACATAGCTCACTGAATGAGGAGGAGGAAGAACATACTGTATTTAGAAGTAAAGTTGAAGGAAAAATAATAAGTATCAATAATAAATTTAAGATTTCCAAAAGAAGAGAAAAATCCTTTGAAATACTCCATGTGGTTGTCTTAAATAAAATAAAATAAAAATGAACTATCATGTCTGTTTTAAAGAACATTAATAATATTGAACATATGATAACAAGGTTTTGATAATTTATAAAGTATATGTCTCTATAATTTGTATGTGTATTCTTTTGCCTGAGAAATTCAGGGCCATGGCATTAAGCAGAGTACGTAGAATGCTGAACTGGGGAGATATAAGTTTTACTAACAATGTCACCATAGACAAATCAATTAATCTCTCTGCCTCAGTTTCCTTAGCTATAAAATAGAGTTATTTTTAAAATCAGATCAGGATATGGCCTACATAATATTATATGTGAATGCTTTGTAAACCTTAAAGTGCTTTATTTATTAATGCCAGTTATTCTTGCTAAGATTTTCCTTTCTGACAAATCATTTACTGCAGTGCTATGATTAATAATAATAAATAATAATGATAGCTAACATTACATAACACTACATAAAATGTAGTGCTTGCTATGGGCCTGGAACTGTGTTAAGCATTTCTGAAGTATTATTTCAATTTATCCTTAAAACAATACTGGGAGGTAGGTGCTAGTATTATTATTCCATTTTCAGTTGAGGAAACTGAAGAAAACAGCGCTTAGGTGACTTGCCTATGGTCACACAGCTAGAATCCTGAGAATGGATTAAAATTCAAGTCTTCCTAGTTATAGGCTTGTGATTTATCCTTTAACAGATCATTTATTTCAGATATTTGGTTTCTTCATACAATAATTGTATTCTACCCCCTTCATACCTGATAAGTCGATTTGATGAATTTCTCTGATAAAATTAAATCATTACCCAGTGACCAGTTTCTGGTGATGTTATGTTTTATTCCATTCCCCTCCAAAGACAAACTAGGCTAATCCTTGGATGACAGCAATATATAGTTGTTTTGTATTCTATATTCAAAATTTTTGTAACCTAGTAGTATTTTTCTGCATTCACAATATGATGCCATAGGCTTTAAGACTCAAGTTCACATCCATGTTAATAGTAATAATAACAACATAATATTCCTAATTATAGTAAACATAATAATGTTGGCAGTTGACATTCCCATAATATTCTAAGATTTCCAGAGGACTTTGTGTCCATTAATTTATTTGTTCCAAGAGAAGCCTTCAGAATGAGATTCTAGTGGGTATGACTGTTTATACTCATTTTCATTCTGTAAATGATAAAGCTTTAAAATAATTTTTACTTAAGGGATTCAATATTCTTTCAATGTTCTCATACCTTTACCCCAATCTGTAGATATGTTTTTAGATAATGTAATTTTAATGTTCTTTATCAGTTTCTGAGACATTATTTGTAGTTCTGCTCCTTCCTAGTAAGAGTTACACAAAGAATGCATTATAATACAATCAATCAAATGATGAACATTTATTAATTGCACAATATATACTAGGCACCTGTGAAAAGTACCAGGGATACAGAGAAAAAGCAAAAAGGAAAGCAGGAAGAAGCATATGAAATATACTCAGATCAGACAACCACTGTTCTAATTAATAAATTTTGCAGTTGAGATTAATATCATTCTTCCATCATAAAATTTTTGATTTTTAAAAATAATTGCAACCCTGCATAATGGTTGCCATAGCCAAACTCATTTCACAAAGGCATATTAAATCACAACACAATCTTACTCTTCCATAATATGCTAGAAACATGGTAATAATTTTAGTTTCTTGCCAGAACAGCCTTTATTCCTGACTCCTGCCATGCCAAGACAGCTCTAGAATTTTATTTACTGCCCTCCCACTCCTGGATTCCTCCTTTTGAACTAAGTACCTCCTGTCTCATTGTTTCGCCACACAGCATGTTTTGTTTTGTTTCTAAATCAAGGTAGAGGTAAATGCAGAACTAACCACCTGGACTGTGGGTAGGATGATGGGTGTCCTGGAAGTGGAGGCCAATGTTTCCATTTACAGTGACTACTCATTCCCTTTTGATGTACATACTACATGTACAGCAAAACAGTTTTGTTTCTAGCCCTTCCCCAAACCTTTCCCTTGACAACTGGTCATCAGCTTTCCAGGTACTAGCTATAAACATCAAATCATTCTCAGATATTGGTATAGACAAATAAAAGACATGCTGGAAAGAATGAGAAGGTAAGGATGAAGAATTAGAAGAGAGATTTCTCCCTCTCTAATATTTCCTATTCCAAGATCTATGTGTTCCCTGTGTAAAATTAGAATAAGAAAAAAAAGTTTCTTCCTTTTGTGAGAGACTAGATAGGCTTGATCAAATCCAGGATCTCTGGGCTTCATGGGCAAAATAGGCATTGAAAGAATCTATCAATCACCTCAGGAAGGAGACCTTAAATTAAATACTCTAAGAAATATTATAGCCAAATTTCACAGCTATCAGGTAAAGGAAAAACATTGCAATCATTAGGAAATATTTTTCCCAATTAAATGTCCATAAATATGACAGTTTGAGCAAAATCAATGATCATTTATTTATTTATTTTGCCTTTTTTTTGGAGGGGGAAGGCAGAGCAATTGGGGTTAAGTGACTTGCCCAAGTCACATGGCTAGTACGTGTTAAGTGTCTGAGGCTGCATTTGAACTCAGGTCCTCCTGACTCCAGGGCCGGTGCTCTATTCACTGTGCGACCTGGCCACCCCAATCGATGACAATTTAGGAACACACACACACACACAAATATTATACACAGCATCAACAACACTGTGTGATGATCACTTACAAATGACTCAACTCTTCTCAGCAACCCAGTGATCCAAGACAAGTACAAAGGACACATGAAGGAAAATCCTGCCCACATCCAGGTAAAGAACTGAATGCAGATTGAAGCATAATTTTTTCACTTTTATTCTTTTTTGTGTTTTTTCCTTTTGATCTGTTTCTTCTTTCATAATATGAAAGTATGTTTTACATTATAGCACATGCATAACCTATATCAAATTGCCTACCATTTTCGGAAGAGGGGAGGGGAGGGAGGGAAAATATTCGGAACTCAAAACCTTTTAAAAATCAACACTAAAATTTGTCTCGACATGTAATTGGGAAAAATAAAATGCTGTTAAAATGATTCTATGCTGAGGTTGTTCCCCTTGATTTTTTTAAATGTCCAGTATCTTCTGTGGGACATTTGTATGAGGGATACCAAAGGGAGGGAGAGTAAAGTCAGTTTAATTCGAGTATGTACTATTAGGCTTGAGCTAATCACAGTTTTCATCATTACTTACTCATCAAATTTTAATTAATTCTGTGTGGACTTTAAAGAAGCACGAACTGTGAGACCAGACTGAAAAAGACCTCTGTAAATCTCCCCATCCCTAGCAAACAAACAATAACAACAAAACCCCAAGGCAGACAGTACCCACAGTAACTATCACAGTTGGCACAGCTGTCATAGTCATATGCCTCACAGGCTCAATCAATTTCACCTCTTCACTCCTTCTGCTTGTTCCCATCATCTTACTCCCACTCTTCTCCCCTTCACCCCAAGCATAAGCTGCTCAAAGTTGGAAATTTTCTCATTATCCCTTTGCCTTGAACAGCCTGCTGGAACTGCAGGTGCATTCACTTGCCACTCAATTCAGCTGTTTCCCCATAACCTCTGCTCCATGGAATCATCCCAGTAGAACTTCTGGCATACTTTGCAAGGTGCACCTGTGCCTTCTTGTATATTGATATAATATTCTATGTAGTATGCCAATAACAGTGTGGAAGCCAATAAAATTTAGCTTCCTAGGGCACTGAGGAAATAAGTGATTAATCAAAGGTCACACCACTAGTATGTTTCAGAAGCAGGAAATGGACTTCTTAGTCTTCTTCACTCCAAAGCTATCCTTCCATCCACTATGCCATACTGTTTCTCCCTGTGTTACACTGACATTTCCTGAAAGGAAAAAAAAAGACCAGTATGAATGTAATGGCAAAGAAAACTTGAGTAATTAGAGATTCCCCAAAGCAGTCTGGGACAACATAAGCAGTGGGATATTCTCTCTTTTTAGAAGATTTCAATTAAAGTCTGGAAAACCAGTTATCAAATATATGGCAGAGGATTCCTTTGGTAAATAGATGGGAAGATAAAGTCAGTGAGGTGACCATTTTCAACTCTCAGATTCAGTGATTCTGATACAAAATATTCACTTTTTGACATTTGGGCTAATAAATTCTCTGATGTTTTTATATGTCAGGTTTGGTTTTTTAAAGTGATATAACTGGCTTGGGAAAAAAAAAAAAACGGTTTATGTTCAGCTTTTGACTCTGCTTTTTCCAACCCCTATCCTACCTCCAGATAATAAATTAAAACAACATTCTAACCAGGTAAACATTTGGTGATCTGCTAAATGAATATTCATTATATCTTTTACTTACCTTCATAGGTTAGTTGATTTCTAGTGGCTTCTCCATTTATACCTTAACCTTTGTTAAATTACTAGATTAGAGGGGAACTTCTATCATGACTTAATCTAGTTATCCTGAATGAGAAACTTTTAATGGCAATTTCCAGGAATATTCCAGGCAGTATTCCAGGAATAAAACTATCCATGTTATAATTTGACCCACTTATAGGTCATACATGTTTCGTCCAGTCCTGAGTATATGGATAAGTCTAACTTAACTAAATTTAGCATTCCTGTTTACCCTCTATATTGGAGCTATAACTGGCATTTATTGATGCAGGTGGGCATATATTATACTTGGGGCTAAAAGGGTAGCACTTTGTTAAGTTTTAATTAATTAGAATCTTGAAATGATGTTATCAGAAAAAAAGGAATTGTCATTATGTCATTCTGATAAAAATTATAAATAACATGTAGAACTAAATTTAAACTATTCTTATGAAAAAGATGTAAGTGTGTAGCCTAGATGATGCAATTAAGTTAAGAGAAATTGGAAACTGATTAAATGGTGAGACTGAAGAGAATAATTTTAATGTTTCAACATCATCTTGGTAAAAGGTTTCCTATGGAATGCCTTAAAGATATGTGTACATCTCATGTTTAATATTTTTACAAGTGACTTGGATAAAGACATTGATGGTATGCTTATTGAATTTGCAGATAACACAGTGCTGGAAGGGTTTGCTAACCCATGCCATGACAGAGTGAGCATACAAAAAGATCTTGACAGGCAAGGGTATTGGGCTGAAGGGAGAGATTAAATTTAGTAGGAACAAATATAAAGTCTAATCCTTCAATTGAAAAAAAAGCTTTATCAAAAGAAAATGGAGGTGGCCTGAGTAGCCATAAGTTTGTCAGAAAACAAAAAGATGTACATGTTTTTGTGGACTGCAAACTCCATATAGGTCAGTATTGTGAAGTGACATTCCAGAAAAGCTAATGTGATCTTAGGCTGCATTCAAAGAAACGTATTAATCAATAGGTAACAGTCTATCTTTATTCTGACTGTCCTAGTTATATGTCACTTGAAGTATAGTTCAATCTTTTGAGTGGGGGCAAGTCAGAGGTTGTTTGGTTCCCAAAGAACAAAACCAGAAGCAATAGATGAAATTTACATAAAGGAAAATTTAGACTTGATACTGAGAAAAAAAATTTCTGTATAAAGTTAACCAACCAAACAATAAGAGTCTATTTACTATTATGTGCCAGGTACCATACACTAAGTATTATAGATGCAGATAAAAAATGAGGTATCTCTTGCCCTTCAAGAGTTTATATTCTTATAGGAATATTTAATATAGTCACATATAAGTAAATAAAGGATATATGCAAAAGAAATATACAATGTTCAGAGAGGAGTACTAAAGACTAGAGACAAAAGGAAATGTCTCTTGAGGGAGGCAAAGTGAACTCTGAAGAAAGGGGGGTGTTCTGTGATGCATTGTTAAGGAAGAAAATGTTCTAGATTTAAGGGACAGTCTATTGAAAAGCATGGGAGAGAGAGCTAGAATATCATACATGGGAAACAATAAATAGCCTAATCATCCCTCAACATACATAGAATGCCTAGGGATAGTAATGTGTGAAACAAACCCTAGAGCCAGGCAATGCAGGACTTTAAATGCCAAACTGGAAAGTCTGTACTTTATTTAAATGGCAAAGAAAGCTATTGAAGTTTCCTGAATAGAGAATCGACATATTTAGATATGCCAGTTTGGAATTATATGGAAGATACACTGGAGTAGAAAGAGACTGGGTGCAGGTAAACATTGAGACATTTGTTGTAATAGTTCAAGTGGGAGATTATGTGGAACTAGAGAAGGATAGTTTTGAGGTGTGTGTGTGTGTGTGTGTGTGTGTGTGTATGTATGTGTGTGTATGTATGTATGTATGTATGTGTGTGTGTCTGTGTGTGTATAAAGAGTAAAAAGGGATGGATACATATAAGAGATATTGAGTAGGTAGAATTGAAAAGAATTGACAGCTGATTGGAAGGAGGGCCAAGAAAAAGTAAAGAAATCACCAAAGACTTGTGGTGCCTGAGTGATGAGAAGAATGATAGAGCCCTCAAAAGAAATCATCATTAGGAAAAGGAATTGATTTGAGCAAAAACATAATTAGTTCTGTTTTAGATATTTTGAATATGAGACAAATATGGAATCTTTAGGTGGAGAGGCAGTTGCAGATCCAAGACAGGAAATCAGGAGAAAGGAGGCATTTATTTGCATAAAGATATTGGAATCCACAGGAGTTAACGTGGGTACCAAAAGTATATAGACACAAGAAGATTGAGTTTAGGAAAGAGCCCTGGGGTATGCCTATACATAAGGAACAGAACTAGGTTGAGGAACCTGAAAAGGAGAATGAGAAGAATTGTTCTAAAAGGTAGGAAGAAAACAACTTCAAAGTAGTGCGGTTAAAACCAAAAGTAAGAGCTGTTACACACTGCAGAGGATTCAAGAAAAGACCACTGAATTTATTAACAAACAGAACTATGATAGCCTTGGAAAGGGAAATTTCAGGTAAATGATGGGGATGCAGTTTGAAGACAGATTTTAAAGAATGGAAAAGTGAGTGTGAGGTGAAAAAGTGGAGACAACAAATATAAATATTCGTGTTTTGTTTTTCCCTATGTGTTTGGTTGTGACAGGAAAGAGAAAGATAGCTTTGGGGGATAGAAGGATCAAGTGAATATTTTATAAGAAGGGGGGGATGACAGACATCTTGGCATATCAGTTCTATTAATAGATGGTCTTCAAATAGAGTCAAGATGACCATTTTTTTTTCTGTATATGTTGATTCTTTGGAGGGTAGTATGGTAGTATAGCGCTTTTCTAAAACTGAAATTCATGGATTCTGTGTTAATTTTTTTAAATTTGTATTATGATGATGCATGAATCAAAGCTGTCATTCAGTTCCATAATGTGTGGTGTGATTTAAAGTCTATAAAAATGAATTAAATTTGAACGATGGAAGTGCTCCAAGTCATAATTTAGGACTACCATTCAAATGACATATAATATGGCATAGGCATAGTTTGCCTGAAATACACTTGCCATTATCAGTTACCTTTTCTATGTCCCTTATATTCATAAAAGTGTTATGGTCCTGCAGTCTCCAACACAGCCATGCCTCAAAGCCAAGGGCCAGACACAGAACCTTTTGCTGATGATTTCATGGCATTATCATTGCCTGGCCTTTGATTTCTAAGTCACAGGAGAACTTTTAGAAGAGCTTCCTAGTTCTCCCTCCTATAAAAAACACTCCACTCTGTAACCACTATATGGGAGTACATTTTGAAACACTGGCCCAGAATTCTAGGTCTGTCAACTTTTAATGATAAAACAATTCACATTTATATAGAAATTTAAGGTCTGCAAAACATTTGCTTCACAGCATTCTTGTGAAGTAAGTAGAATAAGAATTGTTACTCCGATTTATAGATGATGAAACTGAGGCTCTGAAAAGGTTAAAGGGTAAAAAATAATTTTCATGGGTTTCAATTAATGTTTGAGATAGTATTTGAAATCAGGTCTCCTGAATTCCAAGACCAGGTATTGAGCCACTAAGCCAGTGGTGTCAAACTCAAATAGAAAGGAGGAAAAATAAATGGAACATAAGTATCTCGGTAGGCTACATATTGAAAACATCAGTTTGTTTATGATTGACTATGAAATTCCCCACAAGTCTTTCCCCAATATCTGTATACTCCTTATGTTCTTAGTTCTATTATCTCCCCCTTCTTTCAGAGAAAATTACCTCATTTCCTCCTCTACTGGGTAGCATAAGGTTTCTGGACATGAGCTTCCTACTTTTCCTGTTTTCCATGTGTAAATTCCATTTCCTCTTTACTCATTTTCTTTTTTCCTACTGTCTTTGAGGAGGAAGTATCAGTCTTAATTTTCAACATTAGTCCCTCTATTTTTACATTTGACCTTATCCTTTGATTTTGTTCAATCTTTTATCCCCTTTCTCCCTTACATCCAAATGTTCTCCCTTTTTACTAGGTACTTCTCCTTAAAAAAGCCTTCTGAACACTTAGCACAGTGCTCTTATCATGGTTGGTTGGTTGGGTGGTTGGTTGGTTGGTTGGTTGGTTGGTTGGTTGGTTGGTTAGTACTTATCCTTTGTTCTTAAAGAGGACCAAAATAACATCACTATGCTAATGTCAAGTCTCAATGTCTCAGACTGTGACTGATCAGAGTAATATGAGCTCGGAATCTTCTTCCACATGTTGGACCCTAATAGTCCATATGAACATTTAGGATAGGTCCTATAAATTTGCACATCCTTCATTTCCTTTGAGCTGTTTCAGTCTGCTTTGCTCATAGAGCATGGCACCTTCCCTGATGTGGGCACGCCATGCTTAGCGGTCCTGTTCAGTGTCTCCCATGTCACATGATCAATTCCAAAGCTCTTGAAAGAGAACTTGAAAGTGACCTTATATCACTTCTTCTAACCACCATGTAAATGCTTGCCCTATGTGAGTTTTCCATAAAAAAGTCTTTTTGGCAAGTCTGTGTTTTGCATTCAAACAACATGCCCAGCCCATCTTTAGTTGAACTCTCTGAAGTAAAGTTTGAATGTGTGGCAGCTTAGTTCAAAAAGGACCTCAGTATCTTGCACCTTATCCTACCAGGTGATTTTCAGTATCTTCCCAAGACAATTCAAATGGAGGCAATTCAGTTTCCTGTCATGGTTCTGGTAGACTGTCCAGGTTTCACAGGCATACAACAATGAGGTCAACACAACAGCTCTTGTAGACCTTCAGTTTGGCAGTAAGTCTAATACCTCTTCTCTCCCATACTTCCCTTCAGAGCCTCCCAAAACACTGAGTTAACTCTTGCAAACTGCATCAACCTCATTATCAATGTGTACATCCCTGAAAAGTTCACTACCAAGGCAAGTGAACTTATCCACAGCATTCAAAACTTCTCCATTTGCTGTAACTGATGGTTCCATGTATGGATGGTATGGTGATGGCCAATGGAGCACCTATGTTTTCTTGGTATTAATTGTTAAGCTAAAATTAGCACAAGCAGCAGAGAATTGATCCATACTTTTTTGCATCTCAGCTTCAGAGGCTGCATTGAGTGTACACTCATCTGCAATCAGAAAATCATGCACAAACACTCCCTCCACTTTGGTCTTGGCTTGTAGCCTTTTCAAATTGAAAATTTTACAATCAGTGTGGTAGCTGACTTTGATGCTGTGTTTGTCCTCATTGAAAGCATTTGATAACATGGTTTAAAACATCATGCTAAAAACCATGGGAGCATTCACATGACCTTGTTTCACCCCATTGGTGACTGGGAAGGTACGACAGCATTGTCCATTATCCAGAGCCTAGGCAAGCATGCCTATGACATACAATGCTGATGAATTTCTCTGTGCAACCAAATTTTGACATAATTTTCCATAAGCCCTTCCTACGAGCAGTATCAAAGGCCTTGATCAGATCTATAAACATGGTGTACAGACCTCTGTTCTGCTCCTGGGATTTCTCCTGGAGTTGCCGGCAAAAACACCATATTGACTGTTCCTCAACTCTTTCTGAAGCCACATTGACTCTCAGGTAGATGAAGAATTAGCCTATTAAGAAGAACTCTGGCAAGAATCTTGACAGCAGTGACTAAGAGAGAGGACACCCCCCCACCACTCGTGATTGTCATAGGACAATCTATTTCCTTTACCTTTATAGAAATGGACAATGAAGGCATCCTTAATCTCCTGGGGAATTACCTCCTCTTGCCATAAAACCTGGAAAATTTCAGTCAGCTTTTGTATAAGAAATGGATCCCCTACCTTGTATATCTCAGCTGGAATAGAATCAGTACCAGGTGCTTTGCCATATGAAAAAAAGCCTAATAGTATTCAAAATCTGTTCTTTAGTTGGAGTTTCAGCTAGGGAGGGATTGACTTCAACCTGAAGTAAATGACAAATGGCCTCAGCATTGATTGATGCAAATCTGTTGAGAATGCTATGGAAGTGTTCATCCCATCTCTCTAGGATCATCTCCTTATCACTAATCAATAAGGCTCCATCAGCACTGAGTAGTTGTGATGTACTACAGGTCTTTGGCCCATAAATAACTTTCAGGGCATCATAAAAACACTTTGAATTGTTACTATCAGCATTAAGCTGAATTTCATCAGCCCTCTTACTGAGCCAGGAATCCTCCATCTTTGTAAGCTTTGTTTATACTTTACATTTGATGGGATTAAATACTACCTTCTTAGATATGGATGAACTATCCTGCTGTCCAATCCTGTGGAGTTCTCATTTTTCATTTAGCAGCTTCTGAATTTCCCCATCATTTTCATTAAACCAGACTTGGTGTTTATGAGTGTTCTAACCCAGATAAGCAAGTACAGTGCTATACACCAATGCTCTGAAAACTGCCCATTCCTTTTCTGCTCCACTGTTGCCAAATGTGTGTTGGCTCAACTTCCCCTCCAAGTTAATAACAAACTGTTCCCACTCAGAGCTCTTATTTGTTGACATTAATTCTTCTGGTAGTCATTTTGCCTTGGGCATGCTGCTTTTGATAAATGCAAATATTTAGCTGGAAAGGATAAGTCTATGATCAGTCTAGCACTCTGCACCACACATTGCCTTTGTCGCTCACATGTTGTCTGTCTCTTCTTATAATCACATAGTCTATTAGATGCCAATGTTTGCTATGAGGGTGCATCCATCAAGGTTTATTGCCTGTAGGTAAAGAGAAGACAGTGTTTGTGATGCGAAAGTCATGAGATGCACAAGTCTTCAGCAGTAAGTGACCATTGCTTTTGTTCTTTTTGACTCTATTACTCCCTAGGACTCCCTGCCAAATCTGGCAGTCTGAGCCTACTCTAGCACTAAAGTCACCCAGAGTTATAAGCTTGTCCTGTTTTGGAACACTGTTGATAAAGGTTTCTAGGTCTTAATAAAATTTTTCTTTGACCTCATCAGGGTTAATCATGGTGGGAGCATAGGCGCTGATGATGGTAGCATGATGTTTTCCTGAAAATGGCAATTGCATCATGAGCCTTTTCTTCACTCCTTTTGATAGGCATACCAGCTTGTTGACTAGATTAGTTCTGATTGCAAAACCTACACCAGCTTCACAGTGCTCCCTTTCACTGCAGCCACTCCAGAAAAAATGTGTATCTAGCTTGGATTTCAGTAAGTTGCCCTTCATTTGCAGGACTCAAGGAATTCCTAGAGTACAATGCCCTTAAGGGAAAATAAAGGAAAATACAACCCAGGCTTATTCCTACTCTTGGTATTCAGGGAACTGGTGGAATTCAGTAGGATGCTGACAGTCTACAGAGAGCACTAGCAGTGAACTGCTGTGTAGAACTGCTCAAGGCTTTCTTCCTAGTAACAGATGACATCATTGATGCTTCTCTTAACCTGCCAGGGACAGCCATGCTGGTATAAGAAATCTGGCATTGGCTTGGATGCCATCAATGAAACCATGTTGTTGGAAGCCTGTATCTACTGCCTCAGGAAGCGTTTACTGTCATGGGTAGCCCTATTACCTGAACCTCATCAGACTCTTCCTACACAGCACTTACCAGACTGATATTGGCCAAAACCTTGATCTTATCACAGCCCCTCAGGGCAAGGTTGGTCTTACCAGATTCAAAGAGCAGAGATATAAGATCATGGTCAAATACAAGATAGTTTTCTACTCCTTCTACTTAGCATTTGCTGCTACTCTGTTCATGGCAGGCATAGATGGGGAGAAAGAACAGGACAATGCCAAGAACATCCTTCTAGAGATGGGAGAATTTTTTTTTCAAATTCAGGATGATTACCTTGACCTTTTTGATAACACCAGTGTGTCTAGAAAGATTGGTACTGATATCCAGGACAACAAATGTACCTGGCTGGTGGTGAAGGTCTTCATTTGGCATCTTCTGAGCAAAGAAAGATGTTGAATGAGAGTTATGGACAGAGAGATCCACAGAAGCTTGCCAAAATGAAGGAACTGTATGAGAAACTTGAACTGTCTGCTCATTTCACCAAGTTTGAAGAATAAAGTTACACTAGACTGATGGGGTTCATTGAGATTGCATTCATCTCCTCCTTCCCCCATCTATCTTCTTGGAAATGGCAAAGAAGATCTACAAATGTTAGAAGTAACCAAGGAGTTGGACATGAGGAGGGGGGCTGGGAGGTCAGGGCACCATGTGTGAAGTTGGGAGAAGATGTACTCTCAATAAATTATGACTCTTTAAAAAAACAGAAGAAGAACAACAACAACAAAAAACAACTGAACCACATAGTTTTAATGTACTATAGGCTTAACATATGTCAAAAATTTAAAGTAATCTTAGGTTGCAATATAAGAAACTAGTATGGGGCATAAGATTTTACTGTACTCAGCTTGGATAAAATGTGAATTTTTGTAACTTTTCCCATTTGACAATTCTGCTTTTCAGGGCATTCTTCCGTTCGTTAGATATTTGTTCCTCTTTAGCCATTTGGCATTTTATCATTTTGTTTTTTAAAGGTGTTATTTTCTTCAGTATTTTCATGCCTCTTTTACTAAGTTGTGGACCTTTTTTTTCATGGTTTTCTCTTTTCTCTTCCAACTTTTCCCCTCTACCTCTTTTACTTGATTCTTAAAATCCTTTTTGAATTTTTCCATGGCTTGAGACCAATTTATATTTTCTCTGAGGCTTTGGATATAGGAATTTTGGCTTTGTTGTGTTTTTTTCTGAGTTTGTGTTTTGATCTCCCCTGTCACCATAATAATTTTCTATAGTCAGAATCTTATTTTTTGCTCATTTTCCCCCTAACCTACTTCTTGAATTTTAATCCTATGCTTAAGTGGTGTTCTGCTTCTGGAGTGGAGGGATCACTATCACAAGCTTCAGGTTTTTTGTGCAGCTGTTTTCAGAGATTATTCTGAGAGGTCTGTAAGTTTTCTGTTCTTCCAAGGTGAAGTAGTAAACACATCTTGAAGAGATGTGTTTACTACTCTTCTGGCCTGTTCTCTAGTCTCTGAAACCACAAGTGCTACAAGCACATTGGAACTGTGCTTGTGTGAAACAACTCCCTTATGGCTCCAAGCTCTGTTCTACTATACTCCTCCTTGCTCTGGAGCTGTGACCCAGATATGGACAATGCACCAGAGTCCTCTCCCCAGTATCACCAAAGGAACCCCCATAATCTCCTGACCATCTGTGGGCTGAGAGGTCTGGAAACCACCACTTTCTCCACTGATTCAGTCACCCCCCCCCCCCACCCAAGGTCTATTACTGCTTTCCTGGGTCTCAGCCTGTCCTGGAGTGCACTCTAGCTCCACTAACTCCCAGTACAACAGACCTTTCCTTTGAAACTTCTAAATTGTCCCAAACTGTAAAATTGTTTTACTCTGTTTTTTTCTGCTGCTCCAGAATTTGTTTGAGGCATTATTTAAAGTTGTTGAGAGGGGTTTGGGGGAGTGCTCACTCTGTCTTTTTTCCACCATTTTGACTCTTCTGACAATATGCATCTGAAGTAAAAACATCAAAGTTGTGTAGGACTTGGAGTCAGGAAGACTCTAGTTTGAATGATTTCTTAGATACTAACTAGCTGTGTTATCTTGGTCAAGTCATTTAACCCTTGGTTGTCTCAGTTTCCTTATCTGAAAAATAGGGATAATAATAGTATCTACCTCACAGGGTTGTAGCAGCAGCAATAATAGTAAGTAGTAATAGCAGCAGCAGCAGTAATCATAACTGTAGCAGTAGTAGTAGTAGCAGCAGTAGTAGTAAATAGCAGCAGTAGTAGGGAATAGTAGCATCAGCAGCATCAGTAGCAGTAGTAGTAAGTAGGAGCAGTAATAATTAGTAATAGCAGCAACAGTAGCAGCAGGAGTAGCAATAGCAAACTTTTTGTATCCCTTTGAGATTTGCAATTCACTTCACAAATATTAACTCAATTTATTCTTCAACTATTACTTCCCATTTTGCAGATGAGGAAATTGAGGCAATCAGAGCTTAAGTGAGGTTCTCAGGATCACCCAGCAAGTAAATATCAGAGGTTGCATTGGAACTCAGTGCCAGCACTCTAACCATTTGTACCACCTAGCAGTTGTAGTGCTAATATATGGAAGAGAGTTTGTATTTGTTCTTCTTGACCAAAAATGTATAGATATTTCAGAAAGTTAATGTTAGATTTAGACTTTATAGGAGGAAAATCCTTCTAATAATTGGACTCATAGCAGAGGCACACAATAAACTAATACATGGACACTGGATCCTCTAATTTGTTCCAGTTCTCCTCGAAGGAAAGAATTCTTCTTCTGTGTGTTATAGACCACTTTGGTAATCTGGTAAAGTGTATGAGCCCTTTCTCAGAAAATTGTTTTAAAATGTACAAAATAAAATACATTCTATTACAAAGAAACCAACTGCACTAAAATATAATCATTGAAATTTTAAAAGCTAAAACAAGTTCACAGACCCTCTGAATTGTAGCCACCGACCACCTGAGGAGTCCATGGCACCCAGGTTAAGAACTCTTGCTCTATAGAGATAATCCCTCCCAGCCAGTTACTGTGAATGTCCTGATAGCTGTGGGCCAACAATATCCATTCACAGATGGTAGATGTATTTTATTCTTCACTGCATCCTTCACTGAATACTGTGTAGATTTCAAGCTTTTTTGCCACTGAAGTCTAATTAAATACTCCTGGCAATGAGGATGGTATTGATGGATTTCTTCCTAGGGAGGTTATATCATTTGTTGAGCATTTCCGCTCCAGAAGGGATAATTCATATCCTAGGATTCAGATTCTATTTTCCTCTTACTTATTCACATTTGCTCATGTTATTTTGTAATTACATCCAAGGCAAAACCCTTTGATACATAAAGTAAAGGTTAATGACATGGATTTTCCCTTCTTAGTGTCTGCAGATGATTTTTCAGTTTCAGTTTCTTAAACACATCCACTGCTAAAGGCTCTGGAGACATGCAAAACATAAAATAAAATAAATAAACAAAAAAATCCAAATAGCATATGAGTACAGAAATAGTTCAAAGAGATAACCTTTTCTTCTTACTAGATTCATCAAAAAAAGAAAAGAAAAGAAAAAATATGTGTCATGTGACATGGTCAGAAGAATGGAACATTCTGGTTCCCTTGTCTAATAACAACAGCTATCATTAATATAGTGCTCTAAGTTCTGCAAAGCAATTCACATAATATTCCTTACCACAATCCTGGGAGAAGGTACTTGTATTATCCCCACTTTACAAATAATGAAACTGAGACAGAAAGAAGTTAAGCTACTGGCCCAGAGTCACTTAGCAAGTAAGTGTCTGAGACTGGATTTGAACTCAAGATTGCTTGACTGCTAATCTAGTTTTCTTTCTACTGCACCACCTAGCTTTTTCTGCCTATATAATAATTATAAATTCATTGAAATTATAGATAATTTTTTCTGTAACCCTAGTATGTATAACAGTGCTTGACTCATGCAGAATATTTAATAAATGGTTGCTTTTAATTAATTGCTTTAGCATTGTTATGGAAAATATAGTTTAAAGTCATTAATTAAATTAAATATAATGAAACACCAACTGGGTAACATTTCTTTTTAAATCTTCTAACTTAAATGTTGTTTTGTTTTTCCCATTCCTGTCCTGTCTACTGCCATCAAGACTTTTTGGCCATTTCCAGACCTGCATTATCCCCATCTCACCAGAATTGAGATTTGGCCCTTGGGATCCTAGGCTCTGACAAGTGAATTTTCCCATTATGTTGTCTGGAACTAGGTCTCAACACCACTTTTTGGCCATTTCAAACCTTATACCTGTGCACGCATACCTCTCCCCACCTAGACTTCTAGTTCACCTTGCTTCCTTTTGATTCATTTATTTAATTCATATATCCAAAGCTAGCACAATGCCTGAAACATAGCAAGTGCATGCAAAATGCATTTCCATCATCCGTTCTTTCATTCATTCTTTGTTTTATGGACATAGGTTTTCAAGATTGGACAGAAAAATCCATTTTCTTTCAGGCACTTTGCCAGAAAATGCTTATGCTATGATTATAATTCTCATGTTCTCAGTGATATTGTATAGGCTTTAATCAGAGTTCCAGATGTTAACCAGTGGGTTTTAACCTCCACCAAGGCAGGAGCTGTCTTGTTTGTAATAAATATTTAATGAATTAAGTTAGATCACCCTGAATTTTTCTCTTAACATATCTTTAAGAACTGATAAGCAGAGCCACGTGAAAAAATCATAAACTTTAAAAGATAATTTATAGAACAATGAAGACAAAACAATTCACTCTCTTCTCACTAGTTTGTAAATATTATCAAACACTGCTTAATTTATGCTTCAGTATTTTGTTAGCTCTATGATCTTATTAATATCCAGTGAAGTGACAAATGTATAGCATATGAACAGTAAAGTTTTACAAATCTCAAAGCAGTATACAAATGCTAGCTCCCATGAGATGGTTCTGAAATCTTCCACATCCTGTTCAGCTCTTGTTGTAACCTCCAAAAAATATTGCATTGATTATTCACATACTGTAAGCCTTTCTCTATGTCTTTTAAAACTCTATAATGCATAGACTGCTTTATTCAGGATAAACATTGATGAAATAACTGCTAAGTATAAGGGATTGTGATAAGTGCTAGTGATAAAAACAAACAAACAAACAAAAAACACAAAAGACATTCCCTTCTTTCAAGACTAGTTCATAGTCTAAGAGGAGAGACAAAAGATAAAAACAAAACAAAACAAAACAACAACAAACAAAAATTTGTATGCAAGACAATCCAAAAATACTTGCATAGAGATGGCACTAGAATTAAGGGGAGCAGGAAATTTCCTATAGAAGGTAGAAATTTGGTTTAAGATTTGAAGAATGCAAAGGAAACTAGGGTGTAGAGTATGAAGGAAGAGACCATTCTTTTCCCATGTTACTAACCCATTTATTTTTCTAGTCATTTATTTCTCATATAACATTTATGCTACTTGATATATGTGAATTGTTATTTATGACATGTTGTAGCCTATGTATGCCTCCATTGTGCCCTCCATTCTCCTCTACACTTTTCCATCCCCTACAAAACTGATTGTTTGGAGACTCTATTGTTACATGATACATAACCATGTGTCACCAGTACATGAATATTGATATTAAAGAGATGTTTTTGGGTTCAGGGAATATCTTGGAATCCTTAAAAGCCCTGAGAAATTTCTCAAATACAGTGTAAAAAAATCAAAATGCTAAGAAACCTGACTGTTCTCTATCCATGTTTTCATTAATGATGCTCTCAATTTGTATATACCATTCTCATAAAGATTTTATAGGGATGAGAAAATAGGCATATGGGTTGATAGTTATCGATATCCCTTGGACTGCCTTCAGGTGAGTCATATATTCCTGTTTCATAATGCACTAACCAAGTAGTTGAACATTTAAAATTTCCCTAATTAAAATACAATAGCAGTAGCGTAATAAAAACAGCCAGAAATGTTTGTATATTACTCTGAATTCATTTCTCAGTGAGTTGCTGACCTTCAATAGAGAAAAGGAATCCTCACCCTTTCTTGCCCTAGCTAAATGCAATTATAGATTTATTTATATAAAATTATTCCTTATTAAACCAATAGAACCTTAGTCATTAAAGACTAAATTAGTAGAAAGCTTAAATGGTTTGTACTGTTTTGAAATTCTTCAGGTCACCTTTGCAACATTTCCTGAATATGACCCTTTCTCTCCTCAGACCCTGCCACTGCCCTAGTGCTCATGCTCTTCACCTCATACCTTGATTAATGCAATAGACTACTGATGAGTCTGTCTGCTTCAGCTCCCTCCCTACTTCAATCCATTTTCCAGGTGCTAGAGCAATTTTTCTAAAATGCAGTTCTTTCCATGTCACCCACCCCACTTAGTAAACTCCAGTATTGTTCACAGGAGCAAATATAAAATGCTGTGCTTGACCTTCAAGGCCCTTCATAACCTAGTCCATTCCTACCATTCTAGTCTTTTTTCTCCTTACTTTCCCTTCTGATCCAGTGCCACTGACCTCCTGGATGTTCATGAACAAGACATTCTATCTCTCCACACTAGAGAAGCTGTCCTCTTTGGCTGTCCTCCATTCCTGGAATGCTCTCCCTCCTCCATTCCACCTACTGACTTTCCGGGCTTCCTTTAAGTTCCAAAGAAAATTCTACCTTCTACATAGAGATATTCCTAACTGCTCATAATTTCAGTGTTTTCCCTCTTTTATTTCCTATTTATCTTGCACATAGCTTGCTTTGTATATTTTTGTTTGCATATTGTCTCCCCTACTAGATTGTATTCTTCTTGAGGACAGGGACTGTCATTTGTCTCTTTTTGTATCCCCAGTGTTTAGCACGGTGCTTGGCATATAGTAGGTGCTTAATGAATGTTTATTGAATTGAATTGAAATTTAATAAGTTGTAGAATACATTTTATTTTTAATTTTCAGTTATCCTTTTCTTAGAAAATGACTTCTGCTTGAAATATTTTTAAAAGGAACAAATACTATATCCTTAATTTGAATGTTCTTAAAGTCTAAATGTGTGATTTTGCTTATGTTATTAGATGTTCAATAATGTTACTACTTTGGAGATTGAAAAAAAATCAGGTGAAGTACAACTTCCTACATAAATGACTTTTCCTGCCTTTTCCCTCACCCTCCCAGCTATCACATCTCTTCCTATAAAATTATCTTATATTACTTTATATTTTCTCTTTACTTGCTTATCTTTTTACACATATCTTCACTTTATATAACCCAAGCTCCTTGAGGCCAAGAATTGTTTCATTTTGTGTTCATATTCCTATTGCCTAGCACAGGACCTAGTTTATTGTAGGTGCCTAATAAATGCTTGTTAATTGCGTTACCCTTTTGCTTTATGAGATGCTTGAGAGCAGAGACTATCTTTTGCCTCTTTTTGAATCCTCAGAACATAGCACAGAGCCTGGAACACAGTAGGTGCTTATAAATGTCTATTGACTGATACTCCAGTCATTCAACAAGTATCATTTGCTATGGGCAAAAGTTCTAAGTGAGGACATGATAGATAAAAAATTGAATGTGGGAGAATTTGGAATTTCAAGAGACATACATTCATTTAGAAGACCTAAGAATTATAGAAGTGTAGAGCCCAAACTGATCTGGTCAGTTTAAAAGGTTTAACATTTAAGGTTATTTGAAACATATTCAGATGATTAAGGACACCTCTCTAATGAAGATAGAGAGTACCAATGGTCTGACTGTTCATTCTTTGAGGATGAATTACTGATTCATATCATTTAGGCATAATTAATTGGGTCAGGGCTACTACAGATCTGAGCACCCTTGAATTTAAGGACTATAAAAAGGACTAAAAAAGCATCAACCTTGATCAGATGAAGGACAGTAGGGGGAAGAATGAGGAAAAGACAGAGCGGGGGGGGGGGGAAGGGGAAATAGAAACAGAGAGACAGAGACAGTTTAGCATGATCAAATGGCCAGAGATAGTACATAGCCCTATCATAGGGATGGCATTAGGTCCTTCTGAAGGAAGAGTCTGCTTATCCATGCTGTACAATGCTATCAACTATTGAGAATTAGTGGCAGAACCACTTTTAAATTCCTAGATAGGGAAGTATATAGTTCCTAAAGAGAAAGCACCATAGGATTCAAGGGGTGGCAGTATCATGCAGAGGGTGATACTGGGAGTCTTACGGGAAGAATTACAAGGGTACATGAACTGCAAACATTCTGTTAAGCAGTTTAGTCCCTCAAAGCTACTAAAATGCACATACCCTTTGACCCAGCCAAGGCTTTAGTAGGCCTATATCCCAAAGAGATAAAAAATGAGGAAAAGGATCTATATGTATAAAACTATGATGGTGATTTTCATAATAGCCAAGAAATGGAAACCAAGGATTGTCCTACTACTGGAAAGTAGTTTAAAATATGGGTATAGGAATTTAATAAGAGATAATTGTGCCATAAGAAATAACAAAAAGGAATGTTTCAGAAGAAACTTAGAAGGCAAGTATGAACTTTTGGAAAACAAAGTGAGCAGAATTAGAGCAATGTATATAGTAACACTAGAGACATGATAATATAGAGAAAAACAATTTTGAAAGATATCAGAATTCTGATAATGCAATGACAAACTGGGAGTTGAGAAAATTAAAAAGAAAAAAATTCCACTCACCTCCTACCAAAGAGGTGATGAACTTCAAGTGTGGAGAGAGAGACACATATTTTCAAACATAGTGAATATGGAAATTTGTTTTGTGGAAGTATGCATTTTTGTGATGAGAGTTCTATTTTGTTGTTGAATTGTGAGGGGCCAGTGGGAGAGACAAAATATCAGGTAAAAGTTAATACAAATCTTTTTAAGTTCATGGAAACCACTGAGTTAGGAATAAATAAAACTGAATTCTGGAGTTCATTATTATTACTTATTAATATTTACTCCTGATATTTTTAAATTACCTTCATAGCTAAGCCCTTTGAGACCTGAAGTGAAAGCAAGAGGGATAGGTTTTTCTATTTTCAGTGTCTGGGTGGGGGCCAGGTCAAAGAGTATGATTACTGAGATACTTCAAGATTAAATTTCATGTTTATAAAGCCAGAGTTTGGGGTTCAGACCCATGAGGGTATATCTACAGACATTTAACTGAAATACAAATAGGAACATGATGTGTACATTAAAGAAGGCTGATTTTTTGAGTGTTATGAATTTCACAGGATAAATAGTTTCTCCTTTATAACATCAAACACATTTTAACTAAGAAATAGAAATATTTTAGTTATAGAATTAGGTGAGGCAACATATATGAACAATAGTCAGAGAAATTCTATCTTGTTGACTTAAAGGATTCAAATGTGTGCCTAACAGTGAACACAGAACATGATTCCATATCTGAATTGAGAGAAGATTCTTTCTTTGCCTGAGGAAGCCTTATAAAATTAGGGCCATTGTGCCTAATACATATTTGAAATGTCTCAAATGATTTCAAGAGGGAAACGACTTATGTAATACCGAATGAGCAGTAGTCAAATATGTTTCTATCACCCAGGGAGTTTTGGCAGTGGCCTGTATGATTTTTTTAAACTACTATCAACCCAATTACTCTCATGCATTATAGATCCCTGATCTCTTCTTCAGTGTGAGGATAACCTTTGCTGATAGAGATCACAAATCTCTAGGCCTTCTTATTCTATAGAATTCTTGTCCATCTCTTTCTATAAATCTTCCATTTTGGGGGTGTGGGGGTTACCTCAACAATTGGAGGTTTTTCTTTGATTTTCTTAGAGGTTTTTATTTTTTTGTTTGTTTTGGTGAGGTGAGTGAAGACAACAGTGTGACACAAATGCAGTTTACATATAACTCATTATTACAGCTCTCTTTATATTATTTACTTTCCTTTCTTCACAAAGTTAAGCTACTGCTCTCATACAAATCAAAATTGTTTAGATGTGTGGATGGTTTTGTGTCCAGCATGATTTAAAATTTTTGGGTCCTTTTTATTTTTCCATTAACAATTTTTTATATCAAGTTGTTTCTCTTACTACACACCTCTCCCCTTTAAGCAACATTAAAAAAATTCACAATACATATCTACAGAGTCTAGCAAAACAAATTCCCACATTGGACGTGTCTAATAAATGTCTGTCTCTATCTACATTTCATATTCATTACTTCTCTCTTTTAAAGTGAATGGTACACTTGTTTTGTAGTTGGTTATGTATCATTGCATTTATCAGAATTCTTACCTTTCAATTGTTTTTTCTCTGTCATGTTGTTACCACTATATAACTTGTTCTCCTAGTTCTGTTTACTTTTCTCTGAATCAATTCATAAAAATCAAAGTTTCCTCTGAAATCACATATTTTGTCATTTCTTATGGGACAGTAATATTCTATTATATGCATACATCCAAATATTTTTTTAGTTTTCCATTGTACAAAAAGATGACAACCCCTTAGTTTTCAAGTTTGGGCTACCATGAAAAAAAAAGAAAAGATCTACTATGAAAAAAAAAGATATACACACATATTATTGTGTGTGTTTATACATATATACATATATATATAGAGAGAGATAGTTATAAGATAGATATGCATATAGATCTGCCTGTCTGTCTGTCTGTCTGTCTATCTATCTATCTATAGAGAGAGCATAGCTCTTTCCTTGATTTCTTTGGGCTATAGGCGTAGTGATAATAAGATGTCAAAAAGTAACACAGTGAGTTTTAGGACACAGTTCGAAATTGTTTTCCAGAATGGGTTTATCAATTTCCATCTCTAAAAGTAGTGAATGAATGTACCTATTTTTCCACAAACCCTCCAATATTTTTATTTTCCTCTATACAATTCTGATAAGTATGAGGTGGAATCACAAAGTTGCTTTAATGTGCATGTTTAATTATTAATGATTTATAGCATTTTTATATGATTGTTGAGAGCTTGTATTTCTTCCTTTGAAAAATGCTTGTTCATTTACCTTGACTATTTGCCTGTTGGGGAATGGTTTTTAGACTTATTAATTTGAATTAGTTTCTTATAAAGAGGTCCCAAAACCTTAATGCAGTTTTAAGCTTTAAAAACTATGGAAGTATTATTCCTACAAGCTTAGAGGAAGCATTACTTAAAGTTTATCATTTTTTACATTTATTTGTGTGAATTTTAATTCAACATTTATAAGATAGGGCACCCTGTCATTATGTGTTAAGTATGTAAAAGTTTCTGGATGACTGGGATTAAATCATCCTAGTCCTCTTCCTTGGCCATCTTGGTCATTTGATTTGTCTCTCTTGATGTATGTATATGTTTGTGTATATGTATATGTATATGTATGTGTATATGTAAATGTGTATGTGTATATGTATATGCATATACAATTATCTGGATAATCTGTAGGTTAGGTTTACACATACAATCTTTTCCACTTCACAGAAATTGACAGAGGTTGTTTTTTATTTTTTTACCAAGTTTGAAAATTGACTAGAGAGGTATGTATGTGGCACAAGAAAATGCATATGTTGAATTTGAATAAAAATATATGAACATTTTAAAAATAAGATAATCAAGTTTTCAAATGTTTTCACAAGTTTATAGCACTTATGTTTGTGAAATTATTAAAACTTAAAATTATATCAAAATTTTTGTAACACTGCATATTGAAAATGAAATCTTTAACAAAGAAATTTATTGGAAAGTTTTCAGTTATTTGTTTCCATTTTAATTTTCACTACATTTTATTGTGCAAATCCTGTTTAATTTTATATAATCAAAAGTGTTCATTTTACCTTGTATGATCTTCTCTATCACTTTCCATGAGTTCTTCCCCTATCCATAGATACAAAAGATAGATTTCTTCCCACAAAATCATTTATGCTGAATGATCAATTACTTTTTGGCTGAGTTGTAATTTGGATTCTTTTGATATTGTGGTATTCCAGGACTCCAGAGCTATATGGAAGGCATCATCATGACATAAATATTTAACTGTTAAAAATGTGAAATGACAAGTACCACTCACTGAATCTATCAACAGTTACTAAGTACCATACATAAGTACAACACATAGGATGCTACAGATCAGGCACTGGTTAGTACTAGAGAAAAAAGACTAAAATAAAAATGCCCCTACCCTCCAGGAGCTTACCTTTTTATAGGGACAGGAAGCATATATGTATAGAAGTACAGAGTCCCTAAAGTCTTAATACAATTTTAAGTTAACTTAAAACTGAAAAAAATAAAAAAAATCATAGAAAACATACAAACTAAATGTGTGCTGTGAATACGACAGAAAACACCATCTAAGAATTATCACTTGTTTAATTTAATAATTAGCATGTTAGTTATTAAATGGCAAACCACTCTGGTATCTTTGACAAAAAAATATTCAAACAGGGTCACGAAGAGTCTGACATGACTGAAATAACTGAACAATTATGTTTGACCTTGTCTGTGATATATTTTGCTTCCACTAGCATACAGAATTATTTCCTGATTAAATCAACTGGTTATGATATTGTTTTTAATATTGCTATTTTCAGTCCAATTAAAAGAAGGTATAGGGTTCTTGAGGTGGAAATTCCAGTTTTGTGAGTGAGTTTCATATTGGTCATTATACTCCTTTATAACCAACACTTCTTCCTTTCTTATCTAGCTCACTTTCATACCTTTTAGAGTTGGAGCTATTAGAGTTGGTTAGAGCTATTAGAATGAATTCATTCCTTTTAGCAGAAGAAAAGCCAAGTTCATTAGTGGTAGATGCAGGTTTTTTCCTTCTGAAAGGACAAATAAAACCTCCAGCATGGAATATCTGTAATAGATAGTGTTTAAAGTTGCTGCTAGTCATACCAAATACTATTTGAGATGTATTTGAACTTAGACAAAGGCATGAGGTAGCTAGGGCATATTCATTCTGCGATTGATTGTGTATTGGGTTTAGAAGGCATTAAAATATACTTTGATGCATGCAAAAATCATGCTGACCATAAAATTTACCAATGCCTGTAGATATTCCTAGGTTCATGCCATTGTTTCCACTCTCCCATGTAAAGTTACTTATTCCTCTCCCATCTGAATGCTACACACCCTTTGTTTTCCCTCTTCCAAGGATCACATTTTTAGATTTGGAAAGGATTCAACAGGTCACCTAATCCATTTCATATGCTCTCAGGAATCCCTTCTTCAATATGTGAAGTGAAAATCTAGCTTCTAGTTAGAGATCTCTAATGATGAGGAACTCGTTGAAAACCCATATAGCTCATTCCACCTTTTGGTAATTATAATTGTTTGGAAAGTTTTTCTTGTACAGATGTCTCAAAAAGCTATAGTGCAGGTTTATACTAAGAATTCTGGGGCCTCTTATTATTTGATAATGTCCAACTCTTTTTGTCATCATGGACTTTTGTCCATGGTGTTTTTTTTAGTAAAGATACTAAAGTGACTTGCCATTTCCTTCTCCATGTTGCCATTTTACAGATGAGAAACTGAGGCAAAAAAGGGTAAAGTGACTTGCCCAGAGTCTCTCTGACTTCAGGGCCATTATCCACTGTACTACCTATCTTGTACTAAACCTAAAACTACTCCTCTGCAACTTCTCTTAGATCTGCCCTCTGGGCCCACACTGAATAAACCTAATCTCTCTTCCATAAAACAGCCTTCAGCTACTTACATCATCCCCAAGTCTTCCCCAGGCTAAATAGCTCTTGTTCTTTTAGGTGATCTTCATCAGGCATGCATTCCATGCCTCTGACAATTCTAGTTGCAAGTCTTTGGATGAACTCCAGATTTTTTTTAATGTCCCTGCTAAAACCTGGTACTCAGAACTATTCATTATATTGTTTTTGGCAAGAGTTCCCCACAAGGGAATCTTCCAGGACTCATACTCAATAAGAATCAGTATTATGAACGCTGAGCACATTATTCTTTGTGGGTAATATTAATGGCAAAGAATAGGAGTTTTTTTTTTATCATCCTTGTTGGTCCTATGGGGGTGGGGGATGGGGATGTATACACTAGATTTGTGGTCATAAGACCTGAGTTCAAATCATGACTATTTATTAGGTATATGACCTAGGGCAAGTATGGGAAGCTCCAAGCACCTTAGTGTTCACTTCTCTGAAATGAGGCTAATGAAACTTGTAATGAGAGGAAGCTGACAAAGTGCTGTGCTATGGATAGAGGGCCAGCTTTGGAGTCTAGTTTCCAATGCTGTCTCTCTCACAAAATGTCTGCATGGCAGTGAAAAAAATCACTTAACCTCTCAATGTGCAAGGCAACTGTATTGAATTGTTAAGATAATAGACACATTGCCAGCCTGCAAAGTAGGAAGCAGTGTATGTTTAAAAAAAAAAAAAAAGTACTGGACTGAGAGTTATGGCTCCTGGATTTGAATCCTAGCTCCCTCTGCCTATCACTAGCTATGTGACCCTGGGGGGAAGGGAGGAGAGAGGTAAGGGAACAAGCTTTTCTATAGCACCTATTTCTGTGCCAGAAACTAGTCTAAAATCTTTTACAAATATTAGTTCATTTGACCAGTTAGGTGAATGATGGATTTTATGGCCTGCTCTCCTGTTTTATTGTTCAGTGCCCAATGACTAACATTTACTGGGAGGAAAGACAAATCACAAAGTTCCCCAATTCCTAAGTAGAATTTGGCATATGTGGCCTCAGTCACCTCAGTCACCTCAGGCCTCAGTCAAGTAACTGACTTGTCCCTTTTAAAATTTTACCTTCTCAGTGTTCTTTCCACTCAAATTTCATATAACCCTGCCTTTAAAATTCAGAGGAAGAGAGGACAAATAGATTCACATCAGCTTTTTAGAGTACTGGCCTTTTGAAATGCCTTTCTTACAACTGGACATCTCATTTGGCATATATTATACTTTCCATTATTATTTATGAATATGTGTACATATGTATATAAATATGTTTATGCAGTTTTCTCTACATGTGTATCTTTTTCTATGTCAAGCCACATAGATTTTTCTCTCAAACTGACTAGATAATTTTTACAAATATGTCTACTCTTCAGCTAGATTTCATACTCCTTGAAGGAATAGATGGTTTCAGATGTCATTGTAATACAATATAATGCAATACAATATGGAATACAATTGTAATACAATACAATATGGAATACAATTTCCACGTAACAGAGGCATAAGAAATATTTATTTTGTTGACTAATCCTGATTTCCCCCAGCTAGTATTGCCTCCTCTAAGAAATTACCTTGTCATTACTTTTTATTTGTTTTATATATACTTTTATGTATATGTGTTGTTTTCTTAGATAGAGTATAAATCCCCTGAGGGAAGAGGCTATCCTATATTTCTATTTGTGTCCCCTGCTATGGGGGTGGGTGAGGTTGGTGAATAACTTGAGCTTGGAAGTTCTGAGATGCAATGGGCTAAGCCTATTGAGTATCTTCCCTAAGTGCAGTATCTGTACATTGAGGTCCTGAAAATGGGCACGTTTTTGTATATTTGCATGGATATATGCATGGATATATACATGTGTATATATATATACATGTGTATGTAGGTATACATATTTATGTATTTATATGTATATGAATATATATATACACACATATATGTATATACTCAATAGACGTAGCTACTTCATCTCAAAATATACCTATGTAGGTAAGTATATACATGCATGTGTTTATGTTTATATGTACAATATACAAATATATATACATGAAATTATATGTGTATATACATATGTGTACATGTGCATATATATGTATACTTTTTCTTAAAGACTTAATATACATTATTGTTTTGCTGTACCTATTTTTATTTTTTTATTTTTTTTAGTAGGAAAAAATGTAAATTCCTTTATTGTTTAAAAAAAAAAACAGGGAGAGGTGAGGAAAGACACACGCATGACCTGATAGCAGTTCGTGTGGGAGTTCTAGTTGACTGCAAGTTCAATATGAATCTAAGACTGATCTGGCTGCCAGAAAACCTAAAGCAATTCTATTCTGCAGTAACAAAGCATCCAGAAGGAGGGAGGTGCTACTGCCATGGTGCTCTCTCTTAGTTGGATAATTCTGAACTCTTTCTTTTAATTCCAAGTGCCACTTTTTAGATAAGGACTCTCTTTTTTTTTTATTTAAACAAATGCTTTATTAACTTCTGTTTTACATCATTCATTTCCTCCAGATTTTGAGTTACAATCATTTTCCCCCCATTATTCCCCTACCCAACCTCCCAGAACAGTAATCCCACAAGATATCGCTTCCTCCAATCTGCTCCCTCCCATACCTTCTCCCATACCCCCATCGACTTTTCCATTAGAGGAAGGTGAGTCTTTGCATCCCAATGCCTGCACATCTTATCTCCCTATTACAAGCAAAAGAGTATTAATAATAGTATTTATATATATTTGAAACATTTAATCTTAAGACCTTGAATTTCAGATCCATTTCCTTCCTCCCTTGTCACCCATTCCCTCTGGGGAGATAAGTAATTCAGTATATGTTGTACATGTCTAGCTATGCAAAACATTATCATAGTAGATATATTGTACAAGGCTGCTTATAATTCCCTCCCACTCATCCCACCCCCCACCTGGTCCATTCCCCACTTGATCCTGTCCCTCTTCCATAGTGGGTACCTCCAACCTCCCCTCCCCCCAAGGATGCCCTCCCATCCATCATCCCTCCTCTCCTCCCCCTTCCCCCCATTCTGCTGTAGGTTGAGATGTCCCACCTAGTATGTATGTCATTCTCTCCCTGAACCAAATTCAATGAAAATGTGGTTTTGCCTTTTTGCCTTCCTATTTTTCCCCTCCCCTGCAATCACTTCCCCCGCTTCCTCTACATGAGATAGTTTACCCCACCCTGTCTCTCCCCATCTCCTCCTGCCACTTTCCTCTCTCACCTCACAACTTCACCCCTTGAGTATCCTCCCTTCCCAACAAATTCAACCTATGCCCTCTATCCATATGTAACTGTAACCATATACACACACATTCACATATGTATTCACATGACCATATACCCTTCCATTATTTTCAGAGTGAGAAAGATTTCCTCAGTCACAGTTATTGTTTTTCCATTTAGGAGTGTAAATAGTTCAACTTTGATAAGTTCATTTTGATTTCTTTTCCCTGATTACCTTCTCAGGCATCTCTTGCTTCTTGGGTCTGGATGTCAAATTTTTCTATTCAATTCTGGTTTTTTCCTCAAGAGTGCTTGAAAGTCCTCTATTCCACTGAATGACCATATTTTTCCCTGAAACAAAATACTCAGTTTTTCTGGGTAGTTGACCCTTAGGTTCATTCCCAGCTCTTTTGCCCTCTGGAATATCATATTCCATGCCCTTCCATCCCTCAGTGTAGAAGCTGCCAGGTCCTGGGCTATTCTGATTGTGTTTCCACAATATTGAAATTGTTTCTTCCTGGCTGCTTGTAGTATTTTCTCCCTGATCTGGGGATTCTGGAACCTGGCTATAATATTCCTGGGAGTTTTCTTTTTGGGATCTTTTTCAGGAGGTGATCGGTGGATTCTTTCAACTCTATTTTGCCCTCTGGATCTAAAACATCAGGGCAGTTTTCCTTGAGAATTTCTTGAAGGTTGATTTCTAGGTTCTTTCTTTGATCATGGCTTTCAGGTAGTCCAATAATTTTTAAATTGTCTCTCCTGGATCTATTTTCCAGGTCAGTGGTTTTTCCCATGAGATATTTCACATTGCCTTCTAATCTTTCATTTGTTTGGATCTGCTTAACAGCATCTTGATTTCTCATAAAGTCATTAGCTTCCATTTGCTCCAGTCTAACTCTGAAGGAATGAATCTCCTCAGTGAACTTTTGAGATTCTTTTTCCATCTGGCAAATTCAACTTTTTAAGTCATTCTTCTCCTCATTGCCCTTTTGGGCCTCCTTTGCAATTTGAGTTAGTCTATTTTTTAAGTTGTTGTTTTCCTCAGTCAGACTGTTGACCCTCATTTCATACTTTTCCTGCATCCTTCTCATTTCTCTTTCCAATTTTTCCTCCACTTCTCTTATTTGATTTTTAAAGTCTTTCTTAAGGTCCTCTATGGCCTGCAACCCCCTCATGTTTTCCCCTGGGGCTTTTGGAGTAGGACTTCTGACCTCACAGTCCTCTTCCCGCTCCATGCTTCGACCCTCCTTGCCCCCAAAGTAGGAGTCTAAGGTTGCATTTGTCTGTTTAATTTGTTTCCTTTGCCTTGGCATGTTGCCACTTAATTACTTGACTTTTGGGCTTGTTGCCACACTATGGCTTTGCCGCCAGATAGGGGAATTTTCGTCCTGAACACGTGGGGCGGGGCAACTTCTGTTTCTGGCAAGCTGGAAACCCACCCATGACCTCCACCCCAGATCACAATCCAGATCCAGGGAGGTTAAAGCAAGAGTGATTACCCCCCAAGACTGATCACTGGATCTCCCTACAGTTCGCAGGCCAGGAGCTGGAGCTGCCTCTGAAAACTACAAAATGGTGTGTCTCCTCAGCAGCTTCTAGCCCCCAGGGGAGGAAGCCAAAGTGTTCCCCAAATACTGGTCCCAAAATCCATAGGGCACTAACCTCTCACTTTGTCCTAGGCATGTCTATGTTGATAATTCTGGAATTGCCACAGCTGCTGGTGTTCTGGGGTCCCTCCCACCGGCTGCTGACCCAGCTGCCCTGGGGCTAAGACTGCGACTCAGGCGGACCTGCCCTTGGCTCCCCACACACTGTCTGCTGCATGCTGCTGGCTCCCAGAGCGCTGTTCTGGTCCTTCCTGCAGGGCTGCTGGGCTGTCCTCAGCAGGAGGTTAGCTTCTCTGTGTCATTCTGTGGGTGCTGGGGCTCCAGAAGTTGTTCAGTGTCCCCTTTTACATAGTCTGGGGGCAGAGTGGCTTGGACGCGTTGTTTCTACTCCACCATCTTGGCTCCGCCTCCTGTACCTATTTTTATATCAAATATGTGTAGTGATCTTTCTTAGAGCAGTCTATACAGGCCTTCTTTGTACATGTAAAATTTTCTTAAGGTTTTCTTATATCTTAAATACTCGGTAACACTGTTTCTATAGTATACCCAAATATCTTTTACTTTTTTACTTTCCCTTAGTAGTAAAAATAAGGTCATAAAATTGAAATTCACTACTTAAATGTATACTTATCATCTTGTATTTATAATCCAAGTACATTCAGAATTATCACTTAATACTATGTTCAGTAATCATGCATCTCAGCCCTCCTCAGTTTTAAGAAAGAGAAACCTTTCAGAATGAATCATCCAGTGAAGAAAAATAAGAGATTCTTTCCTTGGCTAGTCTCATAGGCTTCCTAAGGATGTGGGTATCTCTGCAGACTCTATGGTTCAACTAAAATATGTAGCCTTTACATTATACCTGTCTAAATTTCTGAGTAGGAGAAATAAGAAAGTAAATAGGGGGATGGAACTCTCTTTCCCCACAGAGATTGAGTTCAGGCTAAATGGGTGAGGTGCCATTTTGCATAGGGTAGAGTCAACCATGTTTTACTAAGGCATTGAATATTCAAATTGTCAGATTCTTCTCCAGTGGTTCATGGTACTATCCAGAATGTTGCACTTTGAAAAACTCAGCTTACTCAGAACAAGTAGGTCAGAGACATTTTTGTCTCTCTATATGACATAATATCTAACCCTGACTAGGATCTTATCTTCCTGACTCTTCGACTCTGACTAGTTCTGAAGCCAGCTGCTTTCCCCAGATGATGTCACATCTAAAATGAACTATTGTGTATTTGCTCTCAGAGCCATCCACATTCTGGACTGATAGACATGGCACATTTAATAAAACAGGGTTTTAATCAATTTCTAAATGAATGATGATTTTTCTATTTTAATGGATCTGTGATCAATGTAAGCAGTTGATGCACACATAGCACACTATTACTTCATATTTATCTTGATATTTATATTTATCTATGATTGTTAGCTAAATTTTGCCCGGGAACTAAAAGAAGGGCATTGCTAAACATAGAATTTTCAACTTAGAAGGGATATAAAAGGCATCTACTTCAACCCCTATTGAATAACAATTCCCTCTACAATATATCTAATAAATTACCTGGAGCCCTGCTTGGTGTCATTGATCCTAACACCAATTTGGTGTCTCACTCATAATCTCAGTCTAATACCTAGACATCATTGTTATTATTATATATTGTCTATAGTGTGTAACCCATTACATCAGATTTCTTCTCTCCTTATTCATACGCACTTTAGGAAGTAGGCTCTTTTGATAATTTAAGGTTATGTGTCCAACCAATATTAGAAGGATAGCAGAAAGCTGAGAAACAATTTTTATAGCAAGTCTCTCTGCTAAAGCCTCATTCCCCAAATATATAGAGAACTGAGTCAAATTTATAATAATACAAAGTCATTTCCCAACTGATTAATTGTCAAATATATAAACAGGAAGTTTTCAAAAGAAGAAATCAACCTATATACAGCCATATGAAAAAAATGCTCTAAATCACTATTGATTAGAAAAATGTAAATTAAGAAGACTCTGAGGTACCACCTCACACCTATCAGATAAGCTGATGTGACAGAAAAGGAAAATGATAAATTTTGGAGGGCATATGGTAAAATTTGGACACTGATGGACAGTGATGGTGGAGTTGTAAACTGATCCAACCATTCTGGAGAACAATTTGGAATGCACCCAAAGTGATATAAAACTGTGCATACCCTTTGTTCCAGCAATATCACTGCTAGATCTATATTACAAAGAGATTTCCCTCCCACCCTCCAAAAAAGGAGGAAAATGGTTTATTTGTAAAAAAAAAAATATTTATAATGGCTCTTTTTTGTGGCAGCAAAGAATTGGAATTTGGGGGATGTATATCAATTGGGGAATGGCTAAACAAGTCATGGTGTATGACTATAATGAAATACTATTATGCTATAAGAAATGATGAGGAGGATGATCTCAGAAAAACCTGGAAAGATGTATATGAACTAATGTTGCATGAAGTGAGCAGGACCACGAGAACATTGTATACATTAACAGAAATATTTTCTGATGATCACCTGTGAATGACAGCTATTCTCAGCAGTACAATAATCCAAGACAATTCAAAGGACTCATGAGGAAAAATGCTATTCCCCTGTAGAGAATTAACTTATGGAATGTGAGAACAGATCGAAGCATACTTTACTTTTGTGAGTTTTTTTAAAGTATGACTAATATACGAATACGCTTATTAGGAATTGCAAATGTATAATCTATATCAAATTGCCATCACAAAGAAGAGTAATGGGATGGCAGGAAAGAATTTGGAAATGAAAATTTTTAAAAAGAATGTTAAAATTATTTTACATGTAATTGGGAAAATGAAATATTCAAAAATCTGAAGCAAAAAAAAAGAAAGATTAGGGGTGATAGGTAGCAAAGCTCCACATAAGTCTAGACCAAAATAAAAATATAGTAGAAGTTTTAAGTATTTGGCATCAAAAATCTGACAAACATCAAACCCTTCACAACATCACTTTGAGGTAGAAAGATCTGTTTCCCAACCCCTGACAAATATGGAAGAAAAGAGATACAAAGGATTTGGAAAAATACTTGGGAGAAAATTCATTGGATCAGAATTCTTGGTTGGCAAAATGATAGAGTAATGGTGAAATGTGGATATTGCTAAAGGGCAGAGGAAACCAACTAAAGTGTATCAAACTGATCCATGTATAAACTGACAAAATATGCATGAGCTTAATTAAAATATTTTATTAGCACACTCACTGCACCTTTCATTTTCATTCAGATACTCAGCAAAACAGTGTTATGAAAGATGAGTCCTATTATGTACCTAATTAAGCAAGTTAGCAGAAATGCCAGTTTTTATGAAAACGTATTTAGTTTCTCAAAGACAAAGTAGATAATGTTTGGTGCTGCAGAGGAACAACAAACAATAATATTTTACTTTCAAAGGCAAAGAAATTATAGTTATTTCTATGTTTAGGCAAAAGGCATCAATGTTCTTTAGGTTGGGTTTCTTTTTTCTTTCATCCAAACATAATAATAAAATGTTATCATTTAAATTTAAAAGTATCAGATTCAAAAAACATAAATGCTTATAAGAACCAGGCTATTTTTCTACTCTTTGCACATTTTCATATGAAATGTTCCACATTTTATAGTGTGATTTAAACAAACTGAATCTATTTTCTAAATAGGACATGCTTTTACAATCATCTTTTCATATAGATAAAATTTGAGCAGCTAAAAGTTTCATATCTGGAATTTAACCATAGCTAAGTTCCTAATTGTATAAAATGTACTCTCCAAATTAAAAAAATAAAAATAAACACCTTAAAAGGAATATGAACCGTCCTACATTCTCCCTTTGTAAACTTGAACATGTCACTTCACCACCAGTTTTCCTCATCTGTGAAATGAGAAGGTTGAACTGAGTGAGCTTTAAAGTCCCCTCCATCTCTCAATATTTGATTCTTTGATGAGAGAGTCAATAGATTGATAGTTATATTGTGACACTGGCACCATCCAGATGTTAAAAGAGACAGAGAAAAGCCTACAATTATTTGGGAGAGGTAGTTGTGGGGGAAGGGAAATCTATGGATATTTTATGTGAAGACAGGGAAGTATGAAAAGATTTCCACAGGATGAGGAAGCATGGAGGGATTAAAATCTGCCCTAGTATATAGAGGGCCTAAATAAGTGAGTTTACAGATTCATCTATGGATTATAGAAGCAGAGATATTTAACTGGAAGGGACATCAAAAACCATCTAGCTCCCCTCATTTGACAGATGAGGAAACAGAGACCAAGGGAAGTGACATGCCCAAGTTTGCTTTAGAAAGGCCAATGTCATTCATTGAATTCCTGGTCATTTCCAATTGTTCTTAACTTGTCTTGCTACTCAACTTCAGTGATTCTGGGAGTGGGGGGTGGGGAGAGAGAGAGAGAGAGAGAGAGAGAGAGAGAGAGAGAGAGAGAGAGAGAGAGAGAGATTGACAACTTTACACAACTCTGCTTCAATTAAATCTAATTCATGTACAAGTCAGTACATCACCCTTGTGATGTCATTAGTCTTCTTCAAAAATGAAGGATGAACAACAAGTAGTAATTATCAGAGAGGAGATTTTAACCTTGTTCATCTAACTCCAGAGCTATTGCTCTTTCCATTGGAGTAAACATTTTCTTTTAAACAAGGATAAAGTGGTGTCTAGGTGGTGCAGTGAGTAGAGCTTCGGCTCTGGAGTCAGAAGGACCTGAGTTCAGATCCGGCCCCAGACACTTAACACACACACACACAAACAAAAACCTAGCCATGTGACCTTGGGCAAGTTACTTAACCCCAATTGCCCTCCCCCAAAAAATAAACAAGGATAAAGTATAACATATTTCTTCCATATTGATAATAAATTATATTGAACATCAAGGGTCTTCTAATTGTTCATTTGATGTAACACTCCTCTGTCTCCCTCTGTCTCCCTCTCTCATCTCTGTCTCTTTCTTACACCATCTCACTCCCTTTCTTTACATCTCTTTCTCTATATTTGTCCGTCTTTCCTTCTCTGTCTTTCTGCCTTTGTGTCACTTTCTCTCTATTTCTGTCTCTGTCTTTCTTTCTCTCTGTTTTTCTCTTTTTCTCTCTTTTCCCCCTGAATTTTATCAGTATAGGGAGTTCCCTCATAAAGAAAAATTTCTCTGCCAGTATAGACATTTTATTTATTCTGAATCACTACCTTCTAACGTTTTGATTATCAAACCAAAGTAAGGAAATCTAACTCAATGGAAGAAAATATAGAATTGTATCTTTGGGGGAAATTATTCTGTCTCTTAGTCAAATTATTTAATTATTATAGATACCTTAACACATCTGAATCTTATCAACCTCCCACACTTTTCCAAATAGTAAATACCTTATTGTACACTAAATCATAAATTGCTTTCATTTTCTGTTTTGGAAACTATCGTGAACAGCATGACACCCGGCACGGAGTGGGCTCCCAATAATGATTTGTTGATTTGATTTAATCAAGTAGGCAAAGTAGGACTGGCCTGGACAGTGTTAAGGGCTGTTTGCAGAGGTTGCTATCCATGGTCCTGCACTTTACCCTTGTGATTTGTGTAAAGCTTCTTTTCTTCAAGAAGTCAATAAATCCTGATTGCTGCCTGGCAGCCTGGTCTTTCTTCTGCTGTTGTTTTCTAGAAGGACACAGCTATGCTGTTTTTGAAGTTGTGTTTCAATTTATCTTTCTTTTTTCCTTATCTTTGTTTAGAGTTGGTCATCTCTTTTAGACTTTTCACATGACAAGCAATTTAAGTAATCTACTATCTTCTCTTGGCCATATTTGTCCACCTCTATCCATTTCAATTTTGAAATAGCTACTGCCACTGAAATCCTAACCCAATTTCTATGCTCTGTCATGGAGCTCATCTTGGTATTTTGAAAGCTTTGTTAGTAAAAATCTCTGGCATATATTATCAAGATGAAAAGGATTAAAATATCATTCAGACTAAGTCTGGAGAGGGTCATCAATGAAAAGTTAGTCATTTCAGGGACCCTGGAGCTATTAAAGACCATCGACTAAAAAGTGGAGTATTAAAAATCTTTGTCACACTAGTGAAATTGTAGATGTTTTGAAGCTTTGAAATAATTGTTCATATACTGAGCCCTCTGCCTAAGTGATCCAGCCTGTTATTTAACTGTCCCATGATTCACTGCTGCTTAATCTTATTAAAGAGACTCAGTTAACCAACAAACCCATGGTGTACAAGATTCTGTACTAAGCATGGCAACATTGGTTACTCACTCTGGCAATGTTTGGATCCGACATCCATTACAATATCTTGCACACCATGAACACCTAGTAAATAAAGATGTGGCAAGAACAAGGCTCACAATCACATAACCAAAAGGACTTAAGGACTTCCTCTTAACTCTGAAATTCAGTATTACTTTGATGCTACATTACTTGCCAGTTATTCCAAGAAGACATTTAGTTTAGTATTTTTAATTCTTCACCTCATTCTAGAATTAAGCAACATCTAAACTCTCATTCAAATATATTTCTTTAAAGTTGCCTACACAAGCTTTCTGACTTGGGACACTATTTTTAAATTGGGGTTTTTGGTGGCAATTTTCTGGACTCTCTCCCAGCTGTCTGTGTCATCTCCTCATTAAAAACCAAGTAGCAGCAACAACAACAACAAAAACAGCTTTCCCCAGATGACAGGAACTACTTGAGACTGATATTAGGAACAGCCTTTGTGCTGAGTAGAGATCAATACTTGTCAACTGTCTGTCAGTTTCATAGAGCCCACAAATTTTAAAACAAAACAAATATTCACATTACAATATTTCTAGATTTCAAGACAGTGATTACTGTTACCATTTGGCAAACTATTGTCTAATAATTATGGATATTATTGGGGTTCACTGAAGTAAATTCTAGCTGATTCTAGATTATGTGGTGATATGAAAATTTTCTGTGACCAAAAAATAAAATGCATGTAGGCATGTTCTTTGGACCTCAGAATATAGTTTACCTGGTGTGACTAGAAGTGGGTATTGCTATACAACATATTTCCTTGGGTATTTGGACCTTATGTATTTAAGCCAACCTTTAAACTTCAGAATTAATTCTTGATTGTTTCATAGGTACTCACTTCATTGTCAATTGTTTATCAATTTTCATTAATTCCATGTTCACCGTGACTCTCTATACCTTCTTTTCTTTTCCTAGTAACTTGTGAGTGAATAAAAAAGATACCATGAATTTGTCAAAAACAGATCACACCAGACTAACCTTGCCATGATTATTAGACTACTATATTGGGGGAATGATATTTGCTATCATTTATACAGTACTTTTAATCTGAAAAATGTTTTACATATATTATCTCATTTGATTATTATAATAGCAATGTGTATAAGACATGATAGGTGGTACAAAATATATAACACTTGTGTTGGGATTGGGAAGACCTGTATTCAAATCCTTCCTCAGTCACTTATTAACTCTGTGGCTTTGGGCAAGTCATAGAACCTCTTGATATCAGTTTCTTTGTCAGTCAATTGAGGTGAAGAATAATACTTACCTAAAAGGGTTGTTGTATCAAGTGAGATATTCACAAAGTGCTTTGTATTTGTTAAAACACTATATAAATGCTAACTACTACGATCATTAATGCTTTTTTTACAAATCAGTAAACTGAGACTCAGAAAGGTGAATGATCTGACTATATCCACAAAATTAATATGTATCTGAAGTAGATTCCTGACTCTGACAACAGCACTCGAGTCCCCATATCATGCTGCCTCTCACATATAACATATTAATAGTATACCGGATTTTAGCAAGGGTTTTTGGCAAAATCTAGGTAGTTATGCTTGTAGACAAGCTGGGGATGTGTAAGCTGCATGGTAGTACAGTTATGTGGCCTTGGAACTGATTGAATGCTTAGGCTCAAAATATAATTATTAAGGAGTTGATGTCAATGTGAAGAGAGGTTTCTGGTAGAGTATCCTAGGGACCTATGCTTAGCATCATGCCATAAATTATTTTGCAATGTCTTTGATAAAGCATAGGTTATATGTTTATCAAATTTTCAGATGACAGAAAACTAAAAGGAATAGTTAATACATTAGATGATGAGGTAAGGATCAAAATATATCATGATAGATTGTAGCAATCAGCTGAATCTACCAATATGAAAAGTAAAGGAGGATAAACATAAAGTTCAAATCATATTTATAAGTAAAGGTTAATAATAATAACAATAACAATAATAATAATAACAGCTAACTTTTATATTGTGCTATGGTGCATCTAGGTGGTACAATGGATAGAGTTCCAGGCCTGAAATCAGGAAGCTTCATCTTCCTGAGGTCAAATCTGGCCTTAAACACTTACTAGATGTGTGACCCTGGGCAAAACACTTAATCCTCTTTGCCTCAGTTTCCTCAAATGTAAAATGAACTAGAGAAAGAAATGGCAAACCATTCCTCTATCTTTGCCAAGAAAACTCTACATGGGGTCATGAGGAGCCAGACAGACACTACTGACCACCACCAATAATACAGTGCTATTAAGTTTGTAAGGTAGTTTATCTCATTTTATCCTCACACCAACTTTGGACAGTACATGATATTATTATCTTTGTCTTACTTATAAGGCAATTGAGGCAGAGAGAAGATAAATGACTTAGCCAGGGTCACATGGCTAGAAGGTGTCTGAAATAAGATTTAAACTAAGATCTTCTTCACTCCAACGCCAACACTCCTTCTCCACTGTACCACCTGGTGCCTAGGATGGGCAAAGCAAACTGAACAATAGATGTTTTTTTAATGACAGAAATTAAGGGAGGGGCAGTTTAGTGGGATTCTTGGAACAAATGTATTAAAATTATTAACAGTTTTTTTTTAAATACTTGCTAGGTGCAGCTAGGTGGCATAGTGAGTAGAGCACCAGCCCCGGAGTCAGGAGGACATGAGTCCAAATCTGGCCTCAGACACATGATACTTACTAGCTATGTGACCTTGGGCAAGTCACTTAAACCCAATTGCCTTGCCTTCACCTCTCCAAAAAGAAAAATACTTGCTATTCTAGGCTTAGTAAAAGAGACAGAGCATGTATAATAAGGAAAATAATACCTACTATTCTTGCCTTCAGAGGGCAGAAGTGAGAACAATGGATACAACTTGTATAGAAAAAGATTTTCATTGAAGTGTAAGGAAAAACTTACTAAAAACTCAAGCTAACCAAATGTGGAAAGAATTGTGTCAGAAATAATAGGATCTTCTTCATTATAAGTCTTCAAACAAAAGCTTGCTATTTAGTATGTTATATGATGATGAACTGGATTAGATGCCCATTGAGTTCATTTCTAACTGAGATTTTATGAATATTATATCCCACCTTTTAACTCATGGGCAGTAATTTAACTGCCAATCAAATAACTACTATAGAAGATCTAGAGATAGCAATAGACATCATTCTAATATGAGGTACAATGTGCTATGGCAAGCAAGGAATGTAATGCAGTTTTAGACTATTGACAGAGGTATACTCTCCAAGAATGAAGAGGTGGCAGTGCTTTCATGCTTTGCCTTGGCCACAACACATCTGGAATGCTACATTCAGGTCTTAGCGCTGCATTTTGGGAAGGATATTGACAAGCTGGAAAGCATACTGAGGAGAGCAACAAGAATTGTGAGGGACCTCAAGTTCATGCTATACTACGATAAAATTAAGGAACTGAGCATGTTTGACCTCTATAATAGAAGATATGGTTGCTGTGGAGAGAAAGATAGATAGCAGTGTTCAAGTTCCTTCTTAAAAATAAATTGTACTTGTTCTTTTTCAATCAAAAACAGTGTCAATACATGTCAAGCACTGTGCTACAGAGGTGGAGGCAGAAGCAGGAACAATGGGTACACCTTCCAAATAGGGCAGTTGAAGCCTGGAGCCAGAAAAAGCTTCTGAACCGTTAGAGCTATCTTAAAACAGGAGCTGCCTCTCATGCTAGTGGTTTCCAAGTTTCTCAAGCAAAGTCTGGATGACCACTTCTCAGGTGTGTTATCAGTAAGATTCTCTTTCATAAAAAATTTAGAATAGATAGTATCTGAGGTCCCTTGTACCTGTGACATTCAACAATTCTTTAATTCTTTTTTTTTTCTTACAAACCTCACCAAACTAAAGGGACCATAATATATAGCCCATTTAGATGACAGTCAGATGTATCTATATGACCCCAGAGAGACATGTAACTAGATAAAAAATCAAGTTCCCAAAAGCAATACAGGGTATTGATTCTAGCATGTAAGCACATGAACATGACAGAACAAAGTCATCTTATCAATAAAATATTTTTCCTCTAGTGCCCTGGAAAGTAATTTAATATTTTCAGACAGCATCCTTAGTGTAAAGAATGTCTGATCTTGTCATATCTCTTGCAATTTTGTTCTTTGTAGGGGCCCATAGCTTGTGGGACCTTGAGTTTTCTCTTTCTTTTTTTTTTTAACTAAGAAACTTTATTTACTAATGTTGTCAGTTATGATTAATGAAGTATTCATCACCTGAGGCCATATTCTCCCAGAAGACATCCATATGAAATTATAGGGAAAGGCCATGTTGATTTTACAATATGCATTATCATTAACACAGAGATCCTTCCAGGTTACAATTTGTTTGAATTAAATGGCATGGGATAAAATGGGAAGCTTTGAGCTTGCCAAGATGCAAAACACTTGTAGGAGTCACTCAGGATGATTCCAGAAGCTGTCATATTATCTCCATCAGACCCAAAGCAGAAATAACACCAGAGGATAGTGAAACTGGAAACATGGAGAATAGTTAATATGGCATTTCCAGACTCAAATATGCATCTTGCTATTAACATTTAATGTGGAGTGGAACTATAAATGTAAAACCACTGGCATCATTGTTTGGGCATTATCTTTCCCGGAGTTAGGATACTTTTCTGCATTTTGTAGCATTTATTACAGTTACATGCATTACTTTTGGGGGGAAGGGAGGGTTATGACCATTTCTTTCTTGAACGTATGGCAGCCTATAATTTAAAGACTCATTGTTGTCAGACAGCATTCATTTATTGTTGGAATTACATCTATCATTGACAAAACTTTGAAAAAAAATCTAGTGAATGTGCTAGTCATTCAAGGATTTTGATGGACAAAACAATATAAATTATTTAGAAAACTATGTTTTGACCCTGGTTGATTTGAAAATTTTCAATTCTTGCTTTAAATAAAATTTATGCTCTCAAAGTCATTTATTTACAAGGAAGGCACTGTTCTAGCCTATTGCAATCTTTTGCATTCAGATTTGGTCATCTAGAATGTATCAGGACTGGAAAAACTTAGACCAATTAGTTTATCAGTAAATATAATGGAAATTTATTCAGCGTGGGGGGATTAGAGTTTGGGACAGTATGCAGTATTTTCAGAAAAGAATTCTGGGGAGGGAGAGGTGAAAGAGGATTCTTATAGGTTTTAGTCATGGGGAACAGGAGGGAGTATAGTCAGGATACATTAAAAAAAAAGCCCAACTGCAGGAGGGAGTGTTGCCAAAGTATTCTTGGGATTATCTTTGTTTAGGAACAGGAGTTGAGGAATCTTGAGTGGGTGGGAAGGGCATTATAAACTACTGCTCAGAACAGAAATTTCCAGGATTGACCTTGAAAGTAGGGAGAGAAGTTTGTAACATCTACAAACTGCTAATCAGAACAGGGCAGGGGCCCAGAGATTCCCAGGGATTGACAAATGTTCTCTATCTCTCCCAGCTTGGATTCATCTGTAAATCTGTTGACCATACAATCTATGCCTTTATCTAAACCACAAATAAAAATGTTAGCAAAGGGTCAAGGGTATTCCACTAGAAATCTCTTGTGACATTGTTAATGAACTGCTATGTTAATGGACAAGTTAATAACTACTCTTAGAACCTGGGCATCCAACCCTTTCTGAATTTATCTTATTATGTTGTCATCTAATACTTATTTCTTCATCTTCTCCACATAATTATGTGAGATTCTTGTAAAATCTAGGTAAATCATTTCCTAACAATTATTTCACAACAGGAAATGAGGTCATTCTGACATAGACTCTTTTTCATGAAGTCATACTGACTTCTTGTCATCATTTTCCCCTTTCTAGATGTCTAATCATCTTTTTCATGATCAATTCTAGAATTGCCCTGAAATTTAAGTCAACCACACAGTTGAGTTATTATACAGTCTAGTCATTATACACTCTATCATATATTCTATTCTCTCTTTAATTCATGACAACCATTAAACAATTGTTTATTTCTAATCTTGTTTCACATATCCCATTTTCCATGATACTTCAGTTCTCCCTCATAATGGTTGAACAATCACATCTCCCAGTTCTTTCAGAAAATAAGGATGTAGTTCATATGGTATGGGATGCCATTAGTAATAAAAGAAAGGTGAGATAAGGGTCTAAAATAGAGTTGGTGTAAGAATAGACTGATGGGACTAGATATGAGTCACTGTCTAACTGAAAGAACTTTGTAACTAATTGGATATGGAGGTGAGGAAAGAGGTGAGAGAAAAAAGTCAAAGATAATAATCATAGCTATTGTTTATGTAACAACATAAGTATTGCAAAGCATTTAACAAATGTTGTCTCATTTGATCCTCATAACAATTTTGGCAGATGGGTGCTATTCTTATCCTTGTTATGCAAATGAGGAATCTCAGGCTGGAAGAGATTAAGTAACTAGCCCAGTATCACACAGTTAATACGTATTTGTGGTAAGATTTGAATTGAGGTTTTCCTGACTCCAGGTTTTGTACTCTATCCACTATATCTTCTAGCTGCCTAAACTAAGAGGTTACCAACCTGGGTGACTAGGATTATGGTGTTATCATCAAGAGAAATAGATTAGTTAGGGAGAGAGGCACATTGTAGGAAAAGGATGATTTTAGTTTTAGATTGTTAGTTTGAGGAGCTAATAAGACTCGTAGATGGAGATAGCTCCCAAGAGCCTCCTATGGGGACAGAGAACATTTGGGGACTGCTTTAGATGTCATATTTCCAAGATGTTCTTGTGCTATTCCAAACAGGAGACAGAATAGGTCCATTCAATACAGGCATCTTTGTATACTACCCCCTGATTTCTGTCATCACTGCAAAGTGTGGGCCATAGAAGGGTTACAGAGTTTTACTCTATCTCTAAAGAGACAAGAAACAGAAACAAACTCACCAGATATTACATTATGAAAGATGAAAATATTAGGATAGCACATTCAATAGAGAGTTTGCAATTTGCCCACTTTCAATGAGGGAACTAATTCACACTATTAATAATAATTTGTAAGAATTAGAGATTCTCCGGAAGACTTAATTTCCAATAGTCCTTCATGCTAAGAAGTCATTTTTGAAGGTTGTACATGACCCCCTAACTTAGTGATGTCATTAAGAAAGTACTCTGGTGAGGAGAATCTAAAAGGAAGGAAATTTAAAAGTGAAGCTGTCTTGGATGCAGACATTCCTCTGCTAGTCATACACTTGAAAGAACTCAAAGGTAAAAAAGAAAAGTCCACATACACTAAAGAATTTTAGGAGTACTTGTAATGTCCAAGAACTGGGGACACATTTTATGTCCATCATTAGGCAATGGTGAAAGAAATTATGTAATGGGAATGAAATGGAGCATTACTGCACTGTAAGAAATGGCAAATATAAGGAATAAAAAGGCCAGGAAGTGACATGAATTGATGCAAAGTGAAGTAAGCAGATCCAGGTAAACAATATACATGACTATGGCGATATATATTTAAAAATTCAAAATATAAATTGAACATTAACTATACTAACCAAAAACGATCCCAAAGATGAGGTGTAAAATATACAAACATCCCTTTTCTGAAGAGGTGAGGGACTATAGGTATAGAACACTGTTGAATGTGGAGATGAATTGATATATTGGTAGATTTTGCTGAACTGCTTTCCCTTTTCTCTTTCTTTTTCATTTGCTATAAGACTAACAGTGTTCTGTGCTATCTTCCTCCTTTAAAATAGAAGTTCCTTTAGAGGAGGGACTCTCCTGCCTCTATTTATATCCTCAGTGCTGAGAATGGTGCCTACTTGATAAATGCTCTAACTAGAAGAGATGGCTCTTTGAATGGGTTAGGACAGTGTATATACTAGGAAATGAAGGTGATGTCAAAGAAAAAAAGGTATTATCATTATTATTTTAAATTTGGTGCTTAAATGTTGGCAAGAGAGAGCTTTAATATGAGTAGAGAGAAAAAAAAAGAACAAAAGGGGATGATACACCTGTATCGTGGGCATATTAGCCTAATAAGTCTAGATGTGGGAAGGAACTCAAAAACATTGAATCTAACCCCCTCATCTTACAGATGTTGAAACTGAGGCCCAAAGAGATTAAGCAATATGCCCAAGGTCACTGGGGTAATAAGTGTAACAGGTGGGATTGGAACCCAGTTGTCAGACTCTAAAGACCATATTCTTTCCACTGTATAACACTGTCTTCTAGAATCACAACATCTTTATCTGTATCATGGTAATGATTATAACGCTGAAGCGAAAAATTTCAATCTCTCTATAGCCTTCCTCAATCGATCTAGGTGGTGTAGGAGAAAGAGTACTGATGAATTTAGAGGCAAAAAAAACCTGAGTTCTAATTTTGCCTCAAACACTATCTGTATAATTCTGGATAAGTCACATAATCTTTTTGAGTTTCCATTCCCTCATCTATAACTTAAGGAGTTTGGAGAATCATAAAATACAATATTTTTAAGAATCCACCTCTTGGCAATGTGAATATACCCTCTCACAATGCTGGAGAGATAGATGGATTGGAAAGGAAGTAGTTTAACACTCTTTGAGAGCTACAGGAGCCATGTGACACTTTTCAGTATTAGTCCAGAATCTGTTCTGTTTGATCCCTTTCCTTACTGTTTATATTGTTTCATGGCTTAAGTGATTTCTTCTATAGATTTACATATTTTGGTTTGCTTTATCAAAGAATAACAAAACAGATAGTGACTTATGGGATGAATAGTTATCACAAGTGATAACTAATATCCTAATAAGTCACACTGAATTGGGGGAGATATAGCTGTGACCACAGCATCTAGGTGTCAGAATTGATAATTGTATTACCCTGGGCAAGTCACATAACCTCTCTTTGGCTCAGAATAGAACCTACCTTTCAAGGTTGTTGTGAGGATGAAATGAGAAAATGTTGAAAAACCCTATTTTAAAGTACATTAAATAAACACTAGGTGTTATCATTATCATCATCATAAACCAAGTAATGCTACAAATAGGTTAAGTAAAGATTTATTTTGCTACTATTTCTCATTGCTAGTTTCTTATAATGAGCCATGTCCCACTTCTCCATAGTCTGTTCACATACCTATGAAGGGAAGGAAAGGAAAAGGAAAGGAGCTGCTTCTGTTGTTATTAGCATCACTGACTGGAAGCTAATTAATTTTGCTAAGACCACAAGAGGTGTTACAGAATTTGCCAAAGATTATCTGAGGAGAGTTATCACAGTAAATAAACTTGTCCCTTTTGTAAGAAAAGTTATTGTTTATGGATGATCAAAAAGATTGGTACTATCTGAGGCCACTTATTCCCCAAACAAAGTCAGTGCAATAAGTCAGCTGTTTGTGCCTTATGTCTTCACATCATTAAAGTGAAATACAAATACAAAAAAACCACAGCACTTCTGCAGTATGATTAGTAGATTATGTCATTCTGAGGTCATATTTTCTGAGGACAATGTTTTCTTATGGGTGATAGCTACCAAAGAGAGTGAGACTCTCATGTACCATGCAGAACACCATCTGATGACAAATATATTTATTCTGATTTTAATTTCCCACTGATTCTGAAACTAGTGACCTCTGTACTTACATGTTTTCAGTGGTTGCACTATTTTCTGCAGGCAGGACAAATTACAAGGCAATCATGTTTGAAAACTAAAATCTGTAAAAGCATATACCTCTTCATTTTAATTGTAACACAATAGCACTTTATGACATTAACTTCAGGATTGGCTTTAGAAATCTCTCCTGGTATTGATGATTACCTCACTACCCTTAAATTTGGAAATAATCAACATCTCCTGGCAAACCAAGGATTAAAGAAACTGCTCCTCAATTTCTGTGAACTCTACTTAAGATTTAACTCCTGAATAATGGAATTGCCATACCCTTTTTTGTCCCCACCAGGTTATAACATACAAGTAAAGAGTAGAATTAGTTCCAAATATATCCATTTGCCTAACACATTTAGCTCCCATGCTAAATCCTTTGAACTATATACCTTTTATCTTAATTGGAATAAGTAATTACTTCTACACATACTAACATTTTCTAGATCTTAAGTTTAAAAGGTGAAGGAAATCTTGTTAGTTTCCAGTAATGGGGTCTAAGATGCTAGTGTAACTTTAATAGTTTGAGAAGAAATACTTAAGGACTCAGAAATAATAGAAACCTGCCATGGAAAATAGAAGTTTTATCTGAACTTTGGCAGCCTGCTACGTGTAGCTGGGCTGTAAGATTTTGATTACCATAGTTGAATGGATTTAACTTTCAGATATTTGTGTTTTGATGCTTATCATTAATTACAGACTATACTGTAGTAAGCCTGGTATCATTTCAAATCCATTAGAGAAACCTAAATAGAATTTGTAAAGATATTGAATACTATTATTATTATGTTTTATTGCCTCTGGCCCTCACCTGCCTAGGAGAACAGCATGACACAAGGCATCTGGCCTTTTTTTTTGTCCTGCCTTTCCCACTGCCATAAACCCTAGTACTCTTTTACGTAGATTGGCTCTGAGAACCAGTCTGGATTTGTGAAAGTTTACATCCATTATAACACCAGACTTCAGAAATTACTAGTTGCCATCTAGTCCCCAGGTACTACTTAAGAGAGGGAATCTCCAAAGAGCACAGTTCCTGGCACATATAAAATTCCTAATACATGTTTATTGATTTAATGATTAGCAACACTAACCTAACATTTTATTTAGAAATCTGGCTCTGATTTATTCTACAAGTTTCTGCCTACTCAATGTGCCTGCCTATCTTTAACTGATACATGATTTCAATGATCCAAATATTTCCCTCATTGGGGTAGATTGCAACATACCCACATGTCATAGATTGAACATTTTCTTCTATGCAATACAGCTCACTCTAGTCTGATAATTCAGGTACAATTCACTGTCCCTCTGTTCTGTCTCAATACATATATACTAGTGGTTTTATTTAGTAAACTACTTATACATCTACATGTCATAATGTGGTAAATAGCTCTTTTTCAACCACTGTGTTTTTTATTGTTTTTTTTTCCCTCTGTGAATTTCTAGGTCTTCTATTTTTAGTAGTTGTGGATCTTAATGAGGAAGCTGTATTATATTATGGGGACTTAATAAAACCAACAGAAAGTCATTGGCAAGCAGCAAAATCTGGAAAACTTTAATGTTAGTAGAGTCATTTTCTATTCCCACTCTACAGGATACCTTCCATGAGAAAGGAAAACATGTTTGGTGACCATATTTCCTTATCTGATGCTTAGCTTGGTGTTAGTAATCAGAAATCACTGAACAAAGTTCAATATGGTTTCATATATCAAGCAATCTTACATAAATTTCACCTATTTTAGAAGCGAACATTTAATAGTGCCTTTTGTCCTACCAATTCAAATATTTTAAGCTATGTTTAACAAAGTAATAACATAATAGGAACTTGTTTCTCCTGCACATTTTAGTCAATTATGGGACTATGTGGTCTGCTTTTGGAAGTTATCTTTGAAAGCCTATCTGTAATCTTCATTGATGTGGGTGTGGAACATTCACAAAGATTTTATAGAGATAAGAAAGGCATGTAAACTAAGTAATAGTTCCTGAGATCTTTTCAATATTATTTTCCATTATGCTTTAAATTCTTTTGAAATTTATCCCTTCCCCAATTTAAGATGTCCAAGTGTTCTTAAAATTATATGCAGCCAGTGTTTCTTCTGTGTATATTTGGTATGGTTCAGTCACTCTTTGTGACTTCATCTTCCATAGTGCCTTGTCCACTCTTTATCTAACAATTTAAAACTGAGTTATCAGAATCCAAATGAAGTGATTTTACCAACACTGAGGATGAAAACATATTGGCAAATCTATTCACTTTTGCATCTATTTGTTGTTCTCTTTTGATCTTCATTTATAAAGGGCATTGGAAAACTCTGGTTTAGTTTATTTTACACAAATTCAGCAAGCTGTTTTCTTTAACCTTCCACTGCTTCTTATAGTTTTTTGAGGTAGCTCTAAGATCTTGTTTTATTTTCCTCTATGATTTTTTTCACTTAAAATATGAGTTTGATGAACAAACATGAACATTTCTATTGAAAAATAACAGAAAAAGAGGATTATAAATGAAACATTGAATCTCTTTGACATATATATTGCTTCATTTTTTTCAAGAATATATTCATTTTAATGTGGTAGTACCAACACTGCCCTACTGGTCTATGTTTCCTTCTTCTCTCTAATATCTCTTATATAGTTTTGTATTTAATTGACACTCTTCTCTCTTTTTTGTTTCTCTGTCATTAACTCCCTACTAATGTCCATAATATTTCCCCAAAGGTAAAAGCAGGTCTTCAAGTTGGAAGAGAAGAGTAAGTTGATTCTACAATAGGCTTATCTATGGTATGATTGATCGGAAAAGGATTCCATATTTTATAGCCCCCCACTATACCTTTTAAGTTCTCATTATTTCCAAACTCTGCTTGCAGGTTATGATTAATAGTCCTTTTATCCATTATGACTCTTCTTTGGACTTATGTTCTCTCTCTCTGACCCTAAATATACAATCCTATGATCTTATTTAATTATATATATATATATATATATATATATATATATATATATATATACACACATATATACATACACATATATATATACACACATATATAATTATAACACTTCTTTAATATTATATATTTGGCTGGGTCCTGTAATAATAATGTAATGAATATATATAATGTATATATAATTATATATACATATATAATTAAATAAGATCATAGGATTGTATATTTAGGTTCAGAAGGACTCATTAATGAAATCTAATCTAACCCCTTGTTTTCCAGGAAGCTGAGCCACATAAAAGTAAAATGACTTCCCCAAGTTCACACAGCGAGTAACTGTTGCGGTGACATTTGAACCTATGTCTTTCTGATTACAAGTACAATGCCTATCTACTATGTCAGGTTGCTATTATCAGGGTTGAACTGTTTTTTTTTTCTTTTTAACTACTACTAGTACTGCTACTATTAGTACTAGTACTACTACTACTACTTATTTTCATCCTAGTCAGCTGTCTTCCTCTTCAATGCATCTTATATCAATAAAGCCATAGATCTAGATAGCATTAAATTTTTCCATCAAATCCCCTCCATCCTTAATATCTTCTGTACAGTTTTTTGATATAAACATAGGTCTTTGATTCGAGCCAAGTCTAGTATGCATTAGAGAAAAACCTTGGAGCAACTTCTTCTTGGCTGTGAGGTCAGCTCTTTATTAACTCTACTATACAGCCTCTGTGTTACATATAATGTTCATCTGAGATCTTAATGAGGAGAGAATATCCGTGGAAAGTTCAGTAGATTGTATGCCCTTTGCTGATTTCTGATATTTGTAGAATTCTGATGAATTTATAAAGTAGCACTTAAATATTCAAATGAATCTGTAATCTCCTCAATGTAGGTATTCTCTGCATCAATATCAGTTCCAAACCCCTGTCTCTGCCTAGCCTATACAACTCTCGTTCATATTCCCATAAGTTCAGTACAAGAAATCTGCCCATTGTATTGGGGGCCTTTTTAAAATTTTATCTTGACATTAAGAGAGTCACTGATGAATAAGCAAATGCTTCATTGATATTATTTACTTATCCATCAATGATTTCTCTTTCTAGCCATGTCCCCAATCCATCATTTTTACATATACAATTATAGGCTGACAATATTTTATCCTATTAGTCCTTTATAATTTACTTTTTTTTAAAACATATAACACTTGAATCATATCCATGGTGAATTTTTCCATTACTATCTGGATGATCCACAATCTCAATGCTTTGGAGACTGAAATGTTACTTGACTTGAATCCAGACAGAATATCAGATTAAAACTATGGGAATTTCTTTCAAGCAGAGCCTTATTTTTTTCTACAAAGGAACAATGTGATTTTTTCCTAGGGGATCCAGCCTAGTCTCATCCTCCTCTTCAATTTAGCATTACAGGACATAGCCAAATATGTAATATTAAAGAAGCATGATTTTCTTTTTGTGCCCAGAGGAACAAATTGCTAAACTTAGGAAATAAATATATTTTTTATTTTAAGAATCAAAATTATTTCTCCCATTTGGTTGTAAAAGTTGGCAAATATGAGGCCAATAAAGTCATCAGTTCTGGATTTAGGTGGAAATGTGTTTATTTTCCATTAATTGTGTTTCTGTTTACTCCCTGCTTTGGCTAAGGGGGAATAAGTACACATGAATACTTGCTTTTTACCTTTTGGCTTTCCCATAGAGTAACACAATAGCGGGAGAAATGATCAAAGAAGTAATTGGTTTGTTAGTCAAGCTTACTGGCTTTGATTTAACTGAGACAAATTAGTCAGATCATTGTGGTACCCTGAAAACATCTGCAGGGGAAAGAAAAATCAAAAATAGCGATAAACAGAATTGACTTCCTCCTGTTGGCACTTTTCATACAGCTGCACCCACTAAAAAAAAGAATGATTCACATTAAGTCACATTTTGGATTTTAAGTCTGAAGGCCTCATAAAAAAAGTGTGATTTTTTTCAGCAACCATCTCTTCTATCCAGCTGTTGCTGTAGAGTTGAACTATGAATCTGGTATTTGCTTATAAGACAAATAGACAAATAACAAGGGATATGTATATTCTAAGCTAAAACAACAGATCTTAATCTTGCAGTTTCTCATTTGATCTGATCTATAGGACAAAAGTGAGTTTTGTATTAGCAAGTATAACTCTTATGAATCAGTGGACCACAGATTCAGATTTGGAAGACACCTGAAAGGCCATCCAGTTAATCCTTTCATTTATAAACAAGGAAACTGAAGCCTGGAAAAGTTAGATGAATTGCCTAATTTAATACAGATAGTACATGGCAAAGCTAATATTAAAAACTATGATTCCAAGCCTGAGTACGTTCCACCACTCCAGCATGTCTCAGCAATTACCTTGCCACAAAGGACCCAGGTAATATTTAGAGAGTCTTTCCTTGACCAAAGCCTAAATCTTGGAAACCTGAAAATTCTTTACAATGGATGGCCTAGTAAGATGACATTAACTTTGAACTTTTAAGCATATTAGATCACCCCTTTTGGAGTTTTCTTGGCAAAGATACTGGTATATTTTGGCACTTCCTTCCTAATTCATTTTACATATGGGAAACCGAGGCAGACAGGATTATATGACTCTCCATGGGTTACATCACTACTAAGTGTCTGAGACAAGATTTGAACTAAGGAAGATGAGTCTTACTGCTTCTAGACCCAACCCTCCATCCACTATGCCACCTAGTTGCCCACAATAATGATGTTTTATTATAAAGAAAGAAGACTAAAGGGGGGTGGAGTCAAGATGGCAGAGCAGAAATAGCACTTCAATGGGGCTGCACCTCCCACCACTTCCAAATTTATGTAAAAGGGGAGTCTGAACAAACTCTGGAGCTACAGAACCCACAAAATGACACAGTGAAGCTAACCTTCCACTGAGGACAGCCCAGCAGCCCAGAAGGGAGTGGCCAGCACAGCCCTCTGGGAGCCAATACCAGGACCCTGTGAGTCAGAGGTTTTAGCCCCAGCACAGCCAGAGCAGCAGCCAGCTGGAAGGACTCCAGAACACCAGCATCTGTGGAGTTTCCAGAATTACCAACACATAGATACCATGGACAAAGTGAGTGGTCAGTGCACTATGGACTTTGTGACCAGTATTTGAGAGTCATCAGCCTCTTTCCATGGGAGTGAGAAGCCTCTAAGATGGAGCAGCTTGTTCCACATTGCAGCTTCAGCTCCTGGCCTGCAAACTGTAAGGGGATCCAGTGATCATTCTGAGGGGTAAGTACTCTTGCTTTAACCTTCTTGGATCTGGATTGCAGTCTGGGGTGGAGGTCTTGTGGTATGTGACCACCTTGCCAGAGCATGTGGGGATTTCAGAGAGGGCACCCAACTAATGCTGAGAAAACCCCAGCATTTGGTACAGAAGCTCACCTGGCTGGTGGCAGAGTCCTGCTCTGGCAACAAGCCCAAGACTCAAGCAATTGAGTGGCAACATGCCTAGGCAAAGGAAACAAAATAAACAGAAAAATTCAACATTAGACTCCGATTTTGGAGGCAAAGAGGATCAAAGCATGGAACAGGAGGAGGACTGGGAGGTCAAAACTCCTGCACCAAAAGCCCCAAATGAAAATACAAGCTGGTTACAGGCCACAGAGGACCTTTAGAAGGAGATAAGAGAAGTGGAGGAAAAATTGGGAAGAGAAATGAGAAGGATGCAGGAAAAGTATGAAATGAGAGTAAACAGCCAGACTGAGGAAAATAACACCTGAAAAAGTAGACTGACTCAAATGGCAAAAGAGGCTTGGGAAGGCAATGAGGAGAAGATGCCTTAAAAAGCCAAATTTGCAAGATGGAAAAAGAATCTCAAAAGCTCACTGAGGAGATTCATTCCTTCAGAATTAGACTGGAGCAAATGGAAGCTAGTGACTTTATGAGAAATCAAGATATTGTTAAACAGATCCAAGCAATTGAAAGAATAGAAGGCAATGTAAAATATCTCATGGGAAAACCACTGACCTGGAAAATAGATCCAGGAGAGATAATTTGAAAATTATTGGACTACCTGAAAGCCATGATCAAAGAAAGAACCTAGAAATCATCCTTCAAGAAATTCTCAAGGAAAATTGCCCTGATGTTTGAGACCCAGAGGGGGAAATAGAGGTCGAAAGAATCCATGGATCACCTCCTGAAAAAGATCCCAAAAAGAAAACCCCTAGGAATATTATAGCCAGGTCCCAGAATTCCCAGATCAAGGAGAAAATACTACAAGCAGCCAGGAAGAAAAAATTTCAACATTGTGGAAACACAATCAGGATAGCCCAGGACCTGGCAGCTTCTACACTGAGTTATTGAAGGGCATGGAATATCTACCTATATGGTAGATATCCACAAGGCAAAGGAGCTGGGATTAAAACTAAGAATCACATACCCAGCAAAACCAAGTATCTCGTTTTAGGGGAAAATGTGGTCATTCAGTGGAATAGAGGACTTTCAAGCATTCTTGAAGAAAAAACCAGCGTTGAATAGAAAATTTGACATTCAGACACAAGAAGCAAGAGATGCTTGAGAAGGTAAAACAGGGAAAAGAAATCAAAAGGAACTTTTCAAAGTTGAACTATTTACATTCCTACATGGAAAAACAATAACAGTGACAGATGAAACCTTTCTCAGTATGAAAATAATTGAAGAAGGGTATATGGGCATATGAATACATATGTAAATGTGTGTATATATGATTACAGGTATACATGGATAGAGGGCACAGGTCGAATTTGGGGGTAAGGGATGATACTTAAGGGATGAAGTTAAGAAGTGAGAGAGGAATGTGGCAAGAAGAGATGGGGAGAGACAGGGTTGGGTAAACTATCTCATGTAGAAGAGACAAGGGGAAGTAGTTGCAGGGGAGGGGAAGAATAGGAAGGCAAAAAGGCAAAACCATATTCTCATTGAATTTGGCTCAGGGAGAGAATGACATACATACTAAATGGGATATCTCACCCTGCAGGAGAGTAGAGGGGAGAGGGATGATGGAGGGGAGGGCATGCTGGGGGAAAGGGAGGTTGGAGGCACCCACCTGAAAAACAGGATCAAAGTAGGGAATGGACCAGGTGGGGGGTGGCATGGGTGGGAGGGAAATATAGCCAGTCTTTAACAATATATCTACTATGATAATATTTTGCATAGCTATACATGTACAACATATACTGAATTGCTTATCTTCCCAGCAGGAGTGGGTGACAAAAAACGAAGGGAATGGATCTGAAATTTGAAGTTTTAAAATTAAATGTTTCAAATATAAAAAGTGACATAAAATATATAAATACTATTATCAATACTATTTTACATATATTTGATACATATATATGTGTATATATATATGTATATATATGTACATATATAAGATATACAGGCATTGGGGCACAGAGATTCACCTTGCCTTACTGAAAAAGTTGAAGGGGTTATGGGAGAAGATATGGGTGTGAACAGATGGGATGAGGGGATATCCTGTGAGACTGCTATTCTGGGGTGGGGGGGTAGGGAAAAATGGGGAAAAATTGTAATTCAAAATCTGGCAGAAATGATGTAAACCAGAAGTTAAAGCAGTTGGAAAAAAAAGAAAGAAGACTAGAAAAACATTGGGTGAGAAATGTTCCTTTGTACTTTATAGGGCAAAATGAGGAGCAAAAGGTAAAAATTAACCAAGGCTTAATATCAAGAAGCAAATAAACTTTCTTGACTCTTTTGAGCTACCCAAAAGTAGACAGTAGTGATTTCACCTTCATTGGAAATTTTCAAGCAGAAGCTGAATAATCCCTTGTCAAGAATGTTACTATGGGTATTCCTTTGCATCTGTTGGACTAGATGAATGTTGGATGAACCTTTCCAAGGTTGTGTTTCTGAAACACTGAAACACTTGACTTCTTCAGTAGATTTCTGATATCATTGATATGGTCACATTCACACATGATGCCGATCTTACCCAAACAATAAGTGAATTTAGGTGCCCCATGTCCTTTCGGCTTGAATGCCCAATCTAACTTTGAATGAAAATTCTGAAACCCTATACAATCTGCTGCTCAAATCTTTTAAAGCTATTTTTCCCATTGATCTTTCTGCAAAGGATTATGGGATAACATATTTAAAGCCAGGAGGAACCTTATAGGTCATCCCGTCATTTCATAGGTGAGGGAACTGAGGATCAGGGAGCTATATTTATCTATCTGACATCATTCAGGTTCCCAAATTGGAACCCAGATCTTTGATCCCATCTCTGTATCCTTTGACTGTGATAAGTCAGCTTTTGCCATATTATGCCAGAGCCTAGACCTACAAACCACTTTGAATAACACTTGAATCAGGCTACTCCACATGTTCACTTCCCAGCTCCCCTTTATAGGTTATCTGCACCCATTAAAAGGTAAGCTCCTTGAGGAGAGAAACTATCTTGCTTTTTTTGGTTTCTCCTGTGCTTACTATACTTATAGATAGATGTCTCTTTCCATCATCTATGTATATAAATACCTATCTTATGAAGATCAAATGAGATGTTTGTAAAATACGTGCTTAGCATACTATAGGTCCTATATAAATGCTCATTCCATTTCCTTCCCCTTATTTATGTGCCTAGGTATGCTTATATGTGTGCGTGGATGAATGGATAGATGGTTGGATGGATGGATGCATGGTTGGATGGATGCATGCATGGTTGGATGGATGCATCCATCTATTCATCTCAATCAATCTATATATTACCTATATATCATCTATTTCACTTTCATTATAAATCTAATACACTCTCCATTATATTGGGCTACCAATATGCTATGCCTCCTGCCTCCATGCCAATACCCCTTTCCATTCCTCTGTCCTCAAAATAGTAAAGAAGGTCCCTTGAAGACCCAGTTCTGAATCAGGTCAACTAACCCAGACCCCTAAAATATCCCAGGCCTAAGATAAATATACAAGCCAAAGTTCAGACTCCACACATTGGTCTTCTTGTGCCTACCCATTTACATTCAGCCTGAGGACGTATTTATTCAGATTATTTTGGAGGGATCTTTCAGTCTTTCTAGGCATTAGTATTTCAAACCTTGAAATCTAGATGGAAAAGAAGTGAAGTGTGAGACTGAGTTAAAGGTGAGTATTTCTAGAGGAGAGGTAATGCTGTTTAAATCCCTCCCTGGTGACAAGAATTAAATATTGGTGGTATTTCCTGGGGAAGGAAAATAGCCTTGAGAAAATATGGTTTGTCATTTCGAAATTCAGTTTGATGAAATGGTATAAGTTTTCCTGGGTTTTATGTAGAATTGGGTTTAGAAGGCCCAGCTTGAATCTGTTATTCTTTTGGATTATAATTAAGGCACTTACTGGTAAATTTCTAACTCAGAAAAGTTGCTTTTTCAGTAATAGTTGCTCTCAAGATTTTACCTGAGAAAGATAGAGTCAAGGTCAAGTCAATTATTGGTGGAATGAGGGGCACAGGAATTAATACAAGTAATTTAGAATGAATTTAAATAACCCTTCACAATCTCAATTAGTTCAACTAATGCTTGTTTTATAAGAAGGCTGAAATCCCACTTCCTCCAAGGCTTTTCCTGACACTAAGTGAATGTACAATATGGAGATAGTTATCCAGAAACTGCTGCATGCATAGTGCCTAACCATGGGGCACATGCATCAAAGGGGTGTCACAGCTGCCAAAATTACTGATTAACACTTTGAGTTTTTTTTTTCTTTTTTTTTTAACACTTTGAGTTTTAATGAGATCCCTATCACATGAAGACAATGTATTTAGTGCTGCGCACCTCAGTTTAGCAAGATTTTGTACAAAGTGGAGATAGTCAAGAAGAGGGCAACCATGATGGGAGAGAATCACATGAAAATTGGTTGAAAGAATCCACTGATTAGCTTGGAGTAGGAAGATAATATTGACTTAACAGTTGTTTTCTAAGTTTTGAAAAAGTTTTTTTGGTCAGTTTGTTTGCCTTTGGTTTGATGTTATTATTTGTTTGTTTTTTATGTGGAAGCATCATTATACTTGAACATCCAGGTGGTGCAGGTGATAGCCTGCCATGTGCGGAATCAGGAAGAAATCTTTCATAGTTCAAATCTGGTCTCAGATACTTAGTAGTTGTGTGACCCAGGACAAGTCACTTAACCCTGTTTACCTCAGTCTCCTCATCTGCAAAATGAACTAGAGAAGGAAATGGCAAACTACTTCAGTATCTTTACCAAGTAAATCCCAAATGAGGTCACAAAGAGTCAGACATGACTTGAACATCATTTTACTTGCCTGGTTGATGGCAGAGAGTGTCAAAAATTGCATTGAAAGTCATGCTGACTCAGTGACCCATTGTGCCAGTCCAGCTTGTCAATTAGTGTTGGGGGAAGAGTCACCCACTCTGCAGTTTTGTATTACCTGCTTTCATGTAGCAAGTCAACCCTTACCTGTCTGTACTTGTTAAACATCACATACAGGCAATTCTGGAGAAACTGAGTTGTAAAATTCCCTTTTGCTCACACGGACTTATCCGAATTGTCTTTATCTTATTACAAAAATTATCAATAAAAGCTGGCTCCAGCTTGAAACCCTCGTTCATCTGCTCCTCTCCAGTGATCAGCCCATCAATGTGTTGTTACTTTGACCTATTTACCTCTTTAATCAGTGTGAATCACAGGATTTTACTTTTAACAATTGGAAGTAGTACCTTTCAAAGAATCTCTGAATAATTTTTAGGAAATTTCTATTAAGGTAAGAATTTGGATTATAAAGATACATTCCAAGATCCCCTTCAACTTGGGAATTCTCTGTACTCACTTAGGAAAAAAGTAGTGACCAGCAAAGGGTGTATTATATTCTTTCACAATTCAGGACTACCTAATTTCACCAGAGCTATAACAAGAATGGGATGACTAGGGTTTTGTTTCAGAATGCTGACATTTAGAGGGCTCTAAGATCACTTGTATTCCAGCAAGTAAAAACAGCTATTCAATCAAAAAATATTGATAAAAACTTGTTATATTCTAGGCACTTAGAGAAGCAGACTCTAGTTATACAAATACAAAAGAAAGACCTTGTTCTCAGGGAATATATATGCGGGGATGGGGAGACAGTAGGGGAGAGTGAGGATAGAATATGTTCACAGATATGTGAAAAAAATGCAGACTGATAGGGGAGGCACTAAGAACAATGTGAATCAAAAAGAGTTCTTGATGCTTGTGGTGCTTAAGCTGAGTCTTAATGGGAGCTGGAAGATAAAGGACATGGAATTTAAAAGGGAGAACATTCCAGACGTGAGGAGCAAACAGTCTGATGTTACCTTAAGGAGGACAACAAATGGGAAAGTTTGACTAGAGCAGAGGTGTCACGCATGTGGCCTGCAATGGTGCTGCTTAAACCAGACTAAAATGTAATCAGGAAATATTTACCAAAATAAATAAAAATTCAATGGAAGAAAATGATAATATATGGTTTTTTAAGTGAATAATGTAGCCTGCAGGGATCCTTATATGTGATCTATTGGCCCAATTTCTCTTTGAATTTGGTACCACTGGACTAGAGCAGAAAAAACATGAGGATGAATAATGTATATTCAGACTAGAAAAAAAAATAGACTAAAGCCGGACTGTGAAATGCTGTTTTAAAAAAAAGTGTGTTTTTTATCCTAAATGCTATAGGGAGTCATTGAAACTTCTTGATCAGTGTAGTTATATGATTCCTCCTGTAGTTAGCACCCAGTTATCATAAATAAGTAAAATAAGAAGGCATTCTTACCTTCTAAGCCAGGGCTCTCATCTGAGGGGCTCTTTCTGATTCTCAGAAGCAGCCTTCCCCAAATCAGTCAGTATCCTGCAAGTCTCCACCCACAGGCGTAAGGAAGTTAGGGTCTTTGCTTCCTCTACACTAGGGCATTTATTTATTCCTTCCTTCAATCATTTATTTATTTATTTCTTATTCAACCAAAGAATGAAATTTTGCCCTGCTGTCTACCCTTACAACCAACTGACTGCCTTAAAGAAATTCATTTGAGTGTATTTTTTTCTCTTTCTTCTCCAATGCTGAGCGCTAGATTTGGTAGTTTTGCTCTGAATTTCACCAGTGTCCCTGGGTAATTAAGGGTATAAGGGAAGTTCCAAGAAGCAAGCTTCTTTCTTTGTCTAAATGCAGTACTTACCTTAGCCACTTCATAAATAAGGAAATAATAAGAGAGCAAGTAATTGTCCTCAATGAATTCAAGTTACCTAGAAAAGATAAACAGTATTCTTGTGCTCTAAAACAAACATAAAACCAAGAACAAAAAACAAAAGCAGAAACAAAAACAGCAAAAACTTGCTGTTGTGATTACTTAGCAACTGTCAGTGATATTTGAAAGATCATGGAAAATAGGAGAAGTGCCATGATATTGGATAAAAGCAGATTTTGTTCTAGCTTTTCAAAAGGGGAATGAGAACAGATGTTGAAGAATATATGTCAGTGAGCTTCTATTCTTGGGAAAATTTTAGATTGGATCATTAAAGAAATGGCTGGTGAACATATAGAAATAGAGATTACAAATTACAAAAAGACATGTTGGACTAATCCCCCCATCCTTTTTCTTTTAAAAGATCAGTAAGTGATGGGCATATTAAAGCTATACTTTGCCTAGATTTTAGCAAATGTTTTGACAGAGTATCTCCTACTGTTTTTATGAAGATGGAAAAACCTACTCTTAGATGGATTCAGAAGGGGATGGATGACTAAATTCAGAGTAGTCAATGGTTCGATGTTAGCTTGACAGGAGGTCTCCTGTGGAGTACCTTGGGGACCTGTGTTTGACCCTGTGTTGTTTAAAATTTTGATCAATGACTTAGATAATGCCATAAGTGGCATGTTCATCATATTGGCAGATGTCACAAAGCTGGGAGGGATAGCTAGTACATTAATGAAAAAGTCAGGATCCAAATAGATCTTGACAGCCTGAGCATTAGGCTGAATCTATTATGGTGAAATTCAATAGAGAGAAATACAAAATCTTACTTCCACTTGACTCCCTATTAATGCTAATGCTTTTCCTCCAAGATTATGTCCAATTTATTCTGCCGATATCTTGTTGCTACACAACTGGTTTGCATGTTGTCTCTATCAGACTGTGAACTCCTTTTTTAAAATTTGTTTTTAGTTTTCAACATTCACTACCCCCTCCCCAAGATAGCATGCAATCTGATATAGGTTATGCATGTACAATTATATTAAACATATTTCCACATTAGACTGTGAGCTCTTTGAGAGGAGGGGTTGTTTTTGCCTTCTTTATATCCTCAGAGCTTATCACCATGTTTGGCTCATAGTAGGTACTTAATAAACACTTCTTAACTTGACTTGATGCTTTCCCCACTTTCCAATACCTCCTCCCCCAAAAGAGCCCTTCACAAGTAAGGTTGTAAGCCCACTATTTCCACTCTCATACCTCATCACTAGTATTGTTTATTTGTACAAAGCACTGTTTAAGAAAACCATTGATGAGCTAGAGAATGTGAACGGAAGAACAACAAGGATGGTGAATGACCTTGTGTACAAAGCAAATATGTCTGGGATAACAGAACAGTGTACATTTAGCCTAGAGAAGAGAAGGCTCAGGAGGAACAGGATAGCTACTTTCAAATAATTGAAGGCAGCTATTATGTGGATTAGATTTGTTCTGTTTGGCCCTAGAGTGCAGAACTCAAAACAATGAGTTGAGGTTGCAAACTGGAAATTTTAGACTCATGGTCAGGAAAACAAAAACAAAAACAACTTCTTACTAAATAGAGCTGTCAGAAAATGGAATGAACTGCATTGATGTGTGGTGGATATTCCCTGTTTAAATATCTTTAAACAGATTGGATGACTATTTTTCAGTTGTGTTATTATAAGGATTCATTTCAGGTAAAGGATGAACTAGATATTCATTGAGGGTCCTTTCAGCTCTCACATTCTGCAATTCTATTACTAGTTTAAAAATAATTTTAGACCCGATATTGTCAGGTCTTTGAGGATAAACAATTCTGATTAAACCCAAAATGTAATTCAAGCAAAATATATCTTGATTTTTTTCTTCTCCAAAGATGTTAGAAATTTATTAACCATCATTAGACTTGTTAAATTGATTTTGTACCTATTTACAGTCAAAGTAATTTATTTTAGTAAATAAAATAGCCTAAGATTTTGTGACTCCCCCTAAATTTCAGTGAGGATATTTTGTCTAATTCATTCCCTTCACTGGTCCTCTGAGAGTGTCTTTCTTTGTATATATTCTGTCTACTATTTGGTTTTCATTTGTTTGTTTGCAAGATTTCATAAGGGCCCTTGTCTTTCTAGGTTTCATTATGTTCATCATATTTCTCTTGATTATATTACAGCATTCTATTATATTAAATTCCTATAATTTACTCAACTATTATCCTGTTTTTGGACATCTAGGTGGCTTTTAATTTTTTCCCATTAAAATAATATTGCTATAAAATCTTTAAATAAAGAAAATTCTATTTTTCTGATCTTTTGTATATTTTAAAATTCTTTAACTATTCTGTGCCTATATCAGAAAAACCCATGATTGTGCTATGTTAATGAAAACTATTAGCAGAAAATTTTAAGTTGCTATATAGTTATTTTAAGTTGATATCCATTCATGTTTGTTTAAGCTGATTATATATTATTATTTATTTCTGTGATATATTTATTACATATACATATTTATATATCATAATCATATGATTATGTTTAAGTTGTTATTTACTTATTAATTTTAAAGTGATATTTATTTGTTTTGTTTTAAATTGATACAGACTATTGCAGTGATGGAGACAATGAAACATGTATCACTGTAGTTCAGTGTCATACAACATGAGGGTTAAGTACTACTGTACAAACTTTTATAATGGTCTTTTGCCTTATTTTGCTTCCCACTTTCAATTTATATTTGTGTCTAAGTTATATGTACATCTCTTTTGCTTCCTTGTCCATTTCAGGGGACCTGCTTTGCATTATGAATCTCTAACTGTCAAGGTCCTGTCCTTTTAAAATATCTAACCTAGTGTGTGCCTGACATAACAAGCTACATTATGATCAGTGATATAGTATGGTGGGAAGAGTATAGAGTGGAAACTTAAAGGATAATAAATATATAGCTAGAAGGAAGTATTTGACCCATTCTCCTCCTTTTGCAGATGAGAAAGCTGAGGCACAAATTAGTTAAGTGACTTGTCCAAGGTCACACAGGTAGAAGTATTTGAAGAAGGCTTTGAAATTAGCCCTCAGACTCTAGACTGTTTTTTGATTGTTGGTTTTATTGTTGTTGTTTCCTGTTGTACCATGTGGCTTCTCCAGAAATATACCCTACAATTCTGACTTTACCACTTGTTACCTCTAAGATCTTGGATAATTCTTTATAGCTTTCTCTTCATCTATAAAATAAGATTTGACTAAAATAAGGTTGGACTAGATGAACTCTGAGGTCCTGTCCACTTCTGATAAGCTATGACTTTATTATGGTGCCAGTATCCTTTCAGCAGATTTTACAAATCCTAATTCAACTGTGAAAACAAGCAGAGGCCACATACATTGTATCCAAAACAAATCAGGAAAAGGACTAATGAAAATTAAGGATTAGCAAAGTAAGCAGTTCAGTAATAGACCTAGTGGTCTTGTTTATTTTTTATAAAATTGAAAATTGCTAGAGGAAGTTTAAAACTTTTAGAAGGAAGTTGCTGTATGATAAGAAACGAAGTTTTAGGACAATGGGCTGAAGATTAGGGAAGGTCTTTTCCCAACTATGCCATTATCTAATAAATGGTGGAAAATCCCTCAACCAAATCACTCAACACTGAACCACAAAGACATCATTCCAAGAGATTACAAAGATATGCTATCAAGCTCTGAAATACTGTGATTCCTAAGGAGACAAATTTGGTATCACTATCTCTCCACCTCCCTTTATGAAACCTGTCCAATCTCTTATTTCCCCTTTTATTCTGATAACAGATATTCAATGACAAGTTATATGTTGTTTTTTCCTTCTCAATGTACCTGAAGGCAACACTGTGATCTGTCCTTTGCCTTCTAGGGCATTACCCCATTGTTTTGTTTGACTTTTTTGTAGGATGGGGGACTGGGTCTCTCCATCTCTCATTGGAAATACAATGGGTGCTCAGGCAAATCATACTCATAGGTATGGATTGAAAGAACCTGGACCAGTTCTTTCCTCCTGGGACAGCCTGGTATTCACCATCTCAGGAACTCACCATATTGGTGTCACAAATGCCTTATGGACTTGCCTTATGAACTTTTAACTCTATCGCTCCCTATTGCTGCTCAGAACTTCTGAGCTCAAGTTGTTGTTTTGTTTGTTCTTTGTTCTGGAAGAGGAACATAGCATCAGGGAAATGATGACATGACTTGCCATTGACTTTGATTTGAGTGAGGGAAGGCTATGCAAGGTCACCAGTCTCACTTTCTCCTCCAGAGCCATCTGGATCCAGTGACCAGATATTCATCAGGATGACTGGAGATAACCTTAGCCTCCTCAGTAGCAGGTATAACTGGTTTATCAGTCAGGATCCATTTTTTCAATCTTACCTTTTCTCCCTTCTCCAAACCTTAGTAAAGCTCCTATTCTCCTAGGGCAAGTTATCTTAACAAGCTATTAGGAGGAAAGTATTCTCAAATAGGAGTTTACTAAATCAAATCTCTGATAGTATAAATCACAAGATATTTTTTGGGGGCAGAACTTTTTTTGGTGTCCCCTTTATTATATCACAAGGTAACTCTCTGCTTTCACTATGTATAAAATAGCCCATATAAACTAAAGGTATAAAGAGCAGTAAAATGATTATTTCTTCAGGACTTAGCAACCACTACATTTTAAATACCATGAGATCAGAGACCATATCCTCTTTTCTTTGTTTCTCATGCAGAATAAGATTGAATTATAGGGGCGTGTTAGTGATTCAGTGCTTACTATGGGCCTAGACATTGTGCTAAACTCTGGAAATACAAATAAAAGTAACAAATCATCCCTTCCTCAAAAGATCTTATGTTGTAAAAATGGAGAAAGATGTAAATAACTAGTTAAATATATATACAGAATAGATTAAGGTAATCAAAAAGGAAAGTCATTAGTTGCTGGGGAGAGCTGAAAAAGAATTCTTACAGAAAGTGAGACTTGAGCTAGGTTTTGAATTAAGTCAGGTGACTAGGCAGAGGTGAGGAGGGTGAGCATTCCAAATATGGGGAACATCCAGTGAAAATACACTGAGAAGGGAGATGAAATGATGCTTTGGAGGAACTTCTACTAGATCCACGTAGTTGGATGGCATGTGCATGGAGCATGTGCATGGAAGAAGACAGGAAAGAAGTGAAAGACCCAAGTTGTTAAAAAACAAAAGCAAAAACAAAAAAGCTTTAATAGCTAAACAGAGGACTTTGTTTTTGGGGCAGCTAGGTGGTTCAGTGGACAAAGTACCAGGCCTAGATTCTGGAAGACGTGAGTTCACATCTGACCTAAGACAAATTTTAGTTACGAGGCAAGAAACTTAGCCTCTGTTTGCCTCAGTTTTCTCATATGTAAAACGGGGATAATTATAGTGTCTACCTTACATGGTTGTTGTGGGGACCAAATGAGATAACAACTATAAAGTGCTTAGTACAATGCAGGCAGGTAGTGCTGTACAGATGTTATTATTATTGTTATTGTTGATCTGAAACATTAACAAAATAAGTCATGTGTGCTCATTGAGAAGTGAGTGACATGGTCAGATATATACTGAATATAGAATGCATTGGAACTGGAGGCAGGGAGAGACTTGAGGCAGGAAGACTAATTAGAAAGCTATTACAGTAGTCCAGCAGGGAGGTGAGGAGAGTTTATACCATATCTGCGACTATAAGAGTGTGGGGGGAGTAGACTTAAACAAGAAATGTAAAGGTAAAAAAGGTAAGACGTAGCAATGTATTGGATACATGGGGTGAGTGAGAGTAAGCAGTCAAGGATTACACAGACAGAGTGAGCCTAGGTGACTTGGAGGATGCTGGTGCCCTCACCAGTAATAGGAAATTTTGGAAGAGACTGAAAGTAGAGTAAAGAGAGTAAGTTCTGATTTAGATAAGTTGAGTTTGAGATGCATCCAGTTTGAGATATCCAAGAAGCAGTTAGAGATGTATGACTCTAGGGAGACTTGGACTAGACTTGCAGATCTGGTATTCATTTATGTAGAGATGATAATTCAAACCCATAGAAACTGATAAGATCACCAAGTAAGCAAATAAAAAATTGACAAGAGAGGAGGAGCCAAAATAGAGCCTTGGGGTACACCCATCTTTGGTGAGTTGACTTGGATGAAAAACCAGCTTAAGAGGCTATGTCAGATAGACCAAATATAGAAGAACCAGGAGAGATAATAAAAAAATCTAGAGAGGAAAAGGTAATTGAGTATCAGAGAAGTCATGATTAGGAGCAGGTCATTATATTTCACAATCAAGAGACCCTTAGTATCATTGGTTACTGTCTATAAAGAGGTTGTCTTGGAAATTAGATTTGGGTCAGTATAAAAATTTAGAGGACAGAGTATTTGTAGACCTAAGTAATTAAAAATATTTCTGTAATTGTACTTTTGAATAATTCATTCTGTTTAGCCAGTGTAACCAAATAACTTCAATCATCAAAGGACTCATAGTGAATCAGTAACCCAGAATAAATCCTGCCTTGGAGATACTCTTTTCCTTCTGTTATTGTTTGAGTGGACTATTCTGACTTTCAATGTGTTTATGGTTAGTGTCTGGCACATAGAAAATACCTAAGGTTCCAGAAAGCCCAAAGGCAACCCAACTGTAGAGGATATCTATATATCTATGTCTGTCTGTCTATCTATCTATCTATCTATCAATCTATCTATATCTACATATTCCTGATTCTAAAGGCAGCTATATATATGTATGCATGCATGCATGTATGTATGTATGTATCGATATGTATATATGTGTATCTATCTTTATCTAGCTACCTAGTTAGCTGCCTTTAGAATCAGGAACCTCTGAATGCAAGTAAATAAAAAAATTCAAAGACATGAGTATATAAATGACATTTTTGTTTTAATTATAAAATTATATTATAGATTTAAGATGCTATACTTATCATTCATGCATATAGATTTAAGATGATATTAAGAAATATGCATATTTCAAATTTGGCCTAGACTTTGACTTCATTGGTATAGGTCACTCTACTAAGGAAAATTCTTCTACCATTGGGGATCTACATCTGTAGAGGCAGTTAGGTGCTGGACCACGGATTCTGGGAGATATGAGCTTAAAATCAGTTTTAGGTACTTACTAGCTATGTGACCCTGGGTAAGTAATTTAATGTCTGTATGCCTCAGTTTCTTCAACTGCAAAATGGAGATAGTAATAGGACCTACCTCCCCAGGTTGCTGTGAGAATCAAATAAAGGTAATTATTTGTAAAGTACTTATCATAGTGCCTGGCATATAATAAGTGCTTAATAAATGCTTGGTCCCTTACCTTCTGCCACTTATTGTCAGCTTTAAAGTTTCTTGGAGTACTAGAGTTACTTGACTGTCCCATGGGGTCACTTATCCAGTATATATCCAAAGTGGATGGGGGGAGAAGAACAGTTTAAGGGTCTGATATGAACCTAATTCTTCCTTTATTCCAATGCTAACTCTGCTCTTCTCTTCTCCTTCCTTACTCCCCCTCCCCATATGTGAATATATACATACATATATATATATATATATATATATTCTATTTAAATTACCAAACTTTGCGATTTTATTGTATTTTAAAAGTTTTGAATTTCTTTAGAAGATAAACAAGTGAATATGCCTTAGAATGTCTCTGTGCAGGTATATTAGCTTCATCTCCTCACTTAGAACTTTCTGAACCTAATCAACAAGAAATCTTCATCACCTGCTTGAGCATGGGTCCATGAATGAACAGAGCTCCCTAGACTATAGGTTGGCCAGTTAATTGATAAGTCAGCATGGTTTTCTTTCTTTTTAAAGTCACTATCAATGACTTGCATGAGCTTTTGCTTCCTACTTTAATCTTGGATCACCAGAAGGCCACCCCAGGCTGCTTCATAATTCATTCTGGCTTGCTGCTTAGAGCATTTTTGGAAGCTTACATCTGATCTTAAAAGTTGATGTTAGGGTTTTTATTCTACTGCTTGACTAATGGGACTTATGTCCATGCTTATCATTTCTTGGTCAGCAAAACTGTCTGAGGAGACTTGCAAAACAAGTCTTTATAAAAATAGAACCCTTTAAAATCTAAATATTATATTATGTATAAAAATCTGTATTGAGTAAAAAAAACTGTCGTACTCTAGTTTTTTCCTTCCTTCTTAGTTAAATCAGACAGACACTTGCATGTGAAATATGCATTTAAAAATTTAGTATCAATAGAATGTTTTCAGCTATATAAACACTATGTCTCCATTTCACAGATGAGAGATTCAGGCAAATTAGGATTGTGACTTGCTGTGGGTCAAAAACTAGTCAGTATCTGAGGCCAGATCTGAACTTAGATCTTCCTAACTGCAGGCCTGGTGTTCTATCTAGTACAATAGCTAGCTGTCCCATAAATTGTTGATTGATCTCTTAGAATTTTTTTCTAATTCTGGCATTTGATGATTCCAAAGATGTATATAATAATATAGCTTATTTGCAGTTAACTCTATGTTAGCACTGGTCCAATAGCATAATGGAAAATTAGATTCTTAAGCGTAGTGTGCTTTCATTATGAAAACCCCCTTTTCCAAGAGAGATGAGCAGCTCATCAATATCTCATAGTCAGAGTTGCCTGAGGATACTGAGAGGGTAAAAAGATTTGCCAGTGATTATACAGTGAGATAAGTTCAAAGGCAGGATTTGAAATCAGATTCTTGACTTCAAAATCTGCCCTTCTATCTACTGTCTACTTCTATAAATTCAGAGAATTAGTTCATTGAGAGATGTTATAGAAGGAAGTAGAAACAAAATGAAAATGGATTTTAATCCATAACAATAACAGCCATCATTTATATTACATGCTAGTGTTTGCAAAGCATGTTGCATGTGTTAATTAATTTGATCTTCACAACAAAATGCCCTGGGAAGTAGGTGCTATCCCCATTTTAGAGATGTGGGCTGTGAGACTGTAAAGTACTTTCCTAACTATTCCTATACAACTAATAAGTGTATGATGCAGGATTTGAACTTCTGTTTTACTGACTCCAAGACCAACACTTTATCCACTGTACCACTTGACTACTCAGTTCAGGAAATCTAGTCCTTAGTGGCATCTCTAGGAGAAATTGTTCATTCACTTAAAAATCACCTATTCTTAGCTGATGGTTTCCTCTTACAGGGGAGGGTCATGTTGTGTTTTCTCCCAAATTAAAATCCAAGAGTTATTTTTTATTAATCTGCTCATTATTATTACCTTCTTTTTTAACGATAAACTTTCCATTTTTCTGGTAATAGGAGGTAATTAATAGGCCATAAAAATCACTTAGAGGAAGCTGATGCATTTTACAAAACACAAAGTGGGCACATTTTAAAATTATGAAAGCTTAATCTCCAATAGCATAATAGAATTGTGGCTTACACATTGGGGAGCAGTATTAAACCATAAATGTATGTATTACTATATATACTGTAGCCTTTAAACAATGGTTAAAGACAAATTATTGAGGCTTAGAAAAAGCTGGTTGAACAATGAATATTCTTTAAATGAGTTGTTAGTCTCCATCGCTAAAATGGATAAGCATTGGCTAAACACAATATATGTTTTATTTTAACTGAAATAGTACGGAGTTTTGCTTTGCATTTAAGTTCTGATGGCTTTTCCTCTTTAAAACCAACAGAGACCAAAGTCATAGCTACATATACTGCCAAATGGACTGTTCTCTGGCTAAAATAATAGCTGATCAGCAAACAGTCAATCAGATCACCACCCAGCCACAGTCCAGTTATTTCACCTGTCTTAAGTTGAATGTGATCAATTTTTGGAGCCATCCAATCAATTGCTTCTCAGCCTTTTCAGTTCAATAACAACAAACCTAATTGAACAGAAAATGATGTGTCTGGTCATGCACACAAATAGCCTCCCTTTGGATTTTTTTAAAGTTTAGTTTAAAAAAAGAGAGATTTTCATGATTTAGATATGAATCTCAATATATAAGGCATTTTACAATGTTGAATAAACATCAGTTAAAATGCTATAGTTACACTCTAGGTGTTCCTCATATTTCTGTAGCATTTTACTCTAGGTAATGATTATTCTATTGCTTTCCTTGACAGGAGAATCAAAGCTGACTCAGATTTAACTCTTCTCTAAGTTTGCACTAAATAGAGTGAGAGAAGAGTAGCTTTAAAAACCTGTATTCTATTTTATATAGTAATTGATATTTTTCAAACTTTAGAATTCATGGGGTTTTTTTGGGGGGGGGCAACAAGACAAGGAAAGGAGGACAAAGAGGTAAATAATAGGAATTTCATGCACACACTAAGTCTAGTAACTATAATTCTGAACATAAAGCTACATACACACAAACACACACACACAACTCAAAACAAAGCAACAACAACAACAAAAACCAACCACTGCAAAACACACCAAGTAGGTAATTCAAAAAATTCAAGAGTTTGGATATAAGAGCTGGAAGGGACCTCAAAGCCTTTTAGACCAAACTCCCTCATTTAACAGATAAGGGAAGTGAATCCCAAGAAGGTTATATGACTTCCCTAAGGCTACACAGGAAGCAAGCATCAGAAGCACTTTAAGTCTAGGTTCTCTGACCCCAAACTCAACATTCTTTTCACTAGGTAACACTACCTTTCAATATCTGCTGACTTCTGTTCTTACTATTGGACAAAAAAATTTTGTTTTCATGGGATTATAGATTCAGAGTGAGAACAACAAATAAGTCAATAATAGGAATTTCATGTACATATAAAACCCCAATAAACCTTAACCCAGAGCATTAGGGCTCTACTTTCACTCAAAGCAACTGGATAATTCACAGGATTACAAAAGTGTTGATACAGAGCTGAGTCGGTTTGAGCTACGATATAGTAGAATTGCCTCATTTTATAGAGATGGAGGCTTCAGCTCAAGGAGGTGGTGATACCCAAGGTCACAAGATTGTTTGCCTGTATAAAAGGAAAGACTTGACCCCAGGTCCTCTTACTGTAGAGCCGATGTTCTTTTCACTACCTCCCTTCTGTCAAATGGCATGAGGAGAAAGGGCTATTTTTAGATCAAAATGCTGGATCTGCCACTTACTACCATCTCCTCAAGATAGCTATCACCCTATATCTCTCCTCTCTTTCTCAGCCAACCTCCTCAATTTAGTATATACTCATTACCTCTACTTCATGTCCTCTTCCTTGCTCCTTACCTTTCTGCAATCTGGTTTTCCACTTCATCATTCAACTGAAACTGTTGTCTTTAAAGTTATCATGAATCCATTAATTACAAAAGCATATGGCCTTTTCTTCTGTTCTTATCTTTCTTAACCTCTTTACTTTGACAATGTTGACTACCCTGTCCTTCTGATAGTTTCTCCTTTCTACATTTTTTATGAAACTATTTCTTCTGTCTGACTACGACTTTTTGGTCTTTACACTTACTCATCATCTATAATATACAACTGTGGCTGTACTCCAAGGCCACACTAGTCCATTAAAGGGTGAATTTCTTGATGTATGGGCTGGACTAAAAGGCTGTCAAGGTATTTTCCAACTCTCAAATTTGTCAATTTCATTATTTTCTCTTCTTTATCTCTTTCTCTGTCTCTCTGGGATTCCCTCTCTCTGTCTGTATTGTCTCATCATCTCACACAACTTTAATTATCATCTCTATGATGTCTGTATCTAGCCCTAGTCTCTCTCCTTAGCTCCTGTACACCAGCTGATTATAATTAATCATCATTTGATGATTAGACATCTCAAAGTGGATGTTCTAGATACATCTCACACTGTACAGGCCTAGAACTTACTATTTTTCCCTAAAGCACTTCCCTCTACCAAACTTCCCTATATCTGTCCAGGACACCATTATCCTAAAAACCTCCTAAGATTGTATCCTAAACATTAG